>VWZF01005020.1:1139880-1289032 GCA_013396755.1 Sclerurus mexicanus
GGGGGCTGTGGGTTTCCCAGTCATGTTCCAGTCCAACCCCTACCTTCACCTCCAGCCCAGCCTTTCCTCACAGTCTGTAAATTAGCAGAACAATTAGATAAAATGAAATACCCAGGACCTGTCCCCGTGTGTTGTTGTTTTTCACTACATAAACATTTTTCTTTTTGTTCAGCTATTCTTTTTACAGAAGAAAATACACTTCGTAATTCTACTGGTGATTTTGATGGTAACAAGTACATTTGTCAGGACAGTAAGTAAGAGACTTTAAGGCTCACTTGACAATTCTACAGAAGAATAATCACCTTTGATTTCTGGTGTAAACTGCTGCCCTCACACATTTAAATGAGAATAATCCAATACACAATAATGTGGTAATGGTTGGTTGGTCTTGATGGGAAACAAGCTCCTCAGTCACTTCTGTGTCCATTCTGTTCCTTCCTGGGCTACCACGACCTGCATCTAATGTGACCCAGTGCATTAGTGTCATTCAGTGCTATACCATATGTAACAAAAGGGCAATGAAAACACTACGGAAGTTGTCCTGCATCACTCACCATTCCTGATCCCTGAACACTCCAACTTGCCATTACAGCATTCAGGTACAGTATCACACAGTAAAACCAGCGCAGTGGCTTTCTGACAGATTTATCAAGAAAGAAAAAATTCCCATTCAATAGAGGGTGGCATCAAAGCCTGAGACTTCCATGCTGAAAATGCACGATGCCATCTGTGGCACTGATTCAGTTTCACTCACACCAGGTGTTCAGAGCTATCCCTGCCAGTTTGCTCAGGGCAGGTTCTTTCATGGCAGTGCTCTGGGGGTGTTGACAGCTCCTGCCATTACTTCCACTATGACAAACAAAAAAACCCACCCCAAATACCACATTTATCCCCACTGTAACCCCATATAAAGACCACTCTTCTTTTTGTTAGCCAGCACTTTCACTCCCACCATTTGGACTGTGCTGTGCAGGCTCTCCTCATTCAAGGAGAGAAAAAACATCTGAGGAAAATCCTGCCTTGCCTGTGAGCACATATTTACATGGCCAGGTGTGGGCACATATGATTAACCCCATCCAGCCATCTGTCTCTGTTCCAAAATCCTCAGCCCCTGGGCTTGGGGAGCACAGCTCAGAGACGGGCTGGCTGACGGTGCCTGCAGGACTCCAGGCCATTACACCTTATGTTGCTGCACCCTCTGCTTCACCTGCCTCCCCAGCTGGGAACCACAGATGTAGCGCTCACTCTCTACTCCTAGACAGCAAAATGTGGGCCAGATTTTCAAGGGAATTCCTGGCCAGACATTTGAGTGCTTAGCACCCACGAGTGGGCCTGAATTTCAAAAATATTCAAAGCCTGGCAGTTCTTCTCATGGTGTTTCCAAAAACCTGCACGTACCCTTCTTGCACTCCACCACACACTTGTCTCCACGTGCCTGCATGTTGGATGGGATCTGCAGCTCAGACTGGCAAAAACACTCGTCAGTCAAGAAAAACAAATACTGGAAGGGAGCAATGGTGCAGAATGAAAAAAATCAATCCAGCATGTCTCTCTTCAGGGTGCAACTATCTAGAAACCTGCACATGAACCTACGCACACTTCACACAGTGTCTCATTTTAAAGGAAAATGGGAAGGAAGAATACAGTGAGTGCTGCATCCAGAGTGATAAAATGATTGCTCTGAAGAGCAACACATGGCACTTTTTGTTCCTGTGCACCTAATCATCCACCTACGTGGGTTTTTCTTTTTTATGTGCTCACCATTGAGTCCTCTGCTTGAACCTTTCTGCTGAAATGTGACAGAGCACCAGGATGTCGCCTGTTCCCATTCAGCAGTTCTCTACAGCAGGATGTGATCTTTATTTCTGCAAATTCCCAACAGCTCTTTCAACTGAATTTTACTTAGAAAGATACAATAGAACTTCCAAGAAAACATTACATTCCAAGTAATGAAAAAAATATTTATGTTTTAAATGAAAACACACCTAATTCCCCAAGTCACTTCTTTCTTCAAAATGAAAGCTTAATATTACAATTGTGAAATAATCAGGAAAATTACTAATAAAAAGCACATTTTGACCAACTGAACAATTCACTTATCTGTGTTGAATTAACCAGATTGTTCATTCTGAAGAGTACTCACAAGGAGTTTGAATAAAGCTAACACCACCTACTCCAAAAGCAATCTGCATCCCAAGGAGTTGCTGCTTGCTTTGGTTTTGTTTGCTTACTGTTTTTACTTTTTAATGTCAGTAGGAAAAATAATATGTTTTGTATGCTGAATATATGTGTTTTGTTTTTCTGGGGGTTTTTTGTGTTGTTTTTTTTTAAATAAATGTTACTTGGTCTGTCAATATACTAAGAAAGAAAAACTATTGTCTTCTGCTACACTGCACTTCTGCCATACTACAAACAGGCTTTTAGAGTCTCATGTTTACTATATCCATGTATGTCATAAGCATTAGTAGAGTTTATTCCCCTAACACCCCTAAGCAACAGAAAAGTATTATCTTCATTTTACATTTGAGGAACTTACATCCACAGTAGATTGAGAGTTGCCTGAAATACCCATGCCAGTCTGAGGCAGACTCTGAAGACTGCTCTTTTCAACCAGTATAAATAGCCAAAAATATTGCAAGAGTCAGTGTGTGGTGGAGTTAATAATTTTATCCTTCACAGGATAAAGCATCAGAAAATTTGACTTTTTCTACCACTTCTGCTTAGGGATCCCCTGCAGTATTCAAGATAAAAAACCCCAAGGACAGAACACCTGTAGTGCAAAAACTGCAGAGACAGTTCCAGCAGACAGAGCACACTCAAGATGTTCTAGCACTGCCTTGTGTATCACAACTAGTTTCTACTAAGAGAGGAAATACCGGCCAAGACACTGGGATTATCTTGTGGGAACCACATCACGATATTTTTAACTTCTGCCTGCCCAGCTAGGAAGGATGAGCTAAACGGATTTATATTTAACATGTCATCTAAGGAACATCAGCTTTACTGGAGGAGCAGCTTCCCCAGCTGCTGCACTGCAGTGTCATTCTTGGTATGCTCTTCAGCCATGATGCAGGACAAACTCCCGACCTCCCAGCCCAGAGGCAACGGTACTACCAGTTCAGTGGAGCTGTTCTGTCACTGCAATAACACTTCTGGAGGCGAAAGGCTAAATATCTCAGGATTTTTTTTCCCCCTTTTGGAAAACTGTGACTTAATATAGAGATGCTAGTGATACATATACATAACCAAGGGTCCCTCACCTGCTGCTCTAGAAATATAAGGTTCTCTAGACATGCAAATACAAAAGCTCAGCAAATACTGAAAGATCATCTGCCACTATATCTGTGCCTATTAAACCTTTCCTGGAATAACCATGAAAACCCAGTTTCATCACAGCTATTTTTAGGCAGCTCCCTGTGACCTGCTTGGACCATCAAGGTTTTAATATAATGAGAGATACAGGTATGAACTTCAGAGCAGTACCTCTGAGCCCATGGAAGATCTACAATGGATTTGCTCCAGACAGAAGAACCTCTTCCCTATCTGTGAATGTCAATGGAAAGACTCACAGTAGGGCTTTTTTGGATTGGGTCCTAGATGCTTTCCTAATTCTTTCAACCATAGCAGAAAAAACATCACTGATAATCAGTTTAGTTTCTTTTACCCCTCACCACCTCTCAAGAGCATTGTGGGGTAATCTGGTGACACTTTTCAGACAGCAAAAAGCTGGCAAGCCAAACCCCAAATCTTTACTGAGAATATGCAAATTAATACAGTTCTTGTTACCAAAATGAACAAAGCAAAAAAACCTAGAGAAAATAGGCTTGAAGAGGGTCATAAAAGAGAAACCCAGTCCAAAAGTGCATAGAAAGCTGGGAGGGGTGCCTGGAAGGATCTCAAAAGGCTAAAACAGAATCACTCCCTGATTACAGTAAGAAAACATGTAGGTAAAATAGAAGAGATTTAGAGTGCAAAGCAGATGTGCTTCTCAGTGTGCCCACCATTTATAACACTGATTGTACCATTAGTCACCTCTCCTTCTCCGGATGATCAAATATGGATGTATTTTGAAAGATGGGTTCAAAGAACATTGATACATAAATCTCTCGGAAATGAAACACCCAGTGTTCTGGACAAAAAGAAACTCCCTCTCATCATGTTATTTTCTGTTTTTTAAGGTCATTAATAGATTCAGAGAGAGGACTTATGGCAAGGCATCTGGACTCCTCAAATGTGGCATTAATGGAAAACAAGTGCTACACAAATCCTTTTTAATGCTCCAAGAAGACAAAGCAATTTGTTTTCTTACTGTCAACTTTTATTAACAGATTGAGTTTTAGTTAAAGAAAGTCATTAGGATGAAATGGAGAAATGAAAAAATGAACAGAATGCATTTCTGCTGGCAAGAAAAGCAAGCAGCAAACTGTGAGGAAGGTTAGAAGTGCTAAAAATATGCAAGAACAATGGATCATCCTTTCTCCAAAATTTTCCTTCCCCCCCCTTTAAATTAGTTCCTATGAAGATGCTGCAGATTTATCTCCTTCACTGCCTCTTTATTCATACAATAAAAGCAAACACAGCTTTACTCTCAGATGGATCAACTAACAACCATATCATGAGGAAGTGAAATCTTAACAGAATTTAAAAATTCAGTTGATAACAAAATTGAAGTGTCACCTGGAACATTTCCTTTGCTAGTTAACTCCTAGGTCACTGCTGCAGAGTTCTGATAGAAGGCTGAACCATGATGTGGGGTAAATAATTTCCAAATCAACCACATGTAAATATACATGTTTCAAATAATCACTGAGTTTCAATGTGCAGAACATTTATGAAAAAAAGTGGAGTAACAAAAGGATATGTAAAGGAAAACAGATTCAGGAGGACTGGAAGCTCAGAGCACAGACAAAGACATATAAGTCAATTAATTTTACAACTTTCCAGCCCAGAAGATGCTCAGTTTTGTTACATTGCTCTGGCAGGTCTAATGAAATTAACATTGAGCAAAAAAGTATTCAGAACACAAAATAAAATACTGCTGCTTCATTGACACCCTTAGATTCTTTCCTATTTAATATTATTTTTCTTCAGATATATTCTGTTTGCTTTGTTTTCTCCAATATTTCTATTAAAAACTACCTTTTTGTAACAAAGAACAAACTGTTTTCAAGAGATATTTTGTTCTTTCCAGAGCATCTACACCCACGATTTAGGCCTGTTCATGAAGGTCCAGGAAAGCTGTAAGAGTATAGTTCTTCAAAGTGCAGTTATTACATGAGGGATGAATAGTGGAGTTAAGAGCTGTCTCCATGGCATCCAAGGGGCAAAGGCACCTCACCAGTTTGTTACTCATAAATGCTGCTAACAAAATACATTCTTTTTTTTTTTTACATGCAAGTTTTTTCTGCCTGGAAGTTTGTCATTAGCAATCTTGAAATCTTTATTAATGCACAGGCTTTTTCTGCCTTGAGTTCAGAGCTCTAAACCTGCAAGGCTGAGTCCTTGGCTAGACGAGATTCTCACAGACAAAAAAGGAGTTTTCTCCACCCTAGAAGTGCAAAGATCTGGCCACTTAATCATAGTTGGAAGGCTAAAATTTTAATTGTGCCAACCAACTATTAATAGTGACCTGAAAGACAGTTTAATCCCAACAGAAACATCTGAAACTCATCTTTAGGGAAAAGCTCTTCATGTTACAAGGAATCACTTCACACAACTTCTCATGTCTTACTGGTAAGGAAGGCTATTTCTTTAATGCCTCAAGAAACCCTGTGTTCCTGTTGGGAGCTCCTGTGGCCATCCCTGGGAGTTGCAATTCTCTGAATTAATAGATTTGTCAATCATGGTTAGACAGAATTACTACAAGCCTTGAGTCTGATCCCCTGTGTACCATCCCACAGAGTGCCCTTGATTGTTCAGAGAATCAGAGAAATCCTGGCAGGAAGGCACCTCAGGAGGTGATCCAACCTCGCAAAACAAGACCATCACCAACACCAGATTGACTATAACTATCTCTAGCTGAATTGTTGAAGCTTCCAAGGACTAAGAACTCACAGCTTCTGAGGAAACTGCTTTATTGCTGCAACAATCTCTAGCAAATCAGTTTTTCCCAATGCCCTTCCTCAGCTGCAACACATGCTGACCCCTTGTTGTGCAACATCCCACTGGGGAAGAGTTCCATTGTCTTGTGGAATTTTCAGTTTCTCTTGGTTCAGTCCTCAAGCTTCCCCAGTCCCTTTTAGTCTGATGCTCTACCACTTGGCCTATCAACCCTGAGATCCCATTTTTTGCTGTCCAGAAGTTTCTCAAAGATGCCTTGTCTCATTGCAAGTTGCTGGCATAAGTGTTGGACAGCGCCGGCTCTCCAGTGTGCCCCACAGAGTTCTCAATGCAGCTGTAAACTAGATGTTCAAGACACAGATTACTGCTCATAGCTTGAAAATTGGCTCAACTACTGGGCTTTAAGAACCTGTTTGTACAACCCATACACACCACTGTGTGATGGCAGACAAGTCATAGATTGTTCCTGTACAGCAATATATATCCAGTCTACAGATAGTTGGAATCCAAGGGTTACATATCACCTTTCTCACATAAGTGGAATGAGCTGCTCTGTGGACATAATTACCAACAGACTATAGAAAGTGTTCAGACAATTTACAGCAACGGGAAAATTTTATGTGACTACTTTGGCCTTTGCCATAATCCTTCCATGTAATAAATAAAATACACACAGCCTTGTTTTTCAAGTCAACATTGTACAAATTACACTTGCCTAGACTTCTTTTCAGAGCCACTAAACATAATAGTTGGTAAAGGAAATAAATGAAAAATAGTTTTCTTGGCTCTGTTCTTAGAGAATCAGAGCTTGGATTTGATTTTCTGCTATTCATGAGGGTCATGCTGTGCTCCTTTTTCATGCATATTTAAGTGGCTGTTAGCTTTTTGCAAAACATTCTCTGAACCTGCAAGTTTCATGAGTTTGTCCTGTAAGTGCATTATATTACATTTCTCAATCAACTCAGTAAAGGCTACAGTGCCAGGGAGGTTTTCCCTTACACCTCATGGCCCAAGTTCAGAGCTCTCAGACACAGGGAAGCAGCAGGCATGTTCACTCTCCGTACATTTGTATCAATTAACTCTTGCAGAAAATAGCTAACATTCACACACATTAATTGTTTATCACTTCCAATGACTCTTATGCTCTCTAAACCCACCAGGACTTCTTCAGGTTTGGTTTTTTCCAAAGCTTAGTAATGTGTGCAAGTTCAATTCCTCAAAAACAGTGCTCAGGAAAATGCACTTGTAGTGTTTGTGGGACTGAAAAATAATAAAATATCCATGAACCGAGCTGTTTTTCTCTAAAAGAAAAAAGCAGAGAGCACTAGAGCCAGTGCCAAGCAGGGCTGCATGAGAAGCAGTGTTGGAAGGGCACCTGCTCTCCAAGGACAGAAAGAGGGTGCCCCACAGAGAGGGTGATGATACATCAACAGGCAATTACCTCCCTCACAGCCTGTGGTATTTAAATGTCTTGGATTTGCTGCTTCCCTTATGGCTGGGGCTCTGCTGAGCTCATTGCCAAGTGCCAAGGAATTCCATCCTGAGAAGTGGGAAGGAAATACCAAGAGTGGGTGAAGAAGGGTGTCACTGGCTGCTGAGGTAAAGAGATGGCTTTCTGGTCCATGCATGCCCTGATTGAACAATATTGGCTTGTTATTTGAAAGAAGGCTTAGGGCTCAAAAATGCTATTTAAATTAAACACTAAGAGAGAGGACAGGCTGAAGGCACATACCCAGTGCTGAGAGCAAGTAGGAGAAGATGGTGAGGACATTTGCCAAAACAAGGTGTCAGAAGGAACAAATCTTCCTGATGCAACTGCTATTACTTGAATAAGAATTCAAAGCTGGGACATGTCAGTGTTAATCCTGTATTGCAGAAAGACAGAGCCCTGGAAGAAATCCGCCAAGCTTTGCACACTGAAGAGAGATGGATCCCTCTGATATCCCAGGGCAAGTACTAGGGGAAATAAGCTGTAGAAGAAACAAACTAGTCCCCCTCCCAAACAAGTTCCCTGTGTTCTTAGGCAGAGGGAAGAATCTTGAGGGAGAATCTCAGAAAAATAAGTGCTGAGATGTAGAGGTGACAAGGGCAGTTGGAGGAATCTCTGAACCACAACAGCTTTGATGTGTGGCATGTTATGGAATATCCCAGTGTATTTAATATATTCTCTGTGAAATGATATGCACACTTCACAGGGTCAAGGAATTTCCCATCCTGGCCACAGGGTTCAGCTGCACTCATGCACTCTCCATACATAAGGCAGCAGGATTCCTGGAGCAGCCTCTCCAAATTTAAATCAAGTCCAAGCTTATAACCACATGATTATCACCCTGGACTACATCACCAACAGAACAACCTGCTTTTGCAACGCACTGTTTTGCCAGACAAAACTGCAGAAGGGTCACTTAGGGCTGTTCAATTCCTCCAAAGTGACAAAACTCAGCTGCTTTAGCACAAAGCACACGGAAATCTTCTGCTCCTACCTTTGTCCTCTGGCACCCAGTACAGCATCATTCCTGATTCACCACCTTGTAAGTGCAATTATGTTTGGAGGAGTTTTACTTCTATGGCTCACTAAGAGGCTTAATTGACATTCAGCACAATGGTCCTGGTTGCTTTGTTTCTTGCTGTATATAATGTAACAAATGTTGCCTTAAATCTTGCAGTGAGTTTATGGCTACTGAGCTGTTCAGACAAATCAAGCTTTGAAGGCTAGTCCTAGCTTTTCTGAGAATATCCAAGCTGGGAAGCAGTGCTGAGAGGCTTGTGATGTCAATTGCAAAAAATGTCCATTTTGAAAACTCTTAGACTTCTGGCATTAGAACAAATAAACCTTTTCTCCCTTCTCATTTGTTTCTCTTCTTTCTAGTAACTTCTGGTTGTGATAACTCAATATTATAATGCCTGAACATCCTCTACAAATGCATTAATTTTTTTGCCACATGATTTTTCCCCTCTAGGAAACAGAGAAATGTTGACATTATATGAGGGCTTTTATTTTAAAGCATTAGTCTATCTTATGACTGCTTATTCATTATTAAAGGCAAGGCCAGAGAAACTGGTAAAGTCAGAAGCCATTTATGGATCCCAGTGTACAGTGGTTCTTAAATTAATCATGTTAGATGTCCTAGCAAATCTGCTGGCATCTAGTAAGATTCAGTAATGATCAGCCAAGCCACTGGGCTCTTCCATCCCAGGCTAAGTCATAATTGGTTTCATTGTCTGACCTTATCATTTGACATAAATCCTATGGACAATTACTCTTAGCAAACAAGATTATTTACAACAGTAAGTAATGTGTTGCATACAGTGTCAAGCTTAGAAATACAGAGCAAATTAGCAGTGTTTGAATGCTTCATTTATTTTATACATCTTAGGCTGGTCTTACCATCAGGGATAGGGGTAGACAGTTTGCATCTTTCCTTTTTGTTTTGTATTAAAAAACACAATGCAAGCAGAAAGCAGAACTGGCTATTTATATCAGTTCCATCGGAAGTGGTGACAGGTATAATTACAGAGGAGAAATTACAGGGCTTATTTCAGTGGCATTTCTCCTGCTGTTCCAGGGAAGATAAAAGATTGAAAGTGTTCCTGACATATCTCCAAAGTAAAGATGCTTCAGTGCATTGTTCAGGTTATTTTCAGATTGATTAAAATCTACCTTCAAGTCCTCAGTAGGGAACAGGCTGTGTGGGGTTTTCCTGGTGGCTTTGTCACCTCCAGGGCACCAATTCAAGCAAGCCTGGAGCTTTTTTTTTTGTTAGGTTGCCAGGTAGAGAACCTCTGTGCTAAACTCATCTACCATTTTGCCCTGCCAATCTAGTCACTCTGGCCTCCATCACTTTTACTTTGCCCATCACATATAGGATGTGGCTCTGTATCAAGCAGGAGCCCCATGCCAAGCTGATTTCTGCTTAAGCTCTGCAGAACTGGCAGCTATTTGCGAGTTGCACCTGATCTTGGCCAGCTTCCCCAGCACTGGGTTGGTGTTGTCTGAGAAACCCTTGGGCTTCACATGGAGTCACCAAAACTGGGTCAAAGACCCACCATTTTCATTATTCCAACAGCACAAGGACCAGAGATGAAGTGGCAGCATTGAAGGCAGAGCAGAACTGGTGTGAGCAGTGAATTGGATGACACCAGAGCTTGCTGCTGGGCTGCTCTGCAGTGATTTTGGCATCTGGGAGTGCATCACTTCACAGCACTGCGACAGCTGCTCCCACAGCCACTGCTCCAAAAACCTTTGTCAAGTGGCACACTATGTAAAGGTACCTGCTTGAAATTTGACAAAACCTTTACTCTTCCTCCCAGAAAATCAAATACTAAGGAAAAGACATTTAAAAGCCTCTTAACACTAAGTCTAAAGAACAAGGAGCAAGAACAGAGAGCAACAATAGCTCAGTTGCTTCCCCTTGACTGGGTTGTTTGGAATAATGTTGGCCTGTTACCTAGCAACATGGAGCTTATTGCTGGGCTAGTTACAACCTAATTCATATTTGTCATAATTTTGTAATCAGAATTGATCATAAATAAAGACAGAATACAATCAACTGACTTAGGTTTGGAATTAGAATCAATCTAAATCAGAGAAAGACATTAAGAGCTCAGTCATCTGTTCTTGCTAACTTATTGCCATTTTGATACTTTCACTTGGATATTACCATATTGTCCCTTACTATGATCTCCAGTTAGGGCTCTGAGTCTATACTTCAGCAAAAGACACCTCTAAACACAAGTGTAAGGCAACATTATCGACTAGACTCAGTCAGCTCCATTCCCTCCTCCATTTCAAATATCTTTATTGCCAGCTTTCCCAGGCAATTCACAACATTTAAGTGAAATATTCAGTATCCCATTCTTACCTTGCATTTTTCAGTCATGAGCATTAGAGCACCAGTTCCATCACCAGTGCCAAGCACAGAATTCATAGAAGCCACAGTGCTGAATTACCTCAATACCTGCCCCAATATCTCTTGCTGTGTAGCAGCTTCACTTGCACTCACAAAACACTTTGGTGGCACCTGGGTGTAATGCTTACACAGCAGCTCTCCACAGCTGAGCTATCACACACATACAGGACTCATCTGGCATCTGGGTATCTACCACAAAGCCTGGCAAACACAGCTGAGCAGGAAGCTTCAAGGGTCTGAGGCTGCTTAATCAGGAGTTAGCATTAATGGGAAATAGTCTTCAAACACAGAAAAGGGAGCTGCTGAGAACTTCTCTTGCTACCCATAAATGAAGTGAAAAATTAGAGACAGTGTGCAAGAGAAAGTATTCAGACAGCAGAGCAGTGCTCAGGACCACAGGGCACGGGAGCAGCACTTGAGAAGGCTGGGAAACAGGGCAGGGATTGACTCAGTCACACACAGCTGCCCAACTCCACATTCACCAAGCAGGGGAAGTCCTTTGGTTGTTGCACCATCCATCCCCAGCCCACATCACTGTCTGAGACGCAGTTTAATTGAGCTGGCAGACACATGAGGGTGCTCGGGTAGGGCACAGCCAACCTGCACACCACAGCAGACCCTGTGCCCCACCGACATCCCCTTCCCTGAGTTGCTACAGCAGCTGCCTGTTCCAGGGACCAAACACACTCTTTGCACCTACTCCCTCTAGGTGGATCTAAACAGGAGATGAGTCTGGCCCTGTTACTCTCCACCTGTAACCTTGGTCCTTTGTGGGCCTTTTCATTACACAAAGAAAATTTGTTCATATTAAAAATATTCAGAGCTGCTTCTCTGCAGTACAAGAATGATTTACTAAACAGTGAATTAATCTATGTACCCCTTATGGTCTAAGCATCTTGTCTTGTTTTCCCAGCATGACTGCAGAAACAATTTTGAGAATTTCCTTGCTCATGTGTCACATTCACCAACTTACAGATTTATTCTGCTCTGTGCAGGGTATCCCCTCCACTCTATCCCCCCGGAAGAGAAAACTTTGTCTGAACAGATGCACTGACAGATCATAACTTCTGCCAGCTTCAAATCACACCCAGCATGCCTTGATCCCTTCCCTTCTTTCAATGCCCTGCTTGGACAAACAAACTGTTCCCCCAGAACCTTCAGGATCTTCCCCTATGACGTCTCACAACAAAAATGGGCTACCTCCTCTCTTCTTCCTCCTCCTTCCCTTCCCCATTTGGACTGGAATGAACTTCACAAGCCCAGCCAAAGCCTTTGCCATCTGTGCCTATCCAAATCAGTACAAACAAGAGATGTCAAAATAACTTGCCTATGTAACATTCCCTCCCCTTTTTGCTAACTGGAATAAGTTCTGCCAGGCTGCATCAATAAGCTGCAGACACTGGACTGTGGTATATCACTGCTTCCAGCTCGGGGAGACTGGCACTAACACCACTAAAGGCAAAGCCTAAACTTATCTCCACCTTCCAAAAATCAAACCAGCATACCATAACTGGTGGTGAATTCTTTTTCTTGTGACTTCATACATGACACATGAGCTAAATTTATATGCATCACCAAGGTACTGAGAACAGAACAGACCACATGCTGAAAACAATCCACATTTGTGGTAACAGCAGCCCAAGCAGCCTTCAGACCAGGTGTGGCATGGAGGGAGGCTGCTCAGAATATCTTTGCCCTCTTTTTGGATACTCTCACTCAGCCCTTTGAAAGGCAGCAGCAAAAAGGGAAGTGTGGCTTTCTATAAATGACTGCACATGCTGGGTCCTGCTGGGAAAAATATGCTTGAGAATGCGAGCAAAAGCTATCCTTCACTGGAGCACTTTCTAGGACCTGTTCCAAAGGATGCAAGGCTCCCTGAGAGCCATCAGCATCCTCCTTGAGGGAACATTAGCAACCTCCAACAACATAACTTGACTGGGAAGCAGACAGACTTTCCTCCAGGCACTGTAGAGTGTGTTTCTCAAGCCATCCTTTCATGGCAGGATGTTACAGGAAGCAGGAGAGGTTGTCCTGTGTTATCTTACAGGCAATGCTTTCCTCAGCTATGGCCTTGCATCTTCCTGTAATAGTTCCTTTATAACTTGCAGTTATCCTGGGAGGGGCAGGACTGCAATAAATAGTATTAAAAAACCCAACAAAACAAAACAACACAAACCACACAATGTTCATCTATAGATCAGCAAAAGTCTTAGCAGGATTAGAATTCTGGGATCAGCAAATGTCCAGCTTTTCTATTTGAGCAAAGAGAAGCCTAAAAGGCTCAGATATCAGTTGGACAAGGCTGAGAGTTGCACACCTGATACTTGTCCTATTTCTGTCTAATCCTTAATGTCAGGTACAAATGTGGCAGATATCTGAGTCTTAAGCCCATTTCCCCACATATTACTTATTACAGACTCTAATTCACCAAATCCTGGTCACTGATCTCCCTTGCCCTCTTACAATTTGGCCTTCTGTACATGCAAAATCTAAATCCCATCACCAACTTCATGATAGCTGAGCTTTTCCTTCAATGCTCCATCTTAAAATTTCATGCAGAACCTTAAATGGAGTCTCAGCATCTACTCATTAAAACAAAACTGCTTTTTTTTCCCAGTCCTAAAATTGGGGAGGGGTATCAAAGATATAGCTCTGTTGAACTTTAGCTCAGAAGTTCAAAGATTAAGTATTATTGATATGTGTATAAAGCAACCTCATGATCTCTGGAATTCTGATTCAGGAGCTCTGAACATCTGGTGCAGGCAGCACTTTTGTTACAGGGGAAGTTGGCAGGCAGGTTTGTGCATCTCCAGGGTGAACTTGAGAGAGTTTGAAGCTAAAAGGAGGAGCCTTATTAACCAATAAGAGCAATCCCATAGTATTCCCTTCATTCCAGGGAGTTTCAGTTATTAAACAAAAATAGGATCTTTAACAAACAGTTTAGCTGCCTCTGGATGATCCATCTGTAGGAAATCTAAGAAGGTTTAGTAACTGAAGACATTAATAAAAAGCAAGTTTCTTGTCACTCCCTGTGAAGTAGCTGCCCCAGGCTAAGAAGGCACATTAATAACTAGTGGGATGACAGATCTGACTGACAGTCACACATTGGCAGCAGACTGTCCACACCAGGGTTACACATGGGTCACCTGCAGCATCAAGATCTGAGTTTAGGGAATGTTTGGTTTTTAGGATTGAGAAAATGAAAAGGAGATTCTCCTGTTCGAAGAGGGTGGACACTGCAGGCATTTCTATTCACAGCTCATTCCTCCATCGCAAATCCTGCTAAGAAAGCATCTAGGGAGGCATCTAAAATTTAAGTGCTTTGATAAGCACTTAGTTGAATTTTTTTTTGAAGGGTAACAGCTGACATAACATTTGTTAAAGGCTGCTCTTGTGTCACTTCTGACAGAAGGATGGATGCATTGCAGGTCTTTAAGTAACTTCAAAAAATTCCCCCCATCAGTTCACTTTGTACCACCTTGCTGATCTAGTTAAATTTCTTTTGGTGGTGTTAATTATTGTACTGTCTGTTAAAAAGACTTTTCCACTACTGTTCAGTCCCATGAAGTGACAGCAAATTGCTGCAGCAGGAGCAGTGAAGGAAAAAAATGTTCCCCTTTCAAAAAAATTCATAGTGATCTAAAAGAACAGGAAAAAAGTCAATTTATTATTCACTAGGGAACATATTTTGTTATCCTGAATAAACACAGCATCGCTACTCAGTCTGTCTGGAACAGCAGGGAAAGGAAGCTCACAGAATAACAGGTACTAATGCATTTCTTTTAAAAAGAGACAAGATAGTGATGTGTCATGAATCTGAATAAGAAATTTGTGTGGTTTGTTTGGGGCTTTTTAAATAACCCTAAAAATTTCGGTTTGCCTTTGAATTAGGAAGTTTCATAAAATACTGGCTTGCAAACCTACAGTCAGAATTAACATTGTCACGTTGAGATACGTGAGGTTAAAACTGACTCATCTTTTATTTTAATGCACAGCCTGGGAACTGCAGTAGTTTAGGAGTTGATTCACAAGGTGCTTGCACATCACAGGAGCAGTGGCATCTGGGGGGAAAGGAAGGCAGATGGATACAGGTGGTAACACTTTGAAACATCGCATTTTAATCTGCTTCCACAAGCCTGCAGAGGCCCTGAATTGCTTATGCCTTGTCTAACCACACTGAGACAGGCAGAGCAGTCCAACTTGCTTTGAGTGAAAGAAATAGTAACAAACTGAGTCTGTATTGTCATAGTCTGGTTGGGGTGCAAGGGCAATCAATTACTCAAGGAAGGGTGCTAAAGCACACTCACCTGGCACAAATATATTATAGAAAAATAGTTAAAAAATCAAAATAGTCTCATGTTTGCAAAAAACATGGTTTTTCCCATGCTGTTTAATAAGGATATTTTTCAGATAGACTGGAAAAATCAGAGTGTATTTTCTACTGTGGTGCTGACTAAGCCTTTACACATTTGAAAAGCACCATAAGCACTTAATTCTTATCGAAATCTTTGCCCAAGCTGATCCAAATAATGCCTGTGACTTTGGTGGTTTATTTTTTCAACCTTTACTCAGTCCTCAAGGATTTTTTTTCACTTTGTTTTGAAAAGATAAGCTTGTTTGAGTATACCTGCAGTGGTCAAAATGGAAGTGTAAAATCTCAATGTAAAGCCTGTTTTCACAATTCTGTTGTACAGCTACAAGAGATGTATGTCTACAGCTACACTGGCTGCTGCAGGTCTAGAAGAGTAACAACAGGTAGGAAATTAGAGCATATTGGAAAAGTCTTTGTTGGACATGATCACCATGCTTAATCTCTTCACATACACCACCAGCCAGTTCCAGAACGTGACCACCCTTTTGCATTCCATTACTTGTAACACATAGGAAATATCAGATAAAGAATGAAATTATACCATTTTGCTTCTCCTCTCAGTCACACTTGTGCACAACTAAGAGCTAAGCAACTCTCCCCATATGACTCAACCTTGATTATAATGAATTGTTATTGCATTTGGTATCTAAGTACCCTCCCTAGCAGATTTGCTCCAGAAAAGATCTGCATCTTGATGTAGCAAGCCCCATGATTTTTACTAGATGCCAGAAAACTGCTTTATTTCATATGAATTCAGGAATATGAAAAAAGTCTTCAAGTATGAAGGAAGGCTTTTCTGCCTTCAGATACAGAAAATATTAGATATCAAAACAATAAAAGCAGTATATGTACTTGCATAGACACATGTGCCTCTGTAGGAATTGCTATTACCACTGGAATACATAAACTAAAACAAGTGAAATTATGCAGCTGCCTCCTTATGAAGCCAGCCTAAATCAGTGCATTCTTCCTGCTGAACCCGATGCATACCAAGTAAAACCCATCCCTTGCCTTCTGCACTTAGTGATGTTGTCACACCAAGAGCATTTCTTTGCCTAAGCAGGAAACTTTATTCATAAAGACGTTTTAATCTCATCAACATATATTAAACGCAGCTAATATAAGTGTCAGTTTTGCAGTGTGGCACAGAAAATTTTTATTCATTGAGACAGATAACATTTTATCTTGCATTTGAAACAGTTGATGGCAATAACACTTCAACTCCACTAAACAGAAATGGGCCAAGAGTGAATGTGTCAGGTAGATGCCATTACTAGAAGCAAAACATCAGAATTCACTGAATTGCTCCCAGCTCTGGATTCTGTGACACAGTTACAGCAGACGGGAAAAACTGTAGTAGTCTCTCATGCAAATTTAAAATAGGGAGATTTAATAAATGGAACATACTTAAAAATCCATCAGTAGTCCAGCCTTACTTCTGATAGTTGATTCAATTTATTCAGTGATATCTTATTTTCTGTTCTCTGCATACTGAATACTTTTTACTAATATAAATGTTGGAAGTGCATGCTACCATCATAGCCTAAGGATAAAGGAGGTAAAACTGCTAGGGAGAAGTTATACCTTTTAATAAACGAAGTGATATTGGTGGAAAAAAACAGACTGGCTTCCAAACATACAAGACCTGTATCAGTGATACTCCAGAAGCACTGACTACCCTTCCCACTCCATGTTTCTAATTGATTAGTATAATTAGGTCATACCTACAACCATTCTTCTCATCCCAATTTATTTTTATCTGTACCAGAACAAATGAACTACTTTGTTGAGCCAAAATCCTGTACATCTTCTAGGGCTGTAATCACTGGTCTAAAGATAAATTGTTTTCTTAGATAATGACTCTGCAAGAACAATGCCACACAACAGTACACATTTATTCTCAGTTGCTGTCTGGGAGAAGTTCTGTTTTGACAACAGAGGAGAAGAACAAGACTCCTGATACCCACACAGCACCAAGGGTCTGCAAGATGTGCAGAGAACAGCATATTTGTGATCCATCAAGGAGCAGTTTTAATGCTTAGATGCTCCTACCAACCTTGCTTTGTATTGAATTAAAAGTCTTATCTCTTGGTGCTAATTTCTTCTGATTGTCTCAAAGGACAAATAAATGATGCCACATTAATCTCTGTACTTTATTCACAAGTTTAATATCTCTTTAATGATCATAATTAAATAAATGTGTTGCTGTGCTTCCTTAAACACTTGAATTCAGAAACAATTCTGCAGCAGGTAAATTCTTGCCTGATACTGTGACTGTAAAAAAAAAATCTCAGCCTAATTGCATGGCCTGGATCTCCTGGACAGCAACACAAGTTCAGACCCTCTTGAGACGTCCTGCTGGATTTAACAGAAAGTCTAAGGAACCAACACTAGATCACAAAGCAGACTACACAATGTGGTAAGCAAAGAAACAGCACCTTCAGGTTGGGGCTCACTGCACAGAGCACAAGGACAGGGACACTCAAACATGTGCTCACAGGACAGGAGTAAGGGACAAAGAACACTGCTAACAATTAGTATTGGATAAAGATTCTTATTCCCATAGCTGTCAAATCTTAATTTGAACCAAAACTCAAACAGAAATCTTTCTGGGTGTAAAGTTATCTGCTCCCTGTCACTCCAGAAAAGAAGGCAATGATTTATATGAGGATGCTTACTACTCAAGATAACTCCTATATAGAGGGCTAATTTCATACTGGAACAGCTCTGTAGGGATGGGGGAAAGGGATGTTAGACCCCTGGACAGAAATTGTTTTCTACTATTCACTCTATTCACTTCAGTTCACATCTAAAAGGAAGCTAATAGTACACTTCTGAGAAGCATTGTGAAAATCACGTTTAAGAAACCAGGGAAATCTGATAGCTCTGACCTGCAATGGACTTCCTAATGTGTCTGAAAAATAGCACAATCTCACTTTCATTTTGCAAGTAATAATAAAGCCTTGTCTGGAGGAGTCAGACTTCTTTCCATGTTAATCACATAGTGAAGGAAGTTTTCACTATTGATATGAGCCTTCACTCATTTTTATTTGTTATTGACAGTATGTAGACTACAGTCATTGGAGCTGCACAACAAGTAAGGGAGGGGGAATGAGCCTGTATTAAGTACATTTGCATTTTCTGAAATTCATTAGAGTCCTACTTGCTGAGCTGGCAGGAAGTGGGGATGCTTCAGCACCAGGCATGGGTGGGGATGGTTGAGAAGGGAGCTCCCCACATGGCTTTGTATCCATCTGTGCTGGTCACAGTGGGAGCACCAGTGTTGTCTCCAGCAGCAAGCAACAACCAGCCATCTGTAGTGAGACACAGGTCACCACACCATATTGACCATGTTCCAGATATAGGCACAGGAGGGGGAAAAAAAACCAAACAAAAAACCAAACAGATCTGCAGGAGACCGGCCTGTCACAATCTGGTTTTAAAGCTTTAGCAGAAATTTGATTATTTCATCCTTGACCACAAGCATGAAATTAACTCATTTCCTAACACGCTAACCAGCCAGCTCTAGGATTTCAGGCAGATGTCAAAAGTCCACAACATGCACTGGCACAAGGCTGCACTTGTACAAATACGCTCACAGACAGCAGCTGGCAGCGACACAGGAGCAGGTTGGGCAAAGGTGAGATTCAGCCCATAGCATGCAGCAAAACTGTACCAGATGCTCTGAGACAAGTTGTCTCCAGTTTGCATCCACAGTTTTGGCCTTTGCATCTGCTACAAAATTAATTCTCCGCAAATGTCTGTGGAATCATTTGGTACAGTTCACATCTACATAAACTGTATTACTCCATCTTACCAATTCTCAGTTAAAAGCTGATCTGCATTCAATAAAGGTCCTTAGTCCATTCATGGGATAATCAGTGTTATAATTTGCAATAATTATTAATCACAGCCATATGGAACAGCCAGTAGTGGAAGAAAGAGCCACAAGAAGTCAATTTGCAGTAAGTTGTTCTCATATGGAGACCCCCAAGATGCATTTTGTAATTTTGTGACAAAGAGACCAAAAGCCCAAGTGAATTTAGCTTAATCCAGAACAACTTCCTTCAATCTCCTGCCCCTCCATCTCCTATCACCCTTATTCTTGCTACAGAGTCCTGATTCTGCTTTCAGTTGTTTCTCTTTGCTGCCTGGTCCTGCAGCATCTCAACACTAAGGCACCTACAAACACATCCTAGGCTGGAAATGGCAAGTTCATTTAGCAGTAGGCTCAGCTAATCTGGGATAGCATTTGCTGCCCTGATGGAAAGCTGATTTAGTTTGCAGTTTTTCTTTATACACTGCAGATATTGTCACTTCATCCCTCAGCCCCTTTCCAGACTGTTGCTAAACAGTTTAAAAAAATCTCACCAGTAAAATCCCCCACTGATCCTGGTATTGATCTCAGTTTCTAATCCATAACATAACTTTGCCTCTCACCACATGCTTGTTTCCGGAGCAGCTACAGAAGTGCTTATTGATGTAGTGTGACACCACCATCCATGTAGCAGGAAAGTGCTCCAAGCATAAACAGTTTGGCACACACTGAGGTATAGCTGCCTTCATTCTAAGAGCTCTGGGATGATTTTACTCAGTCAATATACTGCACTTGCCTCTAATAGCCTAGATCTTCCTACACCACAAACAGCCTACTGCCTTCAGCTTAGCCAAGAGCTGGGGACAACACCCTGTTCAATGAGCTGCACACCTGTGCTCACAGCCTGGTGTCTGCCTTGCATTCATGCCTTATTCATGTTTCCCATGCTCCTGCATTGACATTCTGACTTTCAACTTCAGACCAGCTGGATATATGGAAAGTGTTCTCCTTGTTCTAGTCTAGGACAAGTGTAGACTGAAAACTTAAAATCGTAAAGCTGGTGATTCACCAAGGAATGCAGGAGACCTTGGCCCAGTTTTCACCATGCTGCATGGGTCCAAAAGATGTAACACTGCTATTATGTCATGAGATATTTTGAAGCTGTTTCTGCAGTGCCTGCAGCCATATCTCTGAATTTAGATTTTTTTTTTTGCTTTCCAAGTTTAGAGACATAGTCACTGTGCATCACACACTACAAATACAGCGGGTAATGAATGAAGTTTCTATGCAGGTCTAACAAAAACTTGTACCCTATACTGAATTCTATTCCATGAAGTAATTATTGCAGAAGGTCAGATCTGAGAAAGGAACCATTTTCATAAATTCTTTTTCACAGTATTATTCAGCACCTGCCAAATCCAGCAGGAATCCTTCCACAGTATTGATGGGCTTTGGATAAAGTCCTGTTACCAGCGTGGATACATTTGCTGAAGATTAATTTGAAAAATTCAGCAAATATTTAATTAATAAAGACCTGGAATAAGAGACAAATGGCAATGTTACCCCCATCACAAAGTATCCAAGAGTGTGACTATTATGTTCATGATTGACAACACATACATCTGGACCTTGAAGCAGCAATGCCAGCTTTACAGCTCTGTAAATATTTACATTTAATGGTACAATAGGTTTTCATACAATAGTTTGCCTAGGACTAGTTCAAATCTTGTGAAATCAGACACAAACTATTTGCTGTTTGGTGGGACAACCTCCTCCTTCTCCCCTGGTCAGCTGGCACAGGGACTCCCAAGGTAACCAGCACTGACCCAGATGAGAAACAGCATTTGAGAGCTACAGACCTTGAGAGTGAACAAAGAAACTTTCTCTGGAGAAACCTGTCACCAGTGCATGCAATTTCCAAAAACAGGAGGCTATTGCTCCTGCCATGATCCCACCCTGTTCAAGTTACACAACCTTTTCCCCAAGTTATGGTCAGACAAGGCAAGGGGCTTTAACATCCCTAAGGCAAAGGCTCAGGCTGTTCTAGCAGCTGTCCCTGACAACTCTGAGTATTTTGCAGTTAAAAAGGGACAGAAACTGCTCTATGGAAGGTATTACCTTCCCACCCTCCATGGTCTTTTTTAGACAGAACAATAGGGATATTTTAACAGTTCAAAGAAAGATGAGAAGAAAGGAACAAAGATTCTGTTCAGTATTGTGGAGGTCAGACTGCTCCTTCTAAAGTCTTCACAAAAACAAAGCAGGAAACAAATAGTTTCCCTTTTCTCCTTCCCCAAGGTGCCACATGTTCTGTTAGCTTACCCTGAGCCATTGTTAAGAACTTTTTCTTTTCCTGATGTAGTTGAAACATAAGGAAGGAGCAGAAGAAATATGGAGCTAGAAGAGGCAACACTGCCAGAGGGGAAAGTAATAGCTCCAAAGTTCTCCTTGCAAGTTTGCCCGAAGTTACCAAAAGAAAAATCTAGTCCAGAGCTTGGTTGCACAGATCTAACACCACTTGCTAATACAATTACTGTGCTTCACAGGAAGCTTGGCATTCCTGTCTAGTCAAATAGCACTGACCCTATTAGCTGCATCCACAGCAGCCTCAACTTCCGACATTAGAAAGTTAGAAGGAAATATTTTCGTTTTTGAAATGTCTTGAAGCAACTCTTCTATAAGTAGTTGTTTCTACTGTTTATTGCATATAATGCTGCTCCTAGAGATAGATTTTTTTTATCATCAGCTGAAAAGTTACCTGTGTTTTAGTAACTAAGTCCTGGAAATACGCACTATCCTAAGTGGGTTTTTGTTATGGCTCTGGGATTTAGACATATTTAACTATAACCTAATAGTCTTTACAGTAATGACTTTTAAAAGCAGGTTTCTTTACCCTTAAAGAAGTTTCTTTCAGAGAACACTTTTCTTCTTGCTTTCTATCCATTAGAAGGTTATTTGTCCATCTGCTGCATCTTATTAATCAGACAACTAAAAGGACTCATCTATGGTAATCCAAGTGTCTTCTCAGTGTTTATTACTATCAATTATCTGCTGAAAGAGGGAAAGAATTCCTTTTGCCCTACACAGAGCAAACATAGATCACTCAGATTAAAACAAAATATGAAGATAGAAAGCTCAGCTTTTCTTCAATGCTCATTAATTTTTGAGTGGTTAGAAGGTCACCGGAGATGGAGCCTCAATGTGATTTTAGACCTTGATTAGAAAATATTTTAGCCTTAAAGTTGAGCAGAAGCTGAAAAGAGTCAGGACTGCACAACACCTTTGAATATAAATTCCTGGGAGAAGAAACAATATTTTACTGTAATGGCAGACTGCTGGCCCAACAGGACTGAACTTTGTCAGTCTCTGGATATTATGGTAATATATGCATTTTTTAAAAGAGTCTGGAAATAAGCTTGACTAAACACAGCAGAGCAAGAAGCCTCTTTTGCCGTATGTTTGAATGGTATTCAGTACATCAGGGCCCTCAGTGTCCTATCCATACAAAATGATATAAGACAAAGACTTCCCTAGAAATGCCAAAGCAGCCTTGGGAGTCTGCACATGCCTCAGGCTACCATAATTAAGTCAGAGCAGGTTCGGCTGCCAGCGGCATGGGAAGGGAGTCAGGTGTTGCCTCATTTTTAGCCTCCTTGGATTTCACTGCATGAACAAATAGTTGTTACCTGCTGTGGTTCTAAAAGGGGCTTTTAAGTACAGACTGAAACACACTTTAGATTTGTAAACAGAAACTTTGACTGGTGTCATCACACTATCTCATTGAAAGTGATGGGATAACATAACAGCAA
Organism: Sclerurus mexicanus; assembly: GCA_013396755.1. Taxonomy (NCBI): domain Eukaryota; kingdom Metazoa; phylum Chordata; class Aves; order Passeriformes; family Furnariidae; genus Sclerurus; species Sclerurus mexicanus. The sequence continues at coordinate 1,162,849 of VWZF01005020.1, forward strand.
CTGACCTCCCTTTGGCAAAAGTGACTGGAGGACCTCTTAGGTCTGTTCCAGCCCTATTATATAAGAATCCAATAACTAGAGACTTGCATCTCCATCTAGCAACTCTTTCAAGGGTTAATACATTTAAAGGCAGATGAAGATGACTAACACCAAAATTAGTTTAGTAATTTGGGAGTCTACTGGTCAAGTGAGAGGGACACCTCAGCAGTGACAGGGTATAGCCAACAGACAACACAAGTGCCTTCTTTCTACTCCTTGAATCAGTTTTCAGACATTCAGTTTCCCCAGCTGCTGATACTGTAAAAATGTTGCTTGGCAACGTGGTAACATGGGGGGAAAAATTCTTCAAAAATATTGGGAGTTTTTGTCCTTAGAAATGTACTAGTTCAGCACATCCAGCCTCCTACAGATCCATTTTAGAGGAAGAGGCACAATGATTTCCTCTTGTGAACTAGTTCCAGCAGCCTTTAAAGCAAAGCAATCAAAATGGGACAGGAGAAGGGGGGCCCTCAGTTGCCTACATGGGGGTTGCAGGCAGTGTGTGCCCACCTCCCTGCCCCTACCTAATGCTGGTAATTAAAATGGCATTTCAGACAAGAGACCTGCAGACAAGGTATTGCCTTAATTGCACATGAAATTACATCTCCCTCCAAAGGGTTTTGCAGTAATGTCCTAGGATGCAGTCATCAGCCCTACCACTTTGCACTCCTCAGCCACTCACTCACTACTAGTGAGCAGTGGGGACACGCCCAATCTGCTTCCAAATGTGACAATATCAAGACAGAGAAGGGGAAAGGCTGCTGAAGACCTGGCAAACCCAAGGACTGAACTTTTCAAGAGGAGTCTTCGAAGCAGTTGTACTGCCTAAATACTGACCTCTGGTGAACAGTCACACAAGGGACTGCTAGTTAATACTGCAACAAATACCCACTGGAATGCCAGCATTCCCAGAAAATGTAACAGTAAAAGCGTCCATAGAGAATAGTTTTAAACTTATGGCTTTTCTCCCCCTCTCCTCCAGCACTGAAATTTGTGACTGCACTGCCCTTTTGACCTCCACAGAGCTATTTGATTCATACTGCATTTATCACCCACAAACTAGAACACAGCCTTAAATCCAGTGAGTATGTTCTGTCTTATTTAAGGTAAGGACTAAGTGATGTAAGTTCTTGAAAACACAAGTACCAATATTTTTAAAGCAAGATCCCAAAGGTTGCCTATCTTCATGTAGCTAGAGGTAAACAATAGTTGAACACAGAGCTGTTGTGGTGGCATCATAGACTCTTCATCATCATATAGAGCCATTTATGGTTATTAATGCAGAGATAAGCAATCTAGATCGTGGGTCTCATAAGATCAGTGTTAAAAGGTCTGTCAAATTTGAGCTGTACTTATTGAGTCCCATAGTTACCTAAGCAGGAGGAAATACATTAGAAAGAACAAATTGAGAAGTGGGAGACTCTAGAGTAAATACCATACAGCATCAGAAATGCCTATAAACAGAAATAAAACACTGAATGAATGCATTTTTTTTTTAGATTAGATTTATGCAGATCAGGAACAGATCCCCTAAAATGCAAAGCCACTGAAAGGCAGCAAAGAATTTGGCCAACTCAGTCTAGACTTAGGAAGTCTTTGAGCACTGTGCAGGGAAAGAAACACTTCTCCAAAAGGCTGCTGGTAGTCTGCTAACTCAAACTCCTGCTGCAATGCCAATTTAATTAACACACTTAACTGCTCAGAGATCTCCAGGATTACTCACTGGATTGGCAGACTTTTCCCTGCTAATTGTGTTACTTCACAGTGAATGAGAGGGAGATGAATGAGTACAGTAGCGCCATCTTTTCCTGCTGAAAGACTTGTTCATACCAACTAATTTGACTTTGACATACTGTCTTGTTTTTGCAGGTTTAGCCTATATCAACAAACATGTGAGAGCTACTGAAAGCTAATGAGCTGGATGACAGCAAAACTAAGTCCTCCTGTGGCTGCTTACAGCACAGGGACTTGGCAGCACTTGATTCCCACATAGCAAAGCTCGGTTCACCTTCCAAATCACCAGACAATCAGTGCCATGTGTGTTCCATGTCTGGACAAGATCCTTGTGTGTAAACACTCTCCAGAGTCCCTGATTAAACAGCAAGTCTCCCTAGACGGACAACTGCCATGCAAACTCTTTCCTTGGTTGACCAGCACTTCCTGACAGAAGGGGACAGAAATATGATGGCAATATTGCTGGTATGGACAGTGCCTGAGGTTAAAGCAAACAAAACACATGATGCTTAAGGGATGACAACATTCCTCCTAGAGAGCCCGATATGCCCACATTAGTTCATCTGTTTAAACTGAAGCTGGAGCATCCAGAAGGGAGACCATGGGCAGGATAAAAAGTCGCTGAATGTTTTGGGTCCTTGGGGTCCTGCTGCTTTGAGAAGAGGCTTCCAGCTATGCCGAGGGACAAGCCTGCTTTCTTTGACTGTGGAGAATTCAAGTTTGGAATTGAGGGCAGCCTTAGGGCTTCTTCTGCAAGTGAAGTCTAAATATAAACCTGCACCCATGAATTCACTGGAAGTTGCAACACTGGTTTCAACTTTAAGATTTAATCTTGCATTGACATTTAAATTCAGCAGTGATAGCTTCTACCTCCCTAAGATACACATATCTTGAGGCAGCCAATTCCTCTAATTAAATTGCAGTAGCAATTACCTTCTGGACCTACGCTAAGGGGCAAAGGAGAGCTAAAGATCGCCACAAAGCCACTGCCTCCCATAATCTCATTGGCACCCTGATACATTCACCACTTCTCCGAGAAGGGAGGTATACCCCATTACCACATTTACCTGGGGAATATATACCTGGGGCACTCCTGCTCTGTGATTGAACTCCCCTGGAGCTAAGGCAATCACTTTATTTCACTAATAAATTGAAGTATGAATCAACTATAAAAACACTTCAAGCAGATCTGTCCCCCATATGCTCAGTATTTTTATTGAAAATATTACCATAGACGAACTTGGGTTTTAATCCCAGCATGAAACACAAGTTAACACTTCAGTACAAAGTTAAAAGCTCTTACTCAAGTGATATTTTCAGGGCTTTTCCTGTAAACCCCCAAACACTTGCACCAGCAGTACTTTTAATCTAACCAACTCTAAAGGATATTTCTCAGATTCTTCTTACATTGAGAGGAAAAGGCATCACTCACTGGACAGTTAGGGGAGAACCAAGCCAGAATAATCCACTAGTTCTCCCCATCAGAGAGGGTGTTTTCTCCCTCCCAGAATGTGGACTCAAAACAGTGCTACATGACAGGGAGGGGGAACACAGTAGATATTAGAATCTTCCTAATTGCTATATAGCATCATATATCTGTAATCTATTTCCTCTTGACCAAACCCAGTGACACCTATGGGTTCAGTTGCAGTATTTGGAAACAGTACTAAAATACATTAACTGAGGTCTGACTTGACCTTTATATTACCATTACAAGTTTTGCATTATGATCAAGTGGGAAAGTCTAAGCTGAAATCATCCAGCAAGTGGTCTGTGCTTTAGAGCTCTACTGCTCAGTAGAAAAAACACACTTTAAAACACAGTTGCAAAAAGCTCCAATTTTCAGCTTTTTATTCCCTGTAGGAATTAGCTGATCAAATTGCTCAGTGTTTTATTCTTCAGCTATTAGTCCTAGTGAATAAGAAATAATTCCTAGTTTCTTATTCTTTTCATAGTGTAAAGCTTGGCAGAGTTATAGGAATTTCACCACAAAAATTGAATGAGACACTTTGATGTTCCCAGTGAGGGAAAGAACCACATAAAGACACAGACTCAAAGTTGTTCTAAATGTGGATTTTGCAGTTTACACAGAGGCAAGAAGAAGGAAGGTCTTCTCTCTTCCCCAGTTACACCCATGTAACTCGTGTTGCATTGTGCTTGCCTGTACCAGCACATTTTGCCTGTTAACAGGCAAGAATTTACAGACAACTTGCAATTTTTTTAAGAGACTAAATACATGAATTACACTATTAAAAATTAGAACCTCAGACTAACAAACACTGATTTAAGTCAGTCTTGCTTCCTTATTATCACTCCTTGCAATGTATTTCCATCATGCCAACCCTTCCACTTGTGCCAATATTACTAAAGGAATCATGCCACAACACAGATTAGGAATGAATACAAAATAAAACACCAATCCTATGGCCCCAAGGTTGCCAGTGTTCAAGAAGCATTTGAACAACATTCTCAGGCACATGGTGGGATTCTTGGGACAGTCCTGCTGCAGGGCCAGGAGTCGGCCTTTGGTGATCCTTGTGGGTCCCTTCCAACTCAGGGTATCTATGATTCTTTTCCCTTAAAAGTCAGATTCCTTTTTGTGGTTCACAGTGGTGCTGCACCAGCACTTGTGACACCTGAGCTCACTGAAGGGGTTCCCAGCTGAACATTGATGTGGTAAGAGAATTACACAAGGGATAACACTTCATATGTTTGGACCAGTGAAAATATAGCCCAATACTGGCCTCAGTCCATGTAGGTGACCAGCTCCTGCATGGTTAGATTTTGTGGAGTTTCTATACAGTTCTTCTATAGAACAAAGATGAACTGATCAAAACAGTAAAAACCCAACCCCCCTTCACCCCCCCAAAAAAAATCCTGCTCTTAAACTTCACTGCATTTTCCATTTCATCTGCAAAATCCATTCTTGTTAGAAGACTTGCATTTATATCTTTGACAGAAGACCACTTCCAAGAACTCCAGAATTACTTGAAGTAAGTCACCTACTCAGTATTAAACTTACAAACACCATGTGTACAGTGAGACTCATTCACATGCTGTATTTACTAGAAATCCTTGGCCTTAGAACACTGTTTTTACCTATTGCTAACTTCAGAATTTTCTTCTATTTCTTTTTAATAGAAAGCTCACATTTCAAAATATCACCATTTAAAAATATATAGGTAGCAGAGAAAACAACTTACACTTCTATTTTGAAATTGCACAAGGCAATCACTCTACCTCATGATAGTCTGGGCATAATATACAATATACAACTAAGGCTTTTTGAACTCCATGAGGAAGATCTTAAGAAAGAACCAGGGATTCCTTTGAGACTACTCTATGAAGTGCAGCTACTTTTAAATCCTAGTCATCAGTAGAATCTCCCATCAAATTTCAGTCTTAATGGATGTTTCTAAACACGATACTTTCAACATAAATAACTGCAAAGATAATGGTCTAGGCTTAAAGGTTTACATACCCTGTCAGGCAAACAAAATACTGAGTGGTGACTAACCTATATGCTTAATGACACACACTATTCCATCATCAGGATATTCATTTTCCTGGGCTCATCTGAATAAGCCAAGGATATCTCTGTACTGCCATCTGCTTTGCCACTTGTTTTGTTGTTGCTTTTCAATCATTGCACACAAATAGAAACACTAAGTGTAGCACAGAAGTCCTGATGCAGTTTGAGACATTTCACAATAAAGTACATAATAAAATAACCCATATAGAGTCAGTATATATTATGGCAATAGTGAGCTCTGTAATTAAGGGACTGAGAAACCCTCTTTTTGTTGGGGCAGGACTTCAGGTCAAGCAAGAAAGAGATAAAAGAAACATTGGTGGAGGCCAAAATTGTAATTATAAGCCATCCAGATTCAAAGTTTTGAGCACACTTCCTTTTACTTACTATTTCTTACACAGCACAAGTTTCCTTTGGGAAGCTCTAGGGCTTTTATTTCACTTACCTGCCCCCACAGCCCACATGAAACCTGGCAGAGATCTGTCTCCAACCCCCACAGAAAGGCAGGTAAAAACACTTTGCCTAAATAATACTCAGAGGTGAAAAAAATGCTTCCAGGAGTTCTGAGAAAGCATTTAAGCAAAGCAGGACTTGAGAAACCTGTGTCTGCTAATGCTCCAGTGACAGGGAACAGACTACAGACATAGATAAAACCCTCTAGACAGTTGCTGGTGACAGCAGTCAGGACCAAGTTCAAATAGCCACAGGGACTCCTAAAATGAACAATGCCATAAACCTAAACTTGGTAGAGAAATTCTGAGAAGGTTAGATTATTTTCCAAGTACCCTGCATGAAGTGATTATGCCTCATCTTTCAAAGCAGAAAATCAAGGTCCAAAATGAGGAAAGCTCAGGAAAAGAGTTAATAAAGCATCAACTCAAGCCATTTGAAATATTTGCATGTCCAAACTTCCCAGCAACCATTCTGACCATCCATTTCCGAAGTAAAGTACATTACTCCCTCCAGTGTCACCTATTAAACTCCCACAGCTGCAGCACAATGGGTAGCCCATAACAGACCTCAGGCAGCTCCTCTACACAAACTCAAAGTAACAGATTGACCAGAGAGTCCACTGCCTACACCAGTGACACCAATTCCATCTCTATTAGTCAGAAAGCATTGAAGAAAAAAGTGACATGTAGAAAAAGCCCTTTTAAGCTGTCAATTCATTGCCATCTATCAGGAAAGCCACTCTGAGCCATCACCTGGAAAAACAACTCAGCATCACAGAAATCTCAGTGAAAAGATCCACACAGAGCTCTAGGAGCCAAGATCTGTTCAGAGTTGGATGCTCTTCTCCAGTTTCTCATTTCTCAGTATGATTCCACTAATGAAACAACTTTTCAGCTGGGTCTCATTTGTGCCAACTTAGTTAGGGCCAACTTGAGGAGTTACATGAAAGAGTTTTATAGCAAGTAGAGTCATAATAGACTTGTCAAAGCTTGTGTGTCAGAAGTGCCCATTTCTGATGTGATTTCTTATTTTAATAAACTGCAATAAAGAGTAGTGAGACTCAAACTGCATCCACATGACAGAGGTACAGGCAGGCCTGGAATCTCTAACAGCTCAGATGTTCCTGGAGGAACTGTGGGTAGGACACTTAAAGCTCTCCTCAGCCACTCTCCTTTGTTCAATAGAAGAAAACAATAGACTTACCTTCCAGGGCTGCAAGTTAACATGAAAAATGTGCTTTTTAAGATACATAAACAGCTTTTAAAACTTAATTTCAGTTTTGAATTTTCCCCAGAATGACAAAAAGCAGGCTTTGAGCCAAAGAGCAAAGCTCTTAACATAAAACTTCAATAAAGAACAAAGATTATCTATTTCATCTCTCCAAGGTATTTACAGCATTGGATAGAAAGGGATTGCTGGGGCTATTAACTGACTAGTTACATTGTAGTTTTAGAGACTCATTACAGCACTCTACAATTATTGCCAACTCATACTAAATTGCTGGCTTCCCTAAACCCAGGAGACATAAACAGCACTTAAGAGAAAGAGACCTGACAATGTCAAGCTAACCCAAGACCAGTGACTTCCCAGTCTGTGAAACAGCACAGTCAAACACGTGCCCACTGCCCAGCATCAGCCTCTCCAGACCACTTCGCTATTCATGCAAGCAGCAGGATGAATCAGAGGTCCTGCATGGGTGTGGCTGAAAGCTCTGATCTGACATTACATCATTCAAAGCAGCAATACTAATGTAACAATATCCCTCAATCCTCATGTCAATGCTTGTTCACATCCCAAACCCTCCCCTTGCCCCACCAGCTTCAGTCTCAGAGCTAAACTGAGGAACAAAAACCATCACAGGGAAGCAAAGGGGCTATTGGCCAGTGGAGGTGGTGAAAGGGAGGACAAATTTCCTCTTATAAGCTGACACTATTACCTACATGGCCTGAAATCACAGCTGCCCTCTGAGCAAAGCTCTAGCAGAGAACACCATCAAGTTATTCTCACCTTTTTTGCTACCTGCAGGCCAAGCCTAGAGCCCTGTCTGAGGAGAACCAGCCTCAGTGCCTGCCTTTCTTCAGGGACCTGCAGAGAAGTCACCTGCAGCTTTTCTGGTAGCTACCAATGGAGCTGCAGAGGAGATTTTGGGTATTGTGAATTTGAGGCTTGTTGGATGCAAAATGAAAGAAAGTCTCTTTTTTTTAAATAGTGCCAGAAAAAAAAACTAAGACCACTCATACCATGCCACTGTTGGAGCCCAAGCAATATGGAATAAAACAAGCAGTACAGACAACTGAAACAAAGCAGTAGAAACAGATCACTGAGTATAACCCATGCCACCCTGATGACCTGGGTTTATCAAAACCAAGCACAGGTTTAAACCTTCCCTTCAAAACATCTCCAATCACCTCCTCTGCCACAGCACTCTCTTCCCCCTGAGATTAGGTACCCCAAGAACAAACTTTCTTGCACCAAAAAGGAAGAGAAGCTCCACAGCAGGAGGTCACTGCAAACCCACCTGCCTCCAGCACTACTAGTTAGAGGTGCAAATCTAATACCACTTTAGCCACACAGCTGGGTTTAAACTCTCCTCCAACTCCTCATGTAACCTTTACCACCTCCAATTAACCCAAAAGGCAAAAAAACAGCCCAGTCACTACTACTCAGCCTCCCTCAGGAGACAGCCTAGTCCTCCCCATACAGCCCATAGAGCTTCAAAATTACTCCACCATATTTATTTGCAGAAAACTGATGAGCAGAGGGATTGATTAAGTTTATACCACCTTATGTAGCCAATACCATCAGTCACACTCCTGCTTATAACCGTCATGTATCCTACCTTGTAATCCTGAGCACAGCAGACCTCATCCTTCCCAAAGCAGAGATCAGCAGTGGGTCAACACCCACAGAGGAGAGCCCCAAACAGAACTGGTGCAGCTACAACTCTACTCTCTCCTGTCCTGGAGCCTTATAAACCTTCCCTAACACCCCCTCACAGCCCACCTGCTTTCACACCTGTGTTGAGTTAAAGGATAACAAGCACCTCACTCAACCTTTCTTCTTTGGGTCCACACCCACGCTCAGGGCAGTGTCTTGCACATGCAACCTGCCCCTTGGAGAAGCAGCCTGCTCTGCCAAGCAGGATGTGGCAGCTTCTTAGCTTGCTGTCCTTCCCTGTCACCTCAGGACAAGTCTCTTGGTCTCTCTGGTGACCCAGTGGGTGAAGTAATCTTGGGTCCAGCACGTTAATAGTACAGGCAGAAAATATAGCACACTTGGAAAACACAATACCTATTTTTTTCAATGCAGTTACAAAGGACACCAAAGCCATGATAATTTCTGGTGTCTCAGCTCCATGCACATCTCTCCAGGGCAGAGCTCAGTCTCCAGCACACAGAGAGATGGTGGCTGTTAATCACAGTTTTCCTCTTCTACAGCCAACCAGGGAAAGTTAAACACCAGCAAGACTTCTCTTTAGCCAAGCACCCATTTTGGGTCTCTGTGCAGGGTATTTGCAACATGGTGATGAATAAGGGAGTGTTTCTCCTTGGCAAGGCTCTCCATCATCTTAAATGAAGGTTTGACAGCTTTGCTGTGTGTAGCCTGCCCTGCATGTTGACTTCAGCAAGGAGAGAGCAGCAGCTCCACATGCAGGGTCGTGGTTTCATGTCAGCAGTAGCAAAAACAACAGCCCAAGGACTTAGAGAAACGAGAGATGAAAGGCAGGATCCTTATGGGAGAGACACACAAAGTGAATGCGTGGAAAACATGGGGTTTTTGCAGAGCCTGATTAGCAGGAAAAAATTAGGGGAAAAAGGTCTAATTCTCGGTTTAACTGACCTTTACTGTGCTAAACTCTTCTGTCTTCTTATGATCTCACACCTGACAGGAAACAAATCTTCTAGTGTATTCAATGTCTGAGTGTATTTCATACAGACAACCACCCTCATGGCTCCACTGTATCTGCCGTTCTCCAGATAAGTTAATGGTTCCAGGTTGCAGTCTAGTAAATGCTGGGGTTTACTTTTTAAAGCTGTTGGGTTTTCTGATGTGCTCACAATTAAGGAAATGTTACAGCAGCTCCCAAAAAAATCCCTGAAGTTTTATCTGAGAGTTTCTTTATATTCCTTCTCTTCCCAGGTCCCTATCCCATCTCCCCGTCTTGGCTGTCACTGACTCACTCTCTTTGCTCCTCTCCCCTTACTTTCTCTCCTAACTGCTAGCAGAGTTAGTGAAGCAGCACAAGCACAGTAAATACAGCTTGCCTCAGCTTTGGGAAATGGTATTCCAGTTGCTGTTGTATCATCCCCTCAATCCAAGGGTTGCAGAGGTTCGTATCAAACCCTGTTACCCTTGTTGCTGTTCTCTTGACATTCCCTAAACACCAATTAGGCAGCCCTGGCTCACGGAAGCTGACAGCTAAACTGATGGTATGACACAATTCAACCTACCCATGAAAAGGGTGGAATAATATTTTGCTTTGCAATTTATGTTTATCAGAAGATTTCTCAAGGCCATGTGCAACAGAAGCTTTCATATATACAGCCAAGGCCATCCTGTGCTGTCCTGGCCGTGGTGCTGTGCATGGGTGTGGGTGACCCACTGTCAGTCACAACAACTGTTTCACCTTCCAGGAATACATCTTTTCTGGTCCCCAACACGTGAAGGTTTCTGCATGCAAATGAATGCACTATTTGTCCTAAATTTATCCCCCCTCCAAGGGGATAAATAACTGTCAGGTAGACAGCAACTAATTGAAGACTGTCACTAAAATTGTACAGTATGAAAAGGTAAAAGATTCATGTTAAAGCAGCTATAAGATAATAGAGGAGAGAAATAAGTGTTAAGCTCATATTGCTCTGTTTGTTGTCTAGACTATGTTGGTTCCAGGAAAAGTAAAGAAATACATCCATCTCACAGACAAGAATATTAATATTTGTAAACTAGTATTCCCACTGCAAATATGCATATGCGTCATTGAATTCTGTGATCATTCCTTCCTTTCAAAAATACTTTGGTGACGTTTTAACTTTTCTAAATTCCTTCATAAGGTTACAGTGGGTAAGACATGATGCTGATGAGTTGTGTTACTCAGATATTCTTTTTATTATTCATGACATAAAGCTGTTGAACTAGGAAGTTGATTATTATTCTGTGGGAACAGAGACGTTTGGACAGCTAGATCGGTACCATTAGAAACAAAACCAAACCAAAGCAAAACAAAAAATCCGTAACAGCAAAACAAAGACAAGCTTTTGCTAGGTCAGCTCCTGTGCATTGCCTTAGGGAAAATATATGCCTCTGTTGATCTTTCAATTTTTATTCCTCGGCTCAGGAGAGGGCATTTGGGAGGAAATTATGGATGTTTTCACTTGGAGGAAGTTTCATTTTCAAACTGCTCTGCCCACACGAGCTTTGCACAAAAGGTCTCTCAGGGCCCCCTTTTGGTTCTCATGTGCTGCGGGGAAGATTCAACAAGCAGCTCTTCAGCGTAGTTTCAGGAAGTATGATCAGGCAACATTGCTCCTCATGTCTTAGGTTTGGAGGAGGTTCCAAGCCTGAGTGAACTGTTTCAGTTCATTGCTTGGCACTTTAATCATAACCATGAACTGAGGCTGGTGGCTTTGCATCTAAGATCTGGGCAGACTCAGTCAAATTAATCCATTTTCGGACTTTACATTTGTGTATTCCTTTTTTCCACAGTCATGGACTTAAAAAAGGGCATTCACATTTCTCACTGCTGCTTGGTGATCAATATGGAAGTGTCAGAGAGGTGTCTAGCAAGACGTGTCTTTAAATCCTCCAGAGTATTTGCTGTGCTGTACTCAGAATAACAGAGCAGTGCTGTGTCCTGTACAAGTGAACATTCCAATTATCATAGGAATGGAGAGATGCTGACAACCTCAGTGTGTAAGGGGCACATGGGCATGCACGTGAATAGCTCACAGACCCTCAGCAGTAAGTGTCTACTCCTCCCTGGCAGTTTGTGGTCTTCAAAGACTTCTCCCTGGATTCCCCAGTGGTACACTCCACTATGCCCTGACTGAGTTTTATCAGGCATTTCCAGATGACAGTTTTTCAAGAAGGATCCTCTAACTGCCTAGGGAATGGGAACTCCTGTGTCCTCACTAACCTCTTGCACAGTATAACTCAACATTGCTGTTTGTATCTGATCTAGTGTCATTAGACCAAAATTCTTGCTGTATTATTAATAGAGCATTTAACAAAGCTCAGCACTTCCGAGAAACCCTTTCAAAGAGGTGCCTCCTTTTAAACAGCACAGGGGTTTATGGCAAGGGAGAGAGAATAGTCCCTGCCAGCACCTGATAAAACCTCAGAGCAATAGGATACTGCTGGAGGAGTAAGAACTGTTTGTATATATTTCTTCCTTTGTATATTTATCATTATTCTTCACTGCTTAAATAGGAATTGATGGCTTAGTTGAGTGCAGTGTTTCTGTGGGGGGTCTGCCAATGCAGTAATGAAATGGGAGTCTTGCCTGGCCAACAACAATTACTGTCCCCTCTGTCTCCTGCCTTCTTAGCCTGAGGCACAGCCTGTGAGTCTCACAGAAATTGCTTGTGCAGCATGATGGCTTTGTTCCTCTGTTTATGACCTGTCACACAGCTGTGCAACCACTGAAGTCAGGTTTGCCCAGCACTCTTTTGGATTTTCTGCCAATAAAAAGAAAAAAACAAATCCCACAAACAACAACAACAAAACCCCCTCAAAAACCAGGTGGCTAGAGAAGGCAGAAGGGCAGATGGACTCCGAATTTGCAGCTGAGCAGTTTGTGAGATGTGCCAGCTGCTGAGCACAGCCCAGCAGGACCAGCAGCACCTGCACTGCAGGCTGGAGGCACCAGCAAGTGCAGTGGAGTGAAGGGAGCAGAAAACACACCATGACGAGGAGCTGAGAAGCCACCCAGGGAAAGAGAAAGGAGTGTGAGTAGATGGGGGAGCTGTGGCGCTCCAGTGTCCCCAGCAAAGCCATCACAGTTTGCAGTGTCCCTGCTCCAGGCTGGCATCGTGTTCACAGTCAGCAGGGACCTGTCCCAGCTATGAGCCCTGGTCACAGGAGACTGGGACTAAACAGTAGGGCTAATGTGGATATCCAGCTCCTGGGTGGCTCAGGGGGCTCAGCACAAGCTCCGGATAAGATTGTGAAAGATCGTGTAGACATAACTTTTTTTATCATGACAGGATTATATGATTTAGAACATGTAAGAGAAAACCATGCAAAAAACTCTGCATGGTTTAGGTCAGCCAGTAAAACCTCTGATGGGACCCCATGGGACACTGGCTGCCAGAACAAAAGAGCTCTCCTGTTCACCAGGCTTTGCTAACCCTCTTCTCCAAAAGGAAAGGCAGCAGGGTCTTGTTCCTTCTGTGTTTCCTTTCTTTGCACATCTTTCAAATGTAACCTGGACATCACAGAAGATGAACAGACATTCAGTTTCGCTCTCCACCACAGCCTGGAGAAAAACTGACGTTATATCAGAACTAATATAGGGCACTATAACTCGTAAGAGGTCTGCAATTTTCAGGTCTAAATCAAAATGTGACTTTTTAAAGAACTTCGGATGCTGTTTTTTTAAGTTGTTTTGGAAACCTCCATGCAGCCACTGTCTATTCTTGTCAGAGAGGGTTAAAATTATTCCAGTAAAATGAGAAATCTCCTAAAAAGTCCACTATGCCTTGAAATTATATTAACTGTGATCAATGCTGAAAAAGTTTGATTCCTTTTCCATTACTTTTCATTTTTGTGCACTTCTCATTTCAAGTGGTCCAAGGAAGAAAGCTCTGATGTGATCACTCCTCAAGGTGCTTTCAGCAAGGCTGAAATGGAAATTCTGTGGCAAAAGCTATGCCTGCAGTATGTCCAACTAAGAAGACTTCAGCTATCAGTGAGACTGTTTTAAAGTGTTTATCCAAATTGAATCTGAAAACTTTTATGTGGTTTTCGCACATGCCCCGACACCTCACATTCCAATGACATAGACATGACATGGTGCATCCTGTTGCTGTCTTCCTGTCCGATTCATGATTTTAAAAAGCATCAAAAGCCTGTGACCAGTTTTGAATGTGGATTTCTGTAGGAACTTTAAGGGGAGGGGGGAGAAATCAAAATTTGTGAAGAAAAAACTCTTGGAAAAGCCTGTTCATTGAGATGTTCCCTAAAATTCTTTTTTTATCTACTTTATAGCACTTCTTTTCCCCCCAACAATGGCCACATGAACTCAGCATGGGCAGAATAGTACTGGGAAGGTAGAGAAATGCTATTTTAGGTGCTCACATAGGATCTAATCCCTGTCCTGCTGCAATCAGCAGCTCTGTTAAAGTTGATTGCCTCAAAAATTAAATTTAAACTCAGGAACTCTGAGAACGTGTGTTCCATGTCTTAGCTGGGATAAAACAGCAAATAGTGGGTGGACAAGGAGTGGGTGTTTTGCTTTGTAATAAACAACAGATGAACAGGAACATCTGTGGGCACCACAAGCTCAGGGACCATGGGGTGACACAGGTGAGTGAGTGGCTGTTGGATGTCACTGGGAGCTTCTGGGCCAGGCCTGTGTAACTGGGCGAGGGAGGGGAGAAACCAGCATGGCTTAGTCACCATCACTTCCTTACCTCTGTCTCATTTTTTCTTATTCACTTGTGTCATTACTCTGTTCTTTTGTCCTCCATGCTAATTTGTTATTCTATTATCTGTGGAGGTGGCTTCACAACACAATTAAGGAAGAGAAATCAACATTCTCAACCTGCTGGGTTGTACTTGCTCTGTTAACTGTCTTTTCAAAATCTGTATTTAATTATAACAAAACATTAGGATGCTGGTTTGGGAGGTTGCAAGACTGCTCTGTCTCCCATCTACCGAACTGTTTATTGATCTTTTCAGATTGTCTGCATTTGTAGTAAGTTTTGATGCATTATGTTTTGTACTTATGTCAAAACCAAAATAATGACAGATGGACATAAGGAGAAAAAAATCCCAGATTTTCTTTTCTTTCTCTGAAAAGTGACAGGTATTTGCAAACTGCAGCCTTTTTATTTTTATCAGAACAAGAAAAGAGATTTCCTGGGAACAAATAACAATAACCTGACCTTCAAATATTTCTTTGTCCTAGGGATTAATTTGTTCCGTTTAATTATGGGATTAGTATTCTTTATTGTGACATTGTTATCTTTTTTTCTTTTCAGACGTGTTCTGCCTTCGTGCAATGGAAATGACTGATTGAACTGATTCCCTCTGTACCAAATAAATGCTACTCCCACACCTCAGGCATTATTTGTGCTGGAAATAATTGTTGGAAATTTGTGAAAAGCCACTTTCAAACCAGGAGCCATACCTAACTATTTGAGAATATAAAACCAAGATCTTAAAGTAATTCATGAGCATGCACTGAGCTGAGGTTTCCTTTCCCTTTTTTCACAGACAGTGAGCGGACAGCCTTGCAGTACAGAAAAATACCTACTTTTGGGTCAGGGGAGGACTTCATAGCAGTTCCTCCATTTACCAGTGTCTCTAGGATTGATGCCAAATTGCTGATGCTCCTGTCCCTGGGTCAGCTCAGGCTTCCCCACACCAACCCAGTGATGTAACTCACAGGGGGACCCAGAGGGAAATATTCTTTGACAGGGACATGGGGGCAGGGACTGGCACAGCCAGCCAGGTGACGAGCTCTGGTCACTGCCATCCCGGAGCCCTGAAAGAGACTCTTCATTCTTTTGTCAATCCCACTTACATTTTTAATAACCATCTTCACAGCAGATTTCATAGGAAGTCAGGGCATCGAGCCAATGCTATTAAAAATGTAAATACAGTAGTGTTTCTTTTCCACTGCTTTCTAATTGCCTTTGCCCTCTGAGAAGGCAGCTGATGTGACGAGGGGGCCATTACTATGAAACCAGCTGGGTCTATATCTAGGCTGTAAAACTCTTTCAGAGACTCTTTCAGAGACCCCGTTTCATAACACAATGCTGAAAAAGAAAGGGTTCACCCAAGAGTTAGGAGCTTAGATAATACTCACCCTTCCTGGAAATGATCATACTGGGTTACAGTCTGCTCCCGTAGAGGTTTTAATTCAGAGTAACAACATCAGAGGGAAAAGTCTACATATTTACTGGTATAAAACTATTGTGGAGAAAGATTCTTGCCCCCACTGGGGCTATTCAGTGATTAAATATATCGCAGTGGAAACCAGGAGAGATCTTTGCAGCTCTACAGCAGTGGGTTTCCTACTTCTGCCCAGGGAGTCCTGCTGGAGTGGGACAGAGGTGCCTGGACAGAAATCTTCAACAAATCCTACTCCCACTGATGAACAAGATCATAGGTGGTTTGGGTTGAAAGGGACCTTAAAGCTCATCTCCTTCCAACCCCCCTGCCATGGGCAGGGAACCTTCCACTAGACCAGGTTACTCAGAGCTCCATCCAGCTTTGTCTTGAACACTTCCAGGGATGGAGCACATTTAGGAATCTGCCTAAATTGCTTGCTGAGGAACAAAGCCAAGTGAGATACATGCCTTGAACCTCAAGAAACAAATGAACCTTAAAATCTTTATGTGCAGGAGCAGAAACTACCAAAAGAAGACACTCGGAGCTCATGTTCCTTACATGCCTCTCTCTTCTCCACCGAGGACTCAGTATAAGTAGTGAAATATCCAACTTGAGGAGCAGAGAAGTTTCCAATAAACAACTTCAGGGTCATTTATATGTCTGTAAATCTAGGCTTTAAAATAAAAATATATATATATATAAAATATAAAAATATTTAAGTCTCTGCTGCAATATGCAGTTACCAGCTATAAAAACAAATAAACAGCTAGGGGCATGAGAAGCCCTGCTCTCTGACATTCTGTCACTCCTCAGTGGTAGTTGCTTCTTCACCTTCAGACCTTCTTTTCCTCTTTGGCTTCTGCTTGATTTTCTCTGCAAACCATATTTGACATTTTGCATGATGGATGTACTATGAAAAAAACCATTTCATTGTCTTAAGATATTCTAGAAAGCCCGTCTCAGTTCTTTTTTAATTCATATATAAATGCAGTTGTATGGTGAGGAAAGGTTTCCTCTAGTTAAGTCTGAAGATCCTTAAAATTCATGAGCCTTTTTCTGAGGCAAGACTCAGGTGCACATCCATCACTATTTCAATATTTTATGGCTTCGCCCCTATGTTTTTTTAGTTCTGAGTTGATTTTTGCTCTTGAAATCGCTCAATTGTCAGCCCGATCCTGCTAAATGAGCTGTTCACCTGAATCAAAATCGTTGGCCATCTGGAATCCTGTTTGAAAAAGGAACTCAGGTTGGGTACATGAATAACAACTCTGATTCCCCGCCCCAGCCTCCAATGAGGCAGAAAAAGACACATGTCAGGGAGATGACTGAGAAAGGTTGTTCTCTGCATTAGTGATGGGCTGTGATTATCACATCCTCCGAGCTGCCTTCCTTTCTCCCATTAGCAGATGCCTTTCTGTGTGACAGCAACAGCCACTGTCTTCACCTCCTTGAAGATGCTGCAGGTCCCTGAGGCAGAAGGACCAAGAACTGCATCTCCTTTACCCCTCACCAGTGACTCCAAAGCTCATGGGGTAGAGGCATCAACAGCGCCTGTAAGACTTCTGTTTGCATGGCTATACCTTACTGTCTCTGGCACGGGAATTGCCTACAGCAGTTCCCACCCAAAAAAGTCCTTTGCCAAATCCTTTATTTGCTCTTGAAGGTTTTCATAATGAACACTCTTTCAAGGCGACTCTGAATTTGCTAAAAAAAAAATATTTTCATTAGAGAGCTGGGCTGACTGACTGAGATAATAATAATTGGAGGCTATTTACAGCAAGAGGATGAGGAGTGGTAGAGTCTTGTCATCTCTGGTGTGTACTTCACTGCTTCTCACCAAAACACATCTGAGAGGGAAAAAATTGACATTCACATGCAAATCTATATTTTATGTTGCAGTGCAACCAGTACTTGCATTTTCTCACAGTGAAAATTATTCTCAGTTTTCTCTTTAATACTCAGAAATGAAGGGGAAGGGAAACAGCCTGAGATTTCTAGTCACAAGATCCAACAACAACCTTAGTCTCTTCCAGTCTGAAATTAAGGAGACCATACTCTGGTTTATTTTTGGCCATGTGAAAAGTTATAGGAAGTGCAGACAGACACACAGAGAAATGGGGGCGTAAAAAAAAAACCACAAAGAATTGCCATACTTGTTGGTAAAGACACAGTCCCAAAAATTCTATGTTTCTCAGTGTAAGTCTACAAAATGTTTACACGTGTACTTAAATGCCTGTTACATTAAGACCTCTCATGGCTATTTCCTCCAACATTACCTATTGGATAAAATGAGTAAATGAAGCTGGAAATGGCCATTCATCACAGTGATCATACTGGTTTGAATAAGCACTTTGAATCCAGCTCAGAACTACAGACAACAAGGACAGCCATGGCCAAAGCAAGTGTAGACATGGCCTCTCATTTCTTCCTAGTTTGGCTCATGTGAAATGAATCTCTGTATCCAAGCTGATGGAGCTGCACTTAAACACACACTGCTCTGAAAATCTGTGTGTCCCTGGAGCCACTCCTAAAACATGTCAGAAGCACCTGTCTCCTTATTAATCCGAAATTCTGTATCCATAAAACACTCAGCATCTCATTCAGATAAACCAGCCTGAGAACTCCATCTCCTCTTCTTGCTCCCTATTTATTTTTCAGGCGACCAGTTGCAGCACAAAAATTCTTGCTTTATGCAGTCTTCTGAGACAGCTGCTGAAACAGAGCTGAAATATTCAGATTGTATTTCTGGAGGTCTCTTTTCCTTGTTGCTGTGATTTTCTGCGTGTCTCCCCCTACCAGTTCTGTCAGTGTCTGTGCTACACATTGGCTGAGTCCACTGCAACAGGTTACTTGTCTGGAACAAAACTCCATCTCCAGCAGAAAAGTAATAGAAAAAGGAAGAGGCAGGAGTGAGAGACAGACTTCCATCTGCACAAGAACTCAGGGTGTAACATATCCTCCTGACTGGCCTGGCAATGAAATACATGAGCATAAAGCATCCCTTTTCCTTTGCTGGATTAATTGTGGGATTCGTTGTTTCTCTTATTCGTGGGAAAGGAATTTTGCCTGCATACCTGCTGTTTCCTGTGCCTCCAAGCTGGATAGGCAAGGAGAAAGCAAGGTATGGAGTGGTTAAGGAGCAGAGTCCCCACCTACACATCCACTACTGCAGCAAAGCAGGAGCTTCGGGAGAAGGGCTGTGCAGCAGGAAGAAGTTGGCAGCTGCTCACTGACAGCAGGGAGAGAGCTAGAACTGACTCAGAGTTATGTCATGCCTCTTCTTGGAGGGAAGTGCGTGGTGGTCCAGGCCAGAGGGAGCAGTACCACCCGGGGCGTCTGAAGCACTCCAGGTTCACTGTTCTGGGGAAAATGGAGCCCTTTATTTCACCCTGCAAAATTTCACAGATAAAATGTAATTCTCTGTTGTCCCTTATCAGGAATGAAGAGGGGGACCTTGCTGCCTGTGTGAAATCTTGAAGCCACATCCCCCATTCTGTTGCACAAAATTCAGGGGAATCTGCCATGTTAAGGTCACCCTCCGTCTCCTTCTTCCAATTATTTATCTGAAAGAGACAAATTTTGTTCCAAAGAAGTAACTTACAGCAGCAGTCAGTGCAAAGGACACTTGACTAAGTGTCAAGCATGCAGCACAGAAAGGCTTCAAAATGCTTTCATAAAAAAGAACTGCAGTGAGATATATTTTGCTTGGTGAAAAGAAACAATCTATGCAGTGACTTTTGAGCCAGTTTGTGGCTTTGTCTGATAAGGGGACTGCTGCTGATAATGTCCTCCTGATGCTACTTAGCTGTAAGAAGCCAGTATAAGGCTGATCAGGACAAAGAGAAGATGCAATTGTTATAGAGAAAATTGCAGCATCTCTTTTTTCCTTCAGTTATTAAACAGTTTATAATGGGCAGTGGATGTCAAAAGCCAAGAAGTGAAAATATTGTTAATATGTTATGCTATTTTATCCTGGGACAGCTGACAGATTCTTTTAAATTTTTTTTCTGGGAGGGGAAGAAAACTGTGGCTTCATGGAGAAAGGAAGGAGATCTCTCTTACATACTGCTTCTTGTCAAGCTCTGCACAAGAGATACAGAGAGTTTCCCTAAGTTAATTCACTTTCACACTGCTCGCAACTATTCTGACTGGGTGATGACAGTACCATTTCAAATTTCCTTCAGTAAATACCCAAACTGGAGAAGAGAAGGCTCCACGGAGACCTTATAGCAGCTGGGGACACATGGGGTCTCTGCTCTGAGAGGAGAACCGAAAAACTGGAGGCAGTGTTCATAATGTCTTGGCTTGCTTAGATCTGCCTTTTAGTGCTGTTCCCTGTGCAGCAAGGATCTGGTAAGCTCTGCTACCTCCCAGTAGTGCGTGCATTTTCTTTTCCCAATACCATCTGCTACACTGATTTGTTAAAAAGGGAAATCAAATCTCTAATCCAGTGCTGCTGTGTGAATAGAATCCCGCTCAGGGCATTAGCTCTGTCTTGTCAAGGAACACAATGTGCCATTAAAACGAGAAGATGCCTCCAGCTTTGGGACAAAGGAGCAATGAAAACTGAAAACTGAACACCACCCACTTGTGCCACATGTGCTCTAAGCCAGGGGACAGGCTTAGGGGAGTGGATGGAACTGAAGTGTCACCCTCTAGCAGTGTTTGCCAGGCTGAAAGACATATGGTCACACAAAAGTAAATACTATAAAATCTCCTTTATTTAATTCCAAATTTTTATTTTTTTTTTCTTTTGGGACAAACAGTTCTGCAGGAGCTCAGAAAACAGAAATCCTAACCTGCCCCTTCCTGTGAATCTCCCAGGCCCTTCTTTGCAATGGGTCTTTGTGTTTTTGCAAGGACATATATGTGCCATATCTTTACAATTACTCACCCTCACAGTCCCGTTGGTGCCTAAAATTAGGGCAAATACAGCAAAACTACATAAAATGACAATTCCCAGCTGTTGTGGTATATAAAGGTCTTCCCAAAGCCTGATGTCTTAAGCCCAGTGAAACGGTAAGATTCCCAGTGTGGTTTTTTCGTGAATTTCCAGCACCAATGGCTTTAGATGTACCCATGGAAATAATTATGTTGGGAACATTTGGGTGGGAAGAGATTGAATACTTGCACTGGCAAGAAGATGAATAATAGCACAGTTTCCTCCAGTGGCTTGAGGGCTTTCTCTTGTTTCCTTCTGAAGGAGCTTTGTTGGTCTTGCAGCTGCTGGATGGCAGATGTCGATTGACTGGGGCAAGGCCCCCCCCTTCGCCTCCCTTGTCCATGCTACTGCTGTGACTGTACAGATTTCCTTTTAAATACATGGCTGCATATGCGTCATGGATGATGCCCACTGCTTTGCTGGCAGCCCTGCCTGCAGATGCAGTAATTAATCATCAAGTGACAGGGTGGCAGTGCCCCTCATTGACTTCGGGGTGATTAAGAAGGGCTCACTTTCTCCCTGCCTGACAAAGGAGAGCAGTGAGCTGAGCAGGGCTGCTCGCTTTGGAAATGCTGCCTCAGAACCACTGCAGAATCCTGCTTCTCCAATAACCTTTTCCACACCAGTATCACTATGTACTTTGCTAACCAGCAAACTGGGACTCAGGGAATGTGCGCACTCCAATATTCTGTGCCTTTCCCATCCGCAAACCCCTCGAGGCTCTGTCCTGGGTGTGACATCCCAGCATCTTGTGTGGCTACGAGACACCAAGTCACTGGAGAAGCTGTCTGGTACAGCGAAGGATTTTTCTAGAGGAAGAGCCTTGATTGTTCTGGAACAGAGTATTTGCAGGTCCCCAAGGGATTAAAAATATAGTTGCCACTATCAAATTTTGGTATTTCTGGGTGCTAATCTAGTGCTGGGGGTGAAGGAGAACAGGAAACTGTTTTGCGTGGCATGCATTTAAAATCAGTTCCTGAACGCCTGAGTTTGGGCAGATCTCCCACCCAGCTAAATGAGAGACTTTTCTGGATAAGAATGTTGGCATTTGGCTATAAGCTGCTATTAAGAAGTAAAACGGTTTTCACTCATGAATATTCATGTGGCTATATTGAAACGTGTATACTATCAGCATACAACTTTGCAAATCCTTTATTCGAGTTTATACAGGGGAAATGAGGCAGCTGGTCATTAGTTCACCTCCCAGCACCCACATTTACCAGTTACTTGCACAAGGCAGTGGCTGTGTCAGCTGCTATTTTTCCTCTTCTATTTCATGCAGGAAAGAAGCATTTCCCATCGTAGTAGTCACTTTCTTTGGCCTGCGTGCATGGGAAATGGCTTTTTTAATTTTCCGCTCTTTTAAAGGTCTTGGTAAATTTATTATTAATATTCTTATTATTACTCAAATGGGTAAAATGAAAGGCAATTAGATAGATTTCACTGAGAACAATTAAATACAGCAGTAGTGAAGTAACTAACCTGCAGGTTAAGCATATGGTGAAAAGCACTATTCTTTATTTGTCTTCCCTGTAAGTACCTGTTGGGGAGGTGGGCTCTTAGAGGTCATCTACTGGGCTGAGACCTGCCTTGTGTGTGGAGGAGGGAGAGGCTGCAATTGGGCTGTCAGGAGCCATGGACCACTTTTTCTGTTTCAGCTCTTTGCCAGGCATTCTCCTTTTTGTTATTAATCAAACCCAAGTATTGCCTGAAATGAGTTTGGTACCATACAGACCAGGGAAGGTAAAAAAAGGAGCTCCCAGGACGTGGCAGAGGGGGCTGTAGGACGGGCTGGACCCCCAGATGCCCACACCAGAAGCTGTCACAACAGTGACATTCACACATCTATTCTGTTTCAGGCAACCACGTATAAAATTACAGATTGAAAGGTCTTCACTCAGTCAGTGACCATGGGAAGGATTTGTACTTTTGGACAACTTGCAAACAGTTGTATTTATTTAGTTTTAACCTCCTGCCTGATGAATCTATTTCAACTTGTTCTTTGACCTTTGTCTATTTTCGCTTTGATTTGTCTTTAAGTCTGATTTCATTTGGTGTCCTAAACTCTTGACCTAGTTTATGGGGATTTTTAAAGGTGTATTTCTTTTCTTATTTTTAGCTTTGCTTTACCAGTGTCAATGGTGTGCTCACAGCCTAAGCTCTGCCTTCATGAAGACAAAAGAGACTAACTACTGCCCTTGCTCCCAGGTTCACCAGACATTTATAAAAGCTTCACATTGTTGGGTTTCAGTTCTTCTTGTGCTTAAGAGGATTTCAGGATGTTCTCTATGAAATTAAAACAGAACAAAACAAAACAAAACCACCATCAGGATGTCCTCCTTGAACAACCAAATCATTCTGACACTTCATCAGGACTCCCTGCTAGTTCTTGTAATTATGCTTGTCCCAAATCTTGCATGAAGTATGTGTTATCACAGAACCACAGAAAGGTTTGGGCTGGAAGGGACCTTTAAAATCATCTTGCTCCATTCCCCCTACCATGGGCAGGGACACCTTCCACTAGACCAGATTTCTCAGAGCTCCATCCAACCTGACCTTGGACACTTCCAGGGATGGGGCAGTCACAGCTTCTCTGAGCAACCTGTGCCAGGACCTGCTCACGCGCACAGTAAAGAGTTTCTTCTGAATATCTAATTTAAACCTACTCTCTGACGTTTGAAGCCATTCCTGCTTGACCTGTCACTACATGCTCTTTTAAAAGTCTCTCTCTATCTTTCCTGTAGGCTCCCTTCAGGTACTGAAGGCCACAATTAAGTCACCCTGTAGCCTTGTCTTTTCCAGGCTGAACAATCCCAATTCTCTCAGCCTTTCCTCGTAGGAGAGGTGTTGCATCCCTCCAATCCTCCTGCTGGCCTCCTCTGAACTCACTCCAACAGGTCAATGTCCTTCCTGTGCTCAGGAACCCAGAGCTGGATGCAGACAGTGACCAGAGAGGCCCTGGGAGGGAGAGAAGTGATGCTCTGCAGATGGAGATTTGCCACAGAGTTTGGTCTGAGCATCCACAGCTCTCGCTGGAATCTGTGGGAGCTGATATATCAACAGTGAGCTCTTCAGATCCTCAGACTGATTCCAAAATACCATCAAACTATCCTCTGAAGTGAGGATTTTTTGAGAATCAAAGCAAGTATTGAGCAGGAAAAGATCTCTAGAGGCTCTTGGGTCCAAACCCCCTCTTCAAAGCTGCGTTTGGAAGTATAATCCATTTGGGATCTTTCAGTTTGTTTTTAGTTACTAAACCAATGGCATGTGCTTAGGCCATGCTTCCAGCCTTTCCAAAGAGATTGGGATAGCTTGTAAAAGACTTTTGAAGGGAAAAGATGAGATTCTTAATTGACTCATGCTTTAAGAAAATGAAATTTTATCATATTTAGTCGAATCTGTAGAAATCACCATAAAACCCCAAGGCTGGCAACACTGAATTTGAGAACACTCAAGAGCCTGGCAGATGTTTAATTTTTGTGTCTTGCAGAATGAAAAAGTCAAAATTTTTAAAAAAATATATTTTTGTGCTTTTCTATTGCATATATTTATTTTAATAAATAATTAAACTGGGGGCAAATCATGAGGCTGTTTTCCTTGGTATGCAAAATAAACCATGTCATTTCCATGTGCCGATAACCCTCCTTTCAGAAGTCATGACATTGCTCTTCAGTTTGAAGGATTGCTTGGAAATTAAACTCCTGAATGTTCCGCTTGAAAAACAGTAAAATTCAACACTTTATGTTGTGTTTGTAGAGTGAAATTATTTGCAAATTCTGATCCAACATTGCTAAGACAGTCCAAAAGCTGCAGATGGATTTAGAGAATATGAAATGCATCAGGAGTGAGAAGGGAACTGCTCCAGCTTTGTTTGGGTCCCGGTGAACATCAAGGTCCTGTCTCTGGATTGCAGAGTCAAGCAGTGCGAGAAGGCAGAGGCTTTGCAAAGAGGCTGGGAATGAGAAACAGGACCAGGATTCCATTTCTCGGATTGTCACCCCTGGGGATGCCAGACTGCTCTTTAGGGAGAAGCATCCAGCTTTGAAGAGAACCAAGTGAAACAAGGAGAAAGGACCCAAATGAGCTCGAACACAGTGGAGTGAAAAGAAAAAAATAGAGAAATGTTGTGTGGGAAGTTGACATGACTATTATTAGAGGAGGAAGAAGTGTGCCCGATTTATTAGTAGCCTAATTATCTAATGAATTGACCAGCTGTCTGTGTTTGCTCTCAGAATGTAGAGATTTCTGTGCCTGGATGCTTTATCAGGACAAGGAAAAAGCTTAAGTTGTTTTATCTAGGCATCTCAAGAAATTAGTCCTTTGCTAGAAAGGAAAGATGAATTCCATTAAACTGATTGAAATTATTTAAAAAAAAAAAAAAACAAAAAACCCAAACAACAGCATGTTCAAAGAAACCCATTTCTGCAGTAGTTTATACACACATGAGTTTTTAGACAGACATACATATTTCTACCAAGGTTCACAGACACAGACTGGTGGGATGGTTCTACACCATACCTACTGAAATCTTGATTTCAGGGTCACTGCTCAGTGAGCGAAAAACCACAGCAAGACTGAAGTCTGCTCCAGCCACCAATCTAGCATTTCAAATAATTTCATTTTTAATTGGATGAGTCTAAGAGGATACTTTTAATAATTGAAAGAAAGATTGTTCCAGGAGGATTAGAGCAAGTGTTTAGAAGATAGTGATGCTTTCAAAAGGAAAAAAAATATAATCCTGACAAGTTGAGTGGTACTATAACTTGCTGCCACACTTCCACACAGGGAATAAAGACTGTGGCATGAGGGAAAAACTGAGCACTCTCTGATAGGAAGATCTTAATCACCTCATATTGCAAGGAGGACCAAATCACTGCAGGATTCGTTAGCATCTGAAAATACTAAACAAAAAAATTAAAGCTTAGTAAAGCTTTATAGATTTATCTCTCTTGCTAGTGGGCAATCCGAAAGTACTTCAGCAGGCGCTATTGTACCTTACATATTTGTGGTTCCCACGGGATGTCCTGATGCTGTGACATTTTCCTAGACTCAGGCTTGAACAGGAAAGTGTCCAGTCCTGTATTCTGGGGGCAAATTTCCAAGTCTTGCTCTCTGGCAGCTGGAATCCAGACAGAGCTCCAGAAAACCATTGGCTTCTCATTATTGTCCTCAAGACAGACCTATGTGATGCTTAGGAGCATCAACTACTGGTGCTATTCAAGCACTGATGATGTCCTGAGTCTCCTAGAGCTACAGGAACAGTCAGCAATGGTTTTCCAACCCCTTCATCCATGAATATTCTGAGATCTGTGTCTCATTCCTGTTCACAGCCATCCCTGGTGTCCTAACAGCCCAGGAGGAGGTGGTTTTCCCCACACCTCCCACTCTGCAAGGTTCTGGTGTGGTCACTGTCCTTGTCTTTACCCTGACCTGCCTATCTCCCTGAGGACAACCACAGTGCTCTCCACGGCTCCAGGCTCTAATGTTTGGATGCCCTTCTGTCCTGCCAAGGTCCCCATTTTCCACTCTCCTGCGTAAGAGAAGTGTTCACACCTCCTTAGAAACTGGCCATCAGCTTCTATATGTCTTAACTGTCCATGTCCCTTCAAACTGCTTGATTAACTTAAACTGATCGAGCTGGTTTTCCAAACTGGAGGATAAAAACATAGACTAAAAAAAAAAAAGCAAGCAAGCAAAAATCACAGAAGAAAACTGTCTTTGAAACTGCTTTCTCTCAGCTCTAGCAGAGCTCAAGGTATCCCAGAGCAAATTTCTCAGGAGATGCTCTCCTGCTGTGGAACGTGTGCTGCAGGCTGGAGATAGCACTTCTCAGAAAAGGGGAGCCAGCTCCTGATAGATTAAAACAGTGGTAGGAAACTGTGATGCCCTTTAAAAAGAAGGTCCCACATCTACATTCTGATTCAGCAAGTACATATCTCAGCACTCCACTGAAGTCAGCGAAGCTAGACGGGATTTTGAGAGGGTTTTTGTTTGTTTGCTTGCTTGTTTTCTTAGTGTTTATAATGAAATGTATAACTTTTTTAAAATGAAATGAATATTTTTTTCTTCCTCTGCAAATCTTTAATTTTTGTGAGACAGGCTGCTCTTATTCCAACCTGCTTGAGCCTATTTCATACCAAAAAGCCTTTCTCCTCTTATTACAACAGTTTTGGACTCAGCATGTTTCTTCCCTCATCCAGGTGTTGAGATAACCAAACACCTTGGCACTGCTGTGACTTTGCTGGTGGTTGTGAGACAGTGGGTTGTACTATGCAGTGTCTGACCCTTGAGAAGTCCTGTGCATTCCTTTTTCTATTTCTTTATGCTTTTTCTAAGGTTTTTATTTCCTTGTAGAGAACTGCATTTTTCTTTGCTGCCCACAATTCCTGTTTCCTGTGCCCTCCTGCCTGTGACTCTTTTCCTGCCCTTCCCTAAATGGACCTGGTGCTGGGTGTATAATCCATTGTCAACATCTGAAAAAGGGAAAACAACACCCTCTCATTATACCCAAGAATGGCACGAGCAGGGAGAATAAGCCAAGAGAGACCATGCACAGCTTCTCAGATATGCTGTCTCAAAAGGTTTTGCTTTAGCAGCTTCCACGTTGTCCCTCAAATCAACTGTTGTAATAAACCTCCAGTCCTATTCTCTGCTGCTATGCCAAGGAGCAGCTGAACAAATTATTTGTAATAGTAAAAGATTTTGTTAAATGTGGATGAAAATGCTCAATCTTAGTTATCATCTGGAGAAAATTTATCATTTTCGAGTTCTCTGATTGGCTTACATAGACAGTAAAACTGACCTTCAATTTTGTCCTTCAGAGATATCTAAAAGAAATGCATAAGCATAAATTCCAGTAAATCCTTTTGCTTTCAATTCATCTTAGAAAGTGCTTTTAGCTGATATAAATTAGACCAGTTCCTCAAGCAAAATAACAAAATCTAGTAAAACTATATTAACCCCACAGGCAGTGGCATATTTCCAGTAAGGTTTTTCCTAAAATGCAAATTCCCCCACCTGTTTAGTTTGTTTTGGGTTTTGAGATTTTGGGTTTTTTTATAAAGCAGCAAAACACTGGAAGATTAAATTTGATTTCACAGTATTTTAGTGTTTTGCATCTTAATCTCATCTAATTTCTCAGACAGTAAGTTCTCGGCGACACTTGAGAAAATGTGACCTTTGAATTTTCTGTTGTGACTTTTTTAATCAATCAGCTGGGGAAACCTTAAAAGGGAAGTTATCTCAGCTCTTTTTTTAGCAGGACCCTCCTGCGGATTGGAAGTTATCAGCATCTTCCAACTGATATGCCATAGTTTTGAAAATGTTCTTTCTTAAGCAATTGCATCTGAACTTTTGGGGCTTTGCTGATGAACGAATGACTCATTTACAAGCATTTTACAGGAGAGCAGCAGGTCTGCTCTTAATCAGTTTTGAGCAAGGAGATCCAGGGAAATTTTAAATACTATGTTTTCATTATAGAGTTAGGTTTTATTCATGAGATTCTCATTGACCTTTTAAGAAAGCTACGCAGCTACCATGCCAGAATTTCCAACAAACTAAGGGAGTTTTAGTAAAACTTTCTTAACTCTTTTTTTCCCAGAAAAATCCTCTTCGGCTTCAAGTGGGTGGGGAATTAACTGTGAGTGCTTTTTTTTCCTTCTGGCCTCTTCTCAAACAAAGCAGTATTTAGGCATCATTTCCACTTACGATTCCTATGATCTTTCTTCTCTGAGAGTCCGGGACACAGACACCTTTCTCCATTTGACAGATAAATTGGGAAATGTGCCTGTTGTGCTTTGCTGGGAATGGCAGGAAGCCCCTTGACAGCTGGGCAGACTTTATTATTTTTCATGCAGTACATGCTTAGCAAATCTTTGACGTTCTCTGCCTGTGGAATGGGACCTCCAGAAGACGTTCTGATCCCCATTGCTCACACAGTCTGTCAGTGGAAATGTTGTCTTAATCTGATCTAAGACATCCCTGAGTTATTCTGGAAGTATCATCTGCTTCTGACAATTGGGAAAAAAACTAAATTCCAACAGTAAGTATCCCAGACTAATACTCCATTTGGGCTGACCTTACCAGACTCTATTTTTTTTCTTCCATGTAGGACAATTAAAAGAATCAGGGTGGCAGTGAGTGTCATTGAAAGTGACAACTGATCTCCTGATGATCGGGAGATTTGCTAATACTAATTTGTGTCCCACTAATTTCCTAGGTACCGTACCAAAGTCACGGACCAGATTGGCAGCTACTCACTGGGAGTTCACTGGAAATATCCCAAGGGTTTTTTAAGATCAAAGGATATATGGAACAGCCCTCCTTTAATAATATATGTATTAAAAAAACAAACAAACAAACAAACAAAAAAAAAACCAAACCAACCAAACAAAATATCTCAGTAAAATAACATGAGTATTAGTCCAAGGAAGCTATACTTGCAAAACACAGCACTCACCCATCTAATGAATTCTATTTATCTAAAGAGAACTGGGAAATGCTGTCATGGTACTGTTTGTTGTGTGCAAGCATATTGCTAATTCCTGTAAGATAGCAGGGAGCATCTACTCTGTCCTTGTCTGCTAAAGAAGTTCTGCCTCGTGATTTCATTTGATGCTCCCAAGTTCCTCTCACAGGGGAAGAGAGACTAATCATTCCTTATTCACCTTTTCCTGCCAGCCACTCTTTTACATAATTCTATCACTACTTCACCCAGTCACCTCTTTTCAGAGTTGAAGACTTGTGGTCTATTGAATCTCTCCCAGTACAGAAACCATCTCATGTCTTTGTCTGTCTTTGTTGTTCTTCTCTGTATGCTCACTACTTTTCCTATTTCATTTTGATGCAGTGCATGCACTCTGCAAGTGTGGGCAATTTTGGGGCTCATTCAGTGGCAAGTTCTGCTTTCCCTGCTGCTCTTGGTTGCTTTCATACCTTACATTCTGTTTACCTTTCCAGCCTGCCGCAGGGCAATGAACAGATGTTTTTGTTAAGCAATCTGCAGCGACTCTATGATCTCTTTGCAGAATGATAATGGCTAATTTAGAGCTTATCATTGCATATGTGTATTTAGTGTTGTTTTCCCCATGTGAATTACTTTGCATTTATCGACACCGAATTTAATCTGCCAGCTTCTTCCTCCCTCAGAACTCTATGATCAGTTTTAAGTTTTTACTACCCTGAATAATTTTATACCTTCAGCAAAACTGAAGAGCATCCTTATGGCTAATTTTATTTAATATTTTCATTAATATCTGCAGACAAAAAAATGTCAGTGTGCAAATTTAATTTGCTAATAGCACGAAGTTGAAAAACCATATTCATTTTGGAAGACGCTCAACATATTACAGATTAATAAATAGATGACTTTGGGCACTGGAATAATCAAAATTAAAATAAATGCAATGTAAACTGCAAAGTCATTCTATTTGTTAAATTATATTGACATTATACAAATGTTGTGAACATTTAAGAGTATATAACAACAGTTTCTGTTGGGGTGGGAGAGTTCAGCAGAGGAAAAAAACCACCTGACACATTAATCAAAGTGCAAATGGACTCTAGGCCACTGGTGTTACATAGCTATAAAAAGTAAACCTAATCTTTGAAGGTAGCAGAACATGCATATCCTGCAGAGATAAAGAAGGCTCAGTATTATTGTGTGAGGTGTTGGATTGCCAGGTGTTCCTCTGCTCACTCATGTTCAGTAAAGATGCATTCAAGTCAGAGATGTGCAGGTCAGATAACTTGCGGACTGGGAAATTTGTGTAGCATTTCAAACGGGAAAACTGCTTTCCCTTTATAAATGAACTGAGGAACAGGACTCTGTGAGCTAATGGTGCCAAAGAAGCATAAATTGATCATGGATACATGGAAGATGGAAATCAACTGAAGCTTTCTAACTATTAACTGGATGAGAAGCCATGTTAAAATGGAGCCTGAAGCCTTTGTGAAGGAGTTAGATTACATGAGCATCCCCCTCAGCAGCTGACTGGCTCAGAAGCCATCTTCCAGGCAGGAGTGGATTCCTCTCCTTCGGCATCCTGCCAGCGCTGTTTCATCCCCTCATCATTACTGGAGGAGGATTCCAAAGGTGTCTCCTTGCTGCTGTAAGCTCCACTGACTCGAGCAAGTAGCAGCACATGCCCTGCTCTCCAGGAAGGGCTGGGTAATGCTGCAGTGAGGATCCTGGCCATGATGTCAAGAGCTGGCAGCTAATCAAGCTCAGATGATTTTCAACAAGCTATTCCTCATTAACATTTCTACAGATGGATGAAAAATACTTAAACAGCAGCACTGAATACTGGATTCTTCTGTCTACAAGACAGCCCATGCAATAAACATGAGTAGTTCCTTCACTAGCTGTTAGAAGGTCTTGAATAGTTTACAGTGGGAGATCATTTCAAGCTCCATACACATTTTTAGGTCTCAGTTTTTGACTATTCACCCAACAATAGCAGTCAGTTTATGCCAGTCATAGAATTAAGTGGTTTGTTTTTTGGACGCATGAAAGTCAGAAACCAAAAAAGTATATTTTTTTTTTCCAAAGCACATATTCCTTTAATCTTCAGCCCACAGTTGTTGCCTTGATTTTGAGAAGACTTAATGGTACAAAAAACAAAATCACTGCTGCTTGATCCCACTAGTTTTGTTTTTTTTTTGTTAATTTGGGTGTTTTTATTTTGGTTTTTTGTTTGGTTTTGTTGCTGTTGTTTTGGTGTGTTTTTTTCCTAAGATGAGAAACTTACTGACACTGACAAATGTCTTGCTTTGCATGTGACACTTTGCAAAAGCAGAGTAAATACAGAAAGTATGTTAGTATAATTACAAAAGCCATGGAGAGCTCTGAGAAGAAAACACTTCAGGATAAAAGATGCATGAAAGAAGAGTGGTGGCAGTACAGTGACCACGGTATGTTCAAACCAAAGTGCATTACGAGTTTTTCTTCTTTTCTGTTTGGATGGAGCGAGGGGTTCAGTGTGCTTTCTACCAGCTGGCACGAAGAGGACAAAAGCTACTTGAAATTACACTTTCACTAAGAAAATATTTGAGTCTTCTTTCCTTAGATGTGACCTTTAGGACAGTTCTAGTTCAAATAGGCCAGACTGGAAAGTAAAATAGGAAGCATTAGAGGGAATTTCTGTTTGGTTTTTTTTCCCCCTTTTGTTTCTATTCCACAGCATGGTGAGCGCAGGGTCTTCATCAGAGCCTCCCAGCCCCAGGGCTTGCTAAGATAACATCACTTTCCTGCCTAGCTGGGCATGAAAACCATTCACGTGCTGGGTTCATGTGCTCTGCTGAGAGTACAATAATAATAAATTGGTGCTGTTTCAATGGACTTTATGTACAACCTGAGGCGGAGATTAGAGCTGGGGGGTTTTTGTCCTGTTATTGTAAACCTTATAGAGAAACTTGCTGTCACACTTCATATTCCATTTATTTTCTTAACGGTTCATAAAAGATTACTAAGTGAATAATAAATGTTTCAATTAAACACACAGATTGTTATCTAGGTCAATAAATTGCTTTCAAATTTTGGTAGTGTCTGCTGGTGATGTAACAATTTTGGAACAAACAACATACATACTTTTAATACATATTACTCTTTATTAACCCTCTATCAACCATTTACAAATAAATCACTGCTAATATAAATCCTGCTAAGAATTCACTCAATTGAGATTACCTGATATTGGTAACACAATTTTGCACTATTGAATTCTTCAAGTAAATCAGGAAGAAAATGGCCATGGAGTATCTTAGACAAGTAGGAGAGAAATAGACATTTATATTAATCTAACAAATTTTTGTGGAGTCAAGGTGGGATACAGAGCTTGTTCCATTTTCAGTAGAGAGGATAGGCATGAGCAGAGAGCAATTCATCACACCTATCTTACCACAGGATTAATTTTCTTCTGTACTGAATATAAATTGGCCTGAAGAAAATAATTTCAACAGAACTGGATATGAGCACCGTATCTGGCCAGAAAATTGGCTGACTGATGGTAAACAATGGGTAATGATAGATTTTTGAGGCATCAAATTGTCAGATGTAGCTAAAAATTATAGCAGAGGAATCTGTCTTAAGATTGTTCTTATTTAACATCACCTTTAGTGATCAGGAAGAAGGCATGAGAAGCATATTAGTTAAACAGGCAGATGGTGTTGCCTTGGAAGCCAATCAAACTTTAGAGATGACAGAAATACTGCAAAAGATCTGTAAAAGTCAGAAAAAGGGATGAGAGACAAAAACAGCAACAGTTTGAATTGGTGGAGATGAAAGTATTGAGGGGAAAATGACCCAAAGCACTGACAGGGCAGTGGACAAGCTGATGGAGAAGGAGCAGTGACAGCAAGAAGAGGTGCCTCCAAAACAGGACAGCAATTTGGAGCTGACAGTGTTGAGGTATCTGTGATCATGAAAAATGGAAGTAATATCCTCTGGTATGTACCTTTTCCCTATAAAACATTACTGCCATCCTCATCATCTTTTAAGTGCATTTTTTACCTCTCTCAGGTGAAGAGCTAGGGCAGCCTTGTTGTACTTGCTGACAAAATGGTCAGTCAGGGCCAGCCTGAAGCCCACTAATTAGCACTGTTAATTATAGTGCAGATTGGCACACTTCGAGCTCTACCCCTGCTGGTAAAATCAGTGAATTACTTTTAGGTCGGATGTTTGTGCTGCTTCGGTCCTTGTGCTGTAGTGAGCACACAGCTCAGTTCAGATGTTGGTGGATAAACAAAGAACCAAACATCATCCTTTAAGTGCAGAGAGCTAAAACCCCAATAGCCGAAAGAAATGCTAATTGATTCACTCCCTCACTCAGTTACAGCCATGGAAGCAGCTGATGGACATTTTGACAATCGCTGCTCCCATCATTATTCTAATCATACTGGTCTACTTATCAGTGTGAGCAACACACTCTCCGCACAGCACGTGTGCTGTCCCCTGGGCCAGTCTGCATTAGGATGAGGATGTTTATGAGGTAAGAGTGTGATGCTCTGAGTCTCCTGCAGACTCCTAAATCCAGAGCAGTTTCCTGACTGTGCTGCCCCTGGCACAGCACACAGCAGCACTGGTGGCAGCTTCATAGGGTGCCCTCAACAGCTCCATTTCCCCCACAAAATATGAAGATGTCACAAATCAATGCATATATTATATATTTGAGTTAATATTTTGGGGGTTTTTTTAATGGTGAAATGTATGGATCTACTTGTGTTTCTAACCTGACTGCTAAGGCGTTTTAGGTATACAAAGAAATGCAACAAGGGCAGAGGGAAAGAAATGAGCACGTTGGATGCTCATCCCACAGAAGACCATGTAGAAGTGTCCCTGTGGTGTCCGGGGTCAGGAAAATTGAAAATGCATATATTCAAGGCACGAGAACCCCAATCAAAATTCGGATGTCTGTTCAGATGGGGTAGTTCTAATGCGGCAACTGCCTTGACCAGGTAAACATCAACTCAGGGTTAATTTTTTCTTTTTTTTTTTCTTTTTTTTTATAGATTAAAAGAGTTGGCAGTAGAGAAGTGACATTTTAACTCAGCATTGAGATCTTTGCAGTTTATGGGGAAGAAGCTTAGCTAACAAGTCAGTTGCAAGGACTACACAAGGAATGAGTAATCAATGGATGTAACAGTGGTACAACATTGTGAATGGAAAAATACCAGACTTCAGAAGTGCTGGAAAGCTTCCCGTGTGCTCCTTTAAACACATATATTGCCTGGATTCAAAATCCTTTCATGCCTGAGAATGAATGCAGTGTTTTTCACATGAGGCCCTAAAAATCATATTCCAATTCCCAATCAAAAAATGAGAGGTTCTAGTATTTACCATTAATCCAAGACAACAATGAAAGAGGGTTTGTTCATGTGAAACCTCCCCATGGCATGTCAATTGCATTTAGTTATGGAAAAGCTAAATGAAATACATATCAAATATAAATAAATACAAATCGAGTTCTTAATCACAGAGTTTATACAGCAGTTTCCATCCCCTGCAATCAGCTCTGTAATTGCCTCACCTGGAGCTGAAATGTCATCTCTCCAGAGAGGAGGAGGGCTGTTGTCTTTTCAAAACATGATAATGGATTTGATAGAATATGATTCACAAAGGCATGGTCGATTTTTTAGTTTTCTAACTATGCATGGCATGTTAGAGAAATTTTAGTAAGATAAGTGAATCCCTTTTAACTGTCCTTGGATGAAGAACAATGTGGGAAGTGAATTGAGAGCCAACTGTCAATGTTCTTTATTGTCACGTCAAGAGCAATGTCCTGTTCTGCTGGGACATGTTTAAACTACCACCTGTCACCCTAACCCTGATGTCAGAGAGTAAATTGTGCATTGGTATAAAAGATCTGCGGTTCTACCCACCCTGAGAGGAGGAGCCCCTCGGGAGAGACATTCATTGTGGTTTCAGTGTCAAGAATGTCATCTGTCTTATGGTATCCCCAGGGGGACATTGAGTCTTGCTTATCTCACTTACATGGTAAAACTGTCAAAGGAAACAAGGATCTCTTGAGTCTTTTTCTTCTGTCTTCATCTGTCATGATGTTAACTTCATAACATATCTTTTAGGACTGAGATTGTTAATTGTAAACAGAGTTCTTCATCATTCCCTCACATCTTGCAGGTTGCTTCCTTTGAGAGAGCAAAGTTTTTGAAATTGTCAAATCTTTCTGGAGGAGATACTCTTCCACCACCCAAACATGCCATTAATCCCTACTATTCATCAAGTCTATTTACTGACATGTGCTTTTAGGATATGGCATGCACGTCTTTGTAAATGAAAATTCTAGAATATTTTCCGTTTTTTGTGATATGTACTTCTGCAGTCTGACTGCAATCCCACTCCCTGAATAGGTATTTATTTTAGTTTCAGTGCTGTCATCAGTGTCCTACATATAAATTATGCCATGCTGCCCAGGACAGACAGAGTTCTCAAAGCAGGTAGTGCAGAGACTTTCCCGAGCGACTCTGACAAGAAAGCAATGAAGCAGAGGAGAAGCTCTAACACAAGGCAGCAACTCCAATCTTTCCCAAATTGCACTACCCAGAGGAAATATCCAGTTTCCATGCATAGGGACATCAGTCATTTTATCTTGGCAGAGCAAATAGATTGTGCACCAGGACTCTGCTTCTGACAGCTCCTCAGTGCAGATAAAACCAATAATTGTGCTGATAACAGTTCCTAAGATGGATTGTTGTGTGGGGGGAAAGCTGTGCACGTTTTGGAGACATGCAGGCGATTTAGCGACTTTTAAACTGTTTGTCTAAATGTAAATAGCACTCCTGATGTCAAATGCAGCTCACTAAATACTAGACAATATGGTCATCAAGCACGGAAATTCAAGTTACAAATTGTAAGGCTCTCTACTTGGCAAGTTTTGGGGTTTTTTTGTACTTTAAGATTTAGTAGCAAAACTAATATTTTTAAATTTTACCAACTGTCTCTCCCAAAAGGAATGTACAAATTATCTTCTATCAGATGACATAGATACTTATACTCACTCATAATTTCATACAGGAGCGTGTTTATAAATCTAGGAGGACATATATGTGAATTCACATGCCTGTCTGCACATTTGCAAAGGTATAACTTCCAATGTAAAAAACAAAACAGCAAATTGAAACAAATTCAAACATTTCCCCAATGATTCAAACTGTTTTCAGTCTAAGTCTGTGCATGTTATGCATAGGTAAAATAGAGAATAAGTAATGACAAGCCTTAGATGGGCCCAGCCACTCGCAGAAAGTAGCAAAAAATGGAATATTTACTTTGGCACTATCCGCAAAATAATCTGCCTAAAGATGTTCAGGGTGATAGAAATAAGCAACCTGGATATTCATTGTGTCTCCTAATGAGGAAGTCAGTAGGGCTATTATAGTTTGTTACCAAAGACTGGGAGAAAACAGCTCCACGGTGGGAAGTTGTGTCACTTGCCCTGCTCCTTATTTGCCCAGGGCGGTGGCAGTGACACCGAGAGCCACCGACACCAAGTGACAGGACTCACACAGGAGATAGCTACCATTGCCCTTGCTCCAGCCTGTGCATCCTGCACAAAGCTCACAGAATTGATCTGTTTTCCTTCTGTGTTCTCCTTGTGACTTTCCATTTTAAGCTTTTTTGTTCGCAATTTTCTCTCAGATCACCCTCAGTCAGCAAAGGCAAACTTTATTCAAGGGCGAATTATAAGAGCTACAAAAGTGAAGCAATGCAGGAAACATGGTCTGTTGTGGACATGTGTCCTGTAGGTTCTCTGAACTCTAACAAGATGTAAATGCCAAATTAAACTTTTTCTTACATTGTTGTTTCTTGTAGATTGTTTGATGTCTGGTAGGAGCTGAAACGGCAGCTTCTCTCTGCTAATAGCTTCTCTTTACTCTCTCTGACAACCTAGTTTCAAAAGACTTCTAAGAACTTGATATATTTAAGAATTTTCCTGGCTGTCAAATATGCTTTAATTTGGACAGAAAGATCAAAAGTCATTAAGGGAGAACAGGCACAGAAGTGAACAGGCATATGCATACATATACAAGCCACTATGCAGGATAAAATCCATGGAGCCTCTGTTGAAACAAAAATACTTTGGCATGTTTCAGATGACTGTAGGTTTATCAGCCTGAGGAATAAGGAACAGGAACAGATGAATATTACATAAATAAAGATCCTATTCTCCTACATTTATAAAGATCAAAGAAGGAGAAATAATTAATAGAGTGACATAATTGTCATCAGAGAACTTAATGATTGTAGAATTGTCTCAGAAGATAACAAGAAATGTATGCAGATAAGATACTAATGTGAATCTAAATCCTTCTCACGCTGTCAGAGATCAGTTAAAGCTTGCAAATGACTCCACCTCCTCTGTCGATCACTTTGTTTACAGAATGGCTACTGCCAATTTTGCCAGCAATGGATTATGAGGGGGGTTATTGGCTGATAGACAAATCACTGAAATGGATGAGAGAAATGTATTTATTTCTGATTTTCTGCAAATTTTAGACTACCACCAGTCATCAAATTATCCATCAGCATAACAGTGAAGATCATTAGCACATGCATATCGTTTCATTGTACTATGATACATCAATCAGAAAAAAAAGACATGGATAAAAAGACCCTTTCTATAATTGGCCACTATGTTGCACTCCTACATTGATTATGATTTTACAAGGTGGAAATATCCACTGTCTGGAGGTAGGAACAAGATCCACGTCTTTACTTGCCTTTACAGATCTTTACAGAGGAGACTATTGCTGGTAATTGTTAATTGCAGCTCAGTAAACCTAATGGACAGTCAATCATTCTGGTGCAAGAGCAATGTGCATTAATAAAGTAACTTAATTTCACCATTCTGCATTTGCCACACTGCTTGCTTTGATCTCCACTAAATTGGATCATTACCTTGTTAAACTGAAACCAACTAATTTTCCCAATTGTCTTTTATGAACAGAAAGAAATCATCATGCTGCCGTGGAGAACTATGAACATGATAAACGTGAAAAATTAAAATCCAGCTTTTGTTACTGCCCTTGTGCCCTGCAGTTTGTGAGTGCATGCTGTTCTGACTGATTAATGACATGCCGGAGATGGATGGCCAGAACAATCAACCTGGCAAATGCTTCTCAAGGAGGCAAACTGGGGAGAGACAGGAATGTGCTTTTCCTCACTTTTACTGGAAGGAGTAGAAACTTTGTGTTCTCATGAGAATGGGATGTGAAAGAATAGGATTATATAATTATTTGACCTGGGGAAGGCTGGTGATAAAACCCCATGAGAATACCTTGCTTCAGGTAGGCTTCTTTGCAGCAGAAGCCTGAAGGAGATACAATACCTTGCTGAATAACCCTAGTCGTGCATCCTTGCAAAGCTGTAGCTTCCATGACCTGAGTTTGAATGGAAGCAGGATGGCAGGAGAAGCTTTTATTCCAGGAAAATAAGCGGGATCTCATAGGACTTTGAGTCAGAAAAGTTCCTAGCTGCCAGTTAAACCATGACCCAAGTGATGTGAGAGTGCATCAGGCAGAGACCAACTCCTCTAATTCAAACAGGGAAAAGGAAATCAATTTCCCTGCCTCAACTCACAGGGCCTGAGCTCTCACCTCTAAAGAACTTGGCTGAGTCTTCACTCTGGGGGCAAGCAGGACTCATTTTACTGTATTTACTCACACCCATGTTGAGCCAACCATTTAGCAGCACCACGCCTCATTGCCTGGATGTGTCCTTTCTTTTGAGTAATAAGCTTCTGTTGGAAAAAGCTGGGCTTGTGTGATTTATTTCAGATTACTTCTGCTTGTTGGACAGCAGCTTGCTGACTAGTGTTCCCCAGAGTTTGAGGCATCTCCGAATTTCTGTCTCCAATGCCTCTCTGGCTGGCTGGGAAGCATTAGATGCTCCACTAAGTATGACAGCAGCTCTCTGCAGAGCTGCTGGGAAGAGGCTGCTGAATGGCTCTGCCTGCTGCGCTGCCCTCAGAGGCTGTGCAAGCATCAGGGGAGAGCAGCCCACGTCTTCTGCTCACTGCCCGGAACAGATTAATTCACAAAATTTCTCCAGGCTTTCATTTCACCTACATAGCCACTGCTGCGAACCGAAAATCTCCAGGATGGTATTCGGCACACAGGAGTGTTCCTTGCAGGTAGAAGGCACCCCAGTGATCACCGTGGAGGGCACCTGGGTCTGACTCCTTGAAACAGAAGGTACATCTCAGTTGCTGGGTTTTAGAGTGTTTTTAACGCAGAGAACCAAGCTGTCAGTGTGCCGGGTCATGAGCCACCCTACAGTCTCCAGGAGGACACTTTTACCTCTGTAACCTGGCCATGAAGGCATGAAGGCACCCCTTTAGCTTTGCACCCTGACTTTCTGTGACTGTACATGATCTCAAATGCAAGTGCACGGGTTGGGGCATGTTGTCCATCAACACTATGCCAGGGAACAGCTGGTGAGAGATTCTGCCTAAGATGTATGGACAAAAACTTGCTTGGAACCAAAAATATGGACAACTGAGCATTTTGGTTTAGCTCAAAACACAAGTGAAGGCAGGATATCTATTATACCCCTAATGGGCAGCTCCACAGAAGTTTCAGCAAGGACTGGTGTGTCCTTGACTCCTGTGTCCCTGGGCTCTGAAGCCACATCTCTGTCTGAAGGGCTGTCAACCTTGATTTTTTGCATTTGCCTGCAAGAAATCAGGTTTTGGTTAGAGCTGGAGCCAGACTTGCAGGGATGCCAGGAACTCTGGCCTCTTGTTAATATGGTTTTCTCTGGGGGAGAAATAAAAAAAAAAAGCGCCTCTTCAAGTGGCTGTCTCCATCCTATGAGGGTAAGCAGCCAGTCAAGACTATTCAAGAGGCAAACTGAGCTCTTAGCAAGTTTTCCATCCAGGAATGCCCTGTGCCTTTTGCTTTTTCCAATCCTTTCCCACGTGGAGATACATAGTCACATCTCCACTTCATAGTTAGTTGTCCACAGGCTGTCTGTCAAATATGACCAAACCAAGCTGAGAATAAAACAGTGGAGTCAAGGAAATGCATTGTCTTTCAGATTCCTCTACTCTCTGCTTTCTGTGAGGCTGCTGAAGCTGGAACTCTTTGGTCCTTTCTGCTGGGACTTCTCCAACCATTTTCCAGGAGCTTTGGGACATTCAGTTTTGTTTTGTCCTTGCAGCCACTGTGGCAGGTGAAGTCAGGGCCCACAGCATCGCCTTTACATGAGTTATCTAAGGAGGAACAGCAAAGGCAAAGACTTTTCTGTGCTGCGCCGTGCTCTTAGAACTCACTACACACTCAAAGACAGTGGTACAGATTACTCAAAGCACAGAGCCAGTTGCTTAATTTTGTACAGAGATTTGTTCTGCTGTTGGGCAGAGAGCTTCATTGCCTGCTTTGGTTCAGTGCATCCAAAGCGTATCCTTCCAAGAGGACTTTAAGTGGATCCTGTGTATTTACTTCAGATCCAATAAAGTTAACTGAAGCAACTATCTCCATGGCATTGTGATATACAAGGTAATAAACAGCTGAAACAATTGATTAAATGCCATAGCAAAGCCATTTATAGGACGCATACTACAAAGCAGCGGAGAGACAGCCTATTACCAAACATGCTCTACAAGTGGCTTCTCTTCAAAGCTTTCTTCAAACACAAGAGGACAGTTAGGTGAAAGAAATGCCCCTCTGTGCTTGGAGGGAGGCTTTGGAAGCTGGGTCTGCTGGAAAGCAATCAGAGGGGCACCACGGGGCCTTCGTAAGAGCAAGAGAAAGGAGCTTCCTCCTGGGAGGCTTTTGAGCTTTGCAAAGCTATTCTGAATCTCAGCACAGTGGGAACCTGGCCTAAATGTCCCAGAAAAGACTTCAGGACAGGGGGAGGAGCACTGATCTGCCAGTTGAATATGACTGTGGATATTCTTCTCTTTGAGATGAAATCCACAAGAATCTGAAAAAAATGCTGTTTCTCTGTTTTTGTTCTTAAGCTTTTATCCCTGCTATGCCACTGAAACTTCATGAAGAGTTCAGAGGATAAAGCCCTGCAGGGAAGGGTGACTGCAACCAATACAGGGCTCCAAGGACATAGAGATAAGACCTTAAATTAACCACTAAAAAAATGATTTTGTCTTCTCCATCTTCAAAGAACTTGTGCAGCTCCCCTGCCCTAACCTTCCCCACCTTCTTTTCATATTAACCTAGTCCATAGACACTTCACTGATCACAACTTAGATTTCATATTTAGAAAATTTCTAGGGGCCATAGCAGCAAGAACACACACAATGCCCCCTCAGACTCATTAATCTCCCCCTCCTCATTCTGCCTGAGCTCAGACTACGTGTTGTCCCCTGCTTTAGCAGTTCAACATTGCATAATAATTGCCTTTGCCCATCTCTGTGGATACAAGGAACGTTCCAGCTTCAAGGGAACGGGGAGCCTCTTGACTGCACAGAGACAAGGATAAGAGGCAAAGATACTGAGTTCTATTTTAATTAGCAGTGGAGTGGGTGAACTTGTGGGTGGAGAAGAAATTGGGTATAAATGATGGAGAAAGCTGAAAACAAACTAGTTTTGACTGTTTCTTAGAATTTTCTGATCTGAAAGGTCAGAGGCTGAAAATAGCTCCGTTTTTAGATTTATTTTTTTTTGGGGGGGGGNGATTGTTTTTCTTTGCCAACAGTTTCTTTTATTTATTAAAATTATTTTTCATCTGCAGAACAGCCTCCTCAAAACCCACATGCATTCTTTAACTGCAATAGTATGAGCCTGATAGGCAAAAAAGAGTCAGAATGACTAATTGTAATTTAGGGGAAACAAGTTCAATAATAGTAATTATTGTTGGACATTTTTTAATTTACAAAATTTTATTTTGGAGAGAAAGAATGATCAAAATAATAAAATAAAAAAAATCTCAAACTTTTGGTATTTCCTCCTTCTAGCAATTCTTATTTAGTTAAATAAAAACAGGAGGGATGGAGACATAAGGTGGAATACAGGGAGAATGTCATACCTCCAGATGTCCATAAAAGCCCTAATAAAAACGTAAGGGAAATTAAAGCATATTCCTTATTTTAAAACTGTGAAACATGCAAAAATAAAATAAAAGTCCTGAGCTGCTCTTTTTTGAGAGTGGGTAGAATTTTGCTCTTTTCAAGGTTCAGATTTGTCAAAATATTTAATAAGAAAGAAAAAAAAAAGTAAAATGTATCCGGTTCTTAAATGCTCCTTGTCGAGGTATAGTCAGTCCCTTGGTAGCCCAGGTCAAAAGGATGTGATGCATCAATTTATAGGAACCCATCCCAGAATTTCTCCAATAGTGAACAGCACTGTGAAAGGCTAAAAATACAGTTCCACCTTGTTTTGGTGTAGGAGCAATTAAAGCCCTAAACCTGCACACTGTCAACCGATTTCCTATTGTAACCACCCCTGTGGGAAATCAATAGCTGTTCTGTGGGTTACTTTGTTCATTCTTGGGTGCTTCAATCACATCTTGAGCAAAATTCTCATATGGTATAAATTTATACTAGAACTTCCTAGACGGGGTTGGTCTATTACATGTAGAAATTACTGACTTCAAGACCCCATGTTCCTTTGGAAAGTGAAGGGGAATTTCTTGTTGGTAAATGAACCAAGACATCCTCATGGCTGCATTGGCCTAATCTCTTTCCCTAGAGAAAACAAGTGATGGAAAGGGTTGGAATTTTTGATGCAGTGAAAGGTCCTATCTTATTTTATTTGGATTATAGTTTTCTTGTACAAGTAAAAAAAAGGTTGAAATCAATGATAGTTTGGCTCAAGGCCAAACACCTGCCCATTCCGAAATTCTTTCCACAAAGACGTGTTTTACTGAGAGAACCCGTGAAAGGCATCTTATTTATTTTTTTCAGGGAAGGTTTTTCCTTGTGAATTTACAACTGTTGCTTTGGCTTTGTTGCTTCCTCCAGCTTCCTGATTTTGTGGGTTGCAAATATTATTCAGCAGTGCTCTGTGTAAGACACTAAAGCTCAGAGTATCAGTCATCTCACTGTATAAGATCCAAAGAGTAGACATATGACTCCCCCTTGTGAGTTATGGTCTGGGAAAAAGATTGTTTAATATTCTGGTGTTTGTGTACATCAGTCCCTTCCCTTCAGGAAAAGCACTAGAGGATGCAAACAATGTGGTCTGATCAGATTCCTATTGTTAGATAAAAGGCCTATTCAGTAATTTATTTATTGATTTATTTTGAAGCAAAAAGAACGGGATGAATAATGTCACAAACTTGAAGTTCAAAAGGTGAAGAAATGCTACTTTCTGTATTAGAACCAGAACCACAAAGAAGAGAAAATGAGGTTATCCCTGGGGGTTACCTCCTGCCAGGCTGGCTCTGCTGGCAGGCAGCTATGGCAGAGCATGGTGTCATTCAGGGAGCACCTCGTGCCAGTCACATTTTGTCACCGCAGGTTCAATGCCAATGTCCCTCCAGTGGCTTAAGGCACCTGAGTTCCACTTCAGTTCAAAAGAGAATGTGTTTAGCCATCTCTGTGAGACACCATAGTCCAAGGTCACCTCACTGTGGTCTTGAAACACTCAATGTGTTAAATTGTCTTAGTATCTCTGGTCCAATGAATCCTGAACTCTCCTCTGCAAAATAACTCAACTTCACCAGGAGAGAAACCAAGTCCTGCTTGCTTGCCTGCATGCCCATCTGCTTTCCTATTTCTCCATCCTGAAACAAGTCTAGAGGCACTTCCCAGGGCCCTGGAAAGCACCAGATCAGAGGAAACAGGCAAATTTAACCCAAATTTCCTGTTTTCTAAGTGAATACTCTGACTTGACTTACAATTTTAGCAGAACAGTCACACCTCCCACGCTGTGAAGAGCAGGTCATAATCCAGGGCACTTTAGCTCCAGAGAATGCCAGGATTCAATGTGTCTCCTCTCAGCCACCTCCACATGGTGCTCCATTCAACTGTGATAGCTCTTCAAGGTTCTTACTCTCTGCAGACACTATATCAAGAGTAT
This sequence comes from Sclerurus mexicanus, assembly GCA_013396755.1. NCBI lineage: Eukaryota > Metazoa > Chordata > Aves > Passeriformes > Furnariidae > Sclerurus > Sclerurus mexicanus. The sequence goes on from VWZF01005020.1 coordinate 1,207,095, forward strand.
GGGCTGGCACTGGGTGTGAGACATTTTCCATGGAGGTACTGAAGTCCCTCTAGACCTTGGCGACCCTGGTGCCAGCTGCTCAGGTGTTCTGTGGGAGGATGTCTTTGGTCCAAGAGAGATCAACACAGGTAATCTGTGAGAGCATTTGGAAGTGTCGTGTCAGGTGCAGCCCAATGGAGAATTGAACAAGCGGGATTTGGATGAACATAATGAGTTGCTTGACAGGTAATTTTTGTTCTGTGTTGTGCTATTTCTGCAGTGGCAACTGTCACTGTGAAAACCACCAAGTTTGTTACCATGACATTTGTAATAATTACATCCCACTCTCTGCAGTGAAATGGGGCAGAAATATCGATTGAAATTCCCAGCTTTCATGGGGTTTGGGCCAGTGACAACTCATTTTTAATTTTCAGAGCCTTGGGAGGGAAAACCACATAAATACCTCAGGTCCCCTTTGTCTCAGCCTCAACTGAGATACAGCAAAAAAGAAAAATAAAAAGCCCTGGCACAGACAGAGCAAAGAAGGATTAGGCCTAATTTAACTACAGAGAGAACAACTCATTTGTTAACAGCTGCTACATTATAGCTCACCAGCAGGCAAATGTATAGTCCCACTGATTTTCCAGCTCCACATGGAACAAGCTTCCATGATAAGAAAGGTGGAAGAACAAAGGTGCCATGCCAAGCGTTCATTAACCATCGTTAAAATCTGAGAGTTTCTCTTCACAACTGCACTGTTTCTGGTTCCTTCCCTCCCCAAGGTCGCATTAGCATCTGCGATAACATAATTGCTCTGCAGACATTCCTTGGCAATGGGTGGGCGAATCTAAGGGAATTACAAATACAGTACAAATATGCCCTTAATAAAATGAGTTCAGATAATGGGATCTGAGGTCTACTTCTCTCTGCCTCTTCATTTCTAGTGCAGTTCTCTTAATTTCCAAGATCGCCCATTTGCCTCTCTGTCCTTACAGCCTTAAGTAGAATTAATTGCGTGGGTGAGAAAAGGAGGATTTGTACCTAAATAGTAAAAAGACAGAGGCTTATACTATGCCTTTAATTATAGAAGTCATTAACAGTGCACAAATAGAGCCCAGAAGAGAATTTGGCCCCATTGGTCCTTTTAATACCATTAGTCTATACCCCCAAAGCATTCACAGCACACTTCAGTTCTGCTAAAAACCCACTAATAATGAAAATATGAAAGAATTATTCTGGCTTTATAAACACACAGACAACTTAAGATCCCTAGAATTTAAAATGCTGCCTTGTAATGCTAGTCCATACTCCCACAGTAAACTCAGTTTACCCTACACTTTGTTATTGGGCTGTCCTGAGCTGTTACCTTGCTGTGTTGCAAATTCCTGGTGGACACAGGTACGTACCTCTCCTCTCCTTGGCCAACAGACCAATTTTCAGTGCCACCCTAATGGCAGAGCACTGCTGATCTGCTGACAGAAGGGTGTCTCTTCCACAGGGCTGCAGCAGGCGTGGCATGACAAATTCTGCTGATTCTTCGGTGGATTTAGAGGTGATTGCGTGTCCTGACATGCAGCATCCTAAAAAACTGAATCACTGCAGGGCTGGGCTCCCGGGGGTGGGGTGGATGCACTGGGCAGCACAGGGTGAGGGCTGCAGGGAGAGAAGAGTCTGGGGCCAACCAAGGAGGGGACGGGTGTAGGGTAAGTGTAGCTCTTAGAAACCCCACACAGGGATGAGTGGCAGCACTGTGTAAGTGTATACTCTACTATACTTGCAACTCAAAGTGACAAGCAATCTTACATAACTTTCTCGCTGTCATGCTATAGTTAGACTTGGAATATGGTTAACAGCTTTGGTTAATACCAGATGTCCCACTATTGTCAGGCTCCCTTAAAACTGTGGTGACATTTCCTGTTGATTATCAGCAGCAAAACTGCTGAGATAAGGAATCTTCCTTGCTGTAGGACAGGTGGAAAAGAAATCCTGCTAATCTGCCACTGGGGAAAAAAATAGAGAACTTTTTTTTTTCATTATAGGTATTTAACATACCCAAGAGCCTAAATCAAATTTTTCCTTAACTCACAAGGAGCTGGTGTCCTCAGACAGCAGCCCACAAGAAGTAAAATAAAAAAAAATAAAGAAAGGAAATGACTGGAACTGAGTCTGGGGAGGTTTAGGTTGGATATCAGGAAAATGTTTTCCACCCAGAAGGTGGTCGGGCACTGAAAAGGCTCCCCAGGGCAGTGGTCACAGCACCAAACCTGACAGAGCTCAGGGAGCATTTGGACAACACTCTCAGGCACATGGGATTGTTGGCATTGTCCTGTGCAGGGCCAGGAGCTGGACTCAGTGATCCTTGTGGGTCCCTCCCAGCTTAGGATATTCTGTGATAGGGAAAACAGTGAAGAGGTAAATGGCTGAAAATCCCACACGGCACTTCATCAGTCAGGGATGCCTTACGCTGTTGTAAACAGGTGTAACTGAATGACGCATCTTTTTAGAGCTGAATAAAACTGGGGTGTTGCTGCCAGTAAATACCTAGATAAATTATATACTCCAAAGTGACTTCCACACTTGTTCTAGAAGGTAGGGAGTCATCTGTTCCCACTCACCACGTGACACTTGACAAAGCTGCTTAGATGACAAGATATTACAAATATCTCTTCTGTAAATATACTCTTGAAGTCAGTCAATGTTTGGAAATATCTCCTTTCAAGAAAACCTGCTGATTGAGTCAGTGGAGGACTTGAGAAGAGGGCAGAGGTGGCTTGCTGGGGTCAGAGCATCCCCCTCCCTGTGCTCCCAGAGGAGGGATGCCCTGGCTATGGATGGGGCTGCCTGGGAAGCTTCAAAGGCAGCTGTAGGGGAGAACTGCCTCTCTTTTACTCAAAAACAAGCTGTTGATTTTCAGAGGAACTCCCAACAGGGCATACAAACACTTACCCCTTTGAAAAAATCAGGTCAAATTGTCTTCTTATTTATTACAAGTTAAAATAAAATTGAGCCCTGCTTGACTTCAAAAGGCTTTGGGTCACTACAGCTAATTTGGCCCAGAAACCTAGAGATGAAAGGCTTTCCGTGCCATTACTGACTACATTACCAACTCCCGGGAGCCTCTCCATCCCCAACCTCCACTTTCTGTCTCTCATAGCTGGGTTTTGGTAAATCCTGACTCACAGCACCCACTCCACCCAGAAGCTGGGATGGGAGAGAGCTGTAGTGAGCAGGGGCATGTACAACTAGGGGATGGAGCAGGCAAAACCAGGAAGTTTTGGAGGCTGTGTGGCCTTTCTTAAAGACAAATTGTGGGTTTAGGATTCAATTTAGTGCCTGCCTCTTGATGAAGTTAACAGCAGCACTGGAACAGAAAGAGCTTGTGTAAAAAGACCAACAGGCAGGAATCCTGCTTAATTATGTTTTCTACAGGCCAGTAAGTTCCTAGAGAAAACATGTGTAAAGAACTACTTCTTTTTAACAACATCAGTAAATTATAAACTGTACTTACAGCTATAGACCAGAAAAAGTAGTGCTCTGTAATTGGCCCTGGACAGTGCCCAGAGCATTCAAAATCCCTTTTCCTGTATTTTTGTTTGTAAATTGCAGTTTATAGTAGCGGGAACACACTGCACCAGGCACAGAAAAATTATTATAATCTTTCTCAGGCAGTTAAAAGCACACAGTGCTGAGTCTTATAACAACCCCTGAGGGACTCGCCCACAGACACACAGCCTGTCATGTCCCATTGCACATGCACTGTGCTGGGTGGGATTCTCCCAAAGAGGTGCTGCTATCAGGGCTTGAGCTGAGATGCAAATCAGCACTTCTGGGACCTTTCTGTAAGAACTGTCACTCTTAAAATGGGGTGTGTGGTGGTGGCTTGTTTCCAAAATTATTATAGTTTATTGCAATGTGGAGTCCTGATATATCCCCCTGCTTCCCAGTTCCAGGAATAAAAGTCTTCATGTCTCTCTGCTTCAGTGCTACTTTGAGACTGTACAGGTGGCAAAGAAAGTGTGCGTGACTGCCTCTGAGTCTCCTTTGCATCACAAATGATGGCTCTTTAGAAACGAGAATCAAATTAGACAGCAGCCTGCTTAAAGCCAAAGTGGAAGAGGTCTCACCTCTGAAGCCACGTAAAGTTCCAATATATTTTTGTTGCATCTGAGTTATATAAAATAAAGGAGAAAAAAAGACCCTGTGTCTTCCCCTGCACCTGCTGAAAATCCAGCATGCAGAAGCTGGGTGATTCCGGGACTAGTTCTCCGCCCTGTTAACAAAGTAATCAGAATGAGCAATGGCAACAGGCTGCCATCCTCTGTGTGTGCCACCACTGTAGGGGGATGACATGGATTTCCAGGCACCTAAAGTTTTTACTGACAGCACAAACTGCAGCCTTTGCACTGCAGCTGCTGGAGGTCAGAATCCTTTCTGTCTGCTCCTTATGCCCAGGCCACAACGCAGCTGCAGAATGAAGAACACTGTTCCTCTTCATCTGGAGTCTGGGGATCCTCTTCGCTCTCCCAGCAATGGTACTTCACCTGTTAAATGAAGCACGTTGCAGGTCTTGGCCCCGTTTGGAGCAGGCATTCAGCACCAGTGTCGGTGATGAATGATGCAGAGTCCACCCTTGTTCTTTGTCTGGCTGCTCTGGGCAGTGGTGTTTCACACTGGATGGCTCCAATTGTACAGGCACTAGTTCATGGAAAAGCCTGTAGTGGTCCTCCGTGACAGAGGGTACAAGCCTGAAGGGGCCACCGGCATGGGCAACCTGTTCTGGGGTAGCGATAACCAAGTCCATGGCCACGGACAGCCCAAGCCAGCACTGTGGTTGTGGATGGACCGTGACAGCGTGGGCACAGTAAGAAGCACTGGTACAAACTTGATCCACCACCCATTGCTTCACCAAAGGTTTGTGACAGACTGAGTGTAACCTGGAGTGAAACCATGAAAAATTCATGCTGGAAGGTGGGAGGATAAGCCTTTGACTTAATTTGAGGCTGCAGGAGAAAAGATGTTTACCTCAATGTTTTTTTGTTTGCACTTTTTTTTTCTCAATAACAAATCACTGGTCAGACATTTGTGTTGGTTGACACAAAAATAATTTAAGTACAAATTCCCCAAATCCAGGTTGTTTTGCCCATGACACCCTGGGGAAAGGGAATGATCTCTTGAGTCATCATCAACTCCAAAGAACATGACTGGCAGGCTGGGACAGACTCTTCAGCAAATTTAGTTGCCAGACTCTAGCAGTTCTGTTAATGGATTTTTTTACCCCTGAGGTTCACATTTCCTTATGCTCTTGTTTTGTCTTGTTTTTGATTTTTTTTAGGAATAATGGCAAACACACAATGCTCCACCTTACCTACTCCTTGGTACATGTCAAGTCCTTGTTTTTGAATTCGAGAGCAAATGAGGACTTTTTAACAAGGTACTTTTATTCTCAGATCGAGTTTTACACCAGTTTAACAGATGCTTTTCTACAAACACCAAATTAATTCAAAAGCCTGCAATTCAAATTCTCAAAACTCGTCCGAGCTGTAAACAGCTTAAAACAGGTCTTACAATAGTTCTGAGCTGTTCTAAGCTGAGACACTGGCTCCAGATAGAATTACTAAATTAAAATTCAGATTCTTCTGTAGACATTAAAGCATCCCTGAATCCTAAGGCTTAAATACTTCAGCTTTGGAGATGTTTACAAATATTGAAAGTTATCTGAAGCCTTTGGCTCTGGCTCCCATTTCTCACTAGTAACAGAAATGAGACCAGTGTTTAAATTTTTCAGAGTTTGGTCATCAACAGCATCATTCAAAGCCCATGGCAGTTAATTCATTTCCAAATGCAATTCAGAGGCTTATTCACAGGCAGGACAAAACCAGCAATTCAGTTCAGGGTGCATGTACTTGAGTTGTCTGGGGAAACAGCTGCTGAAAGAAGATATTTGCCATTAAACCTGGGGTTCACCAGGAGTCATCCTGCAGCTAATAGAGAGCAGACTTCCAGTAACACAGTCTATCTGCACTGCCATTACCTGCCTCTATTTATCACAGCCCCAAAGGCTGAAAATTCCTGAGTATGCATTGCTGTTACAGCCCCAGGGACAAATGGACCCAGATAGGAGTTGGGAGCTTATCTGGCCGTGGAAAACCAGTTAGCAGTATGGCTTAGCTGCTATTGTTCTCTGCGGTCAGCAGAAGATCTTCTCTACAATGAGCTTTGCAGTACCCAATTTCTTCAGTGAACAACAGAAAGGAACTTTCGGACCCTGCTTGCAGTGGGTTGGGGACGAGTTTGCTCTTAAACAGGGTGGGCTAATTCGATGCAATGAGATGTATACACAGCTTGAGGATCCAATGTAGCTCACTGAGCTATTCTGTGTTAAATCCTTCCAAGGAACCTGGAGCTGTTTCTGGGCTGCGAGGCGCAGTTGATAATCTTTGTGCAAAGATCTGTTAAGGCATCAGAGCTGTCCTTATTTCCTCAGCTTTCCTGTGATGTAATTCCAGGCTGGCTGCTTCATCCTGCTGTGTCCTGCACATCCCATTCCTCCTGGATTTTCTGCTTGACCACTCAGAACAACTTTGGCGTCCACATTATGGGAAATGGAGAACACATGGCAAAAGGGAAAAGCTCGGCACATCTACATTTTTATAGCCTGACAAATTGCTTCTGCAAAGAGATAAAATCTATGCTTCGTTCCTGCCATCACTCTGTGAACAGCCCTTCACAGTTCTGATCATAAAAAGAAAGAAATGAAATGGATCTTTTGCAGCTGTGGGAAACATTGGTCCTATTTTACTTTCTCTCCATTCATCCATCCAGAGTATTGATGTCCATGTGGCTGAAGAGATCCCACTGTACCAGAGGATCATCCTTACAGAGCAAAGTCTAGGTCTGAAGAGGAGTCTGAAATATCTCCAGCAAAGTACAACCTTTAATGACAGCAAACTAGCTCCTACAGCATTGAAATCTGCAGTATAGATACATTTTCTGCACTCCTTTAAGATTAAAGTCACCTAAATTTGGGGAAGTGTTTTGTAAAGCAGAAAATTAACAGCACATTATAGGATAGACATCATAGCATCTCCCATATTTTGTAAGATCAGTTAGAAGGTTATTAAAAATGAGAAATAAAAAGTCAGAACCAGAATTCTGTAGATTTCAGAATCTAGGAAAACAGCAAAACACATTGCTCAGTTGACCATTCAATATTGTTTAAACATTGTTTACACTTGTAACCAAAATACCCTTCTCTGCCTCTTGCTGAAGCCTGAGGGGGAGATACAAGATGTACAGAACAGAAAAACACATTTTTCAAGAGATCTCAAGAGAGGTTTTTACTCATGGCTATTCCTTTCTTTTTGCTAAGTGCCTGCTTTTAGCCCATCTGAAATATTCCAGTTTGACTGACCTACCATGGAATGCACTATTTTATCCAACTGGTGCTGCATAAATATCCTACTTTGCTGCCAAGAAATATTATTACCAGTATGAGGAGGGGTTAATTGGGAAAAGAACACCAAAGAGCAGTCACGGTCCCCCCCAGCTTCTCCTGTTCCCTGGTGAGGATGGCTCCCTTGCAGGAGCTGGTGGCTGCAAACAGCTGCTCGATCCTGATAGCCAGTACTGCTGAAAATGACTGGAAAAAAAGCATTTCTGCCTCAGCAGGCCAAAGAAATCTTAGAGTTGGCATTTTATTTCATTGTGGTTTGGGACAAAATAGTTCTGTAATAAGAGCTGGCGGCACAGAAATTGGGAAAGGAATTAGGTGTGGGAACAGTAGAAAACTTTTATTTATTTCGGCATATTTCAAGTTAGAATCATGATAATGAAAGCAGATAGGAAGATAATTTTTGCAAATATATACTGTCCTCATACAAACAAAGCTTTTAATTTGCTTTGATGGAGCTCATGTGTCCACTCTGGCAATATACAATCCTTAAGCCAGGCTTTGGGTTTAGGGAATGGGTGAGATGGTCATGAGAACATCATATCCAGACCTGGCAAACTACATGCAATTTAAATACTGGTAATATTCATTCTTTGACTACAAACACAGTGAAAGTCTTTTCTTCTTTTCCTTTCTGTATTAAATCTTCCTGCTGAAACATACTCCTTGGAGTTTTCCAATCCCTCTAGTTAATTTCTTCCTTTTCTTTCCCTTTCTCTTCCACCTCTCTTCACACACAACAAGCAACATCCAAACTCTAATGAGCATAAAGCAGACTTTCCGCTCAAGGATGCTTGTTTGGGTTTGTGGTTATCTGAAAAAAAATTCTCCTAGAAAAATACAGAGGCCACGTTATCATCACTGTCGGGAAAAACAGAAGATATGATCGCTTTCACAAATTATACTAGGAGGATAAAAATAGGGTGCAGGTTTATTTACTTTGTTCTCAGTTAAAATATTTACTTTTTAACCTAAACACAAATTAATTGAAGCAGTTTCAGAGAGTTTAGAGCTCCCTTCCAAAAAAAGAAAAAGTAAAGAAGAACAAGTTTTAAGATAAAAAAATGATCAACTGGTCAGACTACAGAGAAATGCACTTTTGAGTCCTGAACTTAGTGATTGATCCATGGGATCCAGCACATGTGAGAAGACTCAGCACCATCTGCCCCTCCAGCCCCGTTTAGTGTCACGCTGACAAGCCAACCCTCCTCTCCCCATCAAGGTGAGGAGCTCCTAGATGACAACTTGCTCACCAAAGGACATAACACCTACAGGATCACTCCAGGCAGCACAGGCATAGAGCACCTGATGCAGCCATAAATGCACAGTATACTTACAGCTGTGGGGTACTTTTGTAGAGCCCTCTGTTCATCCCAGTGCTACAGGGATGCTCCTGGCAGCCGGAGAGGAGCAAGAAATCACCCAAACCTTCAGGTAATCCATCTTTGCTTGCTTAGGTGCACAAGGACATCTTAGCAAGTTAAGATGAATTACCTGAAGGTTTGAAGTGAAAGCGTGTTAGTTAAACTGCATTAAACTCCCGTGAAGATGCTCTTTCTGCCTCCTGTAATCATTTTAAATGATATATTAAGAAGTGTTCCTACTAATTACTCTGAAAATTATGTGACCTGGAAATCAAATCCACTTCATGTTCATAGATATGAAGATATTAATCTGTATTTAATTAATTTATTTCTTTCAAAGCTCTCATTCCTATTTCAGTGTTACTGCTTCGAAACTCTATCTCTGAAGTGTGATGCATCAGAGAGATTTCACAGTGCTCCTGCATTTTGGCTTTTGGACTAAGACTAAGGAGAATAATAAAGAGGTGAGAGATTTTTTTCAGCAACACTGTCAAAGAAGTTACCTGTTCAATGATAATTGGACACACCTGGCTGTAACAGACAAAATGTCCACAGAAATTATCGCACCAGATACATTTATCTGGAACCACTGTGGGGTTTCTTTGGATGAAGCGTCTTCAGTCGACTGCTTATCTACCAGATGCTAATTTGATAATGTCAAGTGGATAATACTGGTGCAAGGCATGGCTGAAGGCTGTTGCTCTGCAAATGTTTGCCTGTTCTTCCATTAGTGAGTCACAGACTTTGGTTTGATGCAGAAGATAATCACTGATGGCTCCCACCACGTGTAGCAAGACATTCTATGAATTATGAGAAGAGAAGGGCCAATGGGCATGGCTGGAGTTTTAGTGACATTTCAGGCTGTCATCTGACAGCATCATCTTCCAGAACATCTCAAGCAAACGTGCACTTTATGGATGAGAGTAGCCCTTAGAGACTCCTGTTATCTTCCTCTTTGTCCTCAGCTGTTTAAGAAGGTGCCAAATCTATATATTTCATTATGTTTTTAAAATCACACTGGGAGAATAATGGAAAACTTCAGCAACTATTTGCTTGGATATTTAAATGAGCTCAGTCCAGCTATATCCATCCTCTCATCTGTCAGCTCTCTGCAAACACTCTAACAATGAGTTTTACTGGCAGGAATGTTTGTAGAGAGCTAATTTCAGAGTGACATGCATATTTGCAAAAACCCACGTTTAGGTTTGCTTATGCATGTATCTGTCATAGAAATATTTGCATATTCATCCAAATAAAGAGAGAGGAAAATACTATGAGACTTGTCTGTCCAGCCAAAACTAATGAACCCAAGGCTCATTTTTAGTAATGGATTTTAACATCATGTAGAAGTCTGTGATGAATAAGGATGAATATGATTCGTTTTAAGCATGTTAAGTGTGCTGCTGAATGGAGTTTGCAGGGGAGAGTCACTCAGTAGTTGGAGGCTGTCTGTCCCCTCCAGTCAAATGCCTGGAGCACTGGGGATATTTGGGTCTGTTAGTTGTTCTGCAAGCTGAAAGGCTGAACACTGGACAAATTGTTAGTTGTGAATTACTTACCTAACGCTTCTCAAAAATAAATAATTTTAACAGATGCAAAAAAGTGTAAGGGAGGAGGAGAGGTGACTAATAAGTTGCATGAAATAGCTAGTCAGTATTTATTTGCATGAGAGATTGAATATGGAAATTTGCCAGCATCTCTGATGATGCTTGTGCTGTGGCACTGCAGAGAACTATCCATAAAACTCCACATTTAGTGAGCACGAAGCATCCATCCTTCTGAGGAATTGTGATGAGAAAGAAAGGCATGAAAGTCAATGGCTGAGCCCTCTGCATTCAGAAGTCTCTCAGGGTCAAGCTTGGGCTGTGAGACCCAAATGGATAAAATTGTATACTTTGTTTTCACCTTGCTTAGTTTTGTGAAATAATCAAGGAACTCCAATTAAAGCAGGAGAGATATATGAGGAAAAGGGATAGTCCTTGTTATACTGCAGGACAAAAAGATGTGAGAGAATTTAAAAACATTCTACTAAACTGAAAAGAATTACATAAATAAATGAAAATTTACCATGGAAGTATTTGTTAAATGCCTTAAATTCTGCATTAAAATCTGTGTGCCAGAATTAGAAAGTTTGTGGTCTTCTAATTGCCAGAAGGAGGGAGAAGTGCAAAGTGAGGGCTCTCTCTTTCCCCTTTCCTTAATTTCTTTCTGTCAGCTTTTCCTGTTTGTCTCGTGGGAAGTCGATAGCCCAGTTGGAGGAACCTTCTCTCTGATCCCTTGTTTGTAAATACAGGATTTAAATGCTGCTATTACACCAAAAGAATATCAGTATTCAACTGAATGACTTCTTTAGCCAAGCATTCAATAATTAAGGTAATCTTTTCAGCCAGAGTCAATGTCAAAGACACTTAATCTTTCTCCTTTTTTTGTCAGAACACGTTTCTGCTAGAAAATTCTGTTTTAATGAAATTGTACATTTGTATGCAATTGTGGTGATTTCTATTAGATTTTCCCAAGGAAAAATATAGAACTTAGGCACTTTGACAATGTCAAAATGTTCGATTTGATCTCAAATGAATATTTTGATCTTTGGTGTTTTGAAATGACATTTCATTTTGCAAATATATTGTGTATTATCAATCATGAGACAATCATAACACTAAAATTAAATAAAAATCCAGGTGATATTTTAATTTTTTTTTTTAGAAACTAGAAGATTTTGATAGCCACACAGCAATACTTTTTCCCAATTTCAAGAAAATTCCTGAAGTTTTCTTTTCCTTTGGACTCACCCAAAGGTCTCTTGAGATGATGCAATGACCCTCAGAGACACCCACCTTATTTCATGTGCAGGATGCAGCTCAGGTGCAAGACAAGCCAGGCTCACAGGCATGTGAGCACAAAGCATCCATGACAAAGAGCTGCAGCAACAGCTTCTGCTCCAAAATTTGGGCTTTGGAAGGCTGGAGATGTTTTAGCGATTCCTAGAAGGTTACAAGCATTTGATTCCAGTCCTGCTGAGTTGTAACCATGGGTATCCTTATTCAGAGAAGAAGACTCTGGAATCACTGGGGCTTTGTGAGTCTTCTCTTTCCATCTTTTTGCCTGCTGCCTTTGAGACTTTTCCACTGATTTATTACCAGAGGAGCAGACCCTGCAGGGTCTCTGCAGACCATGCTGTTTTCACAGCAATCAGTTCTGCACCGTGCTGTGTCTGAAACTCAACTTCCCTGGACCAGACACATCTCCTTTATTGCACGAATTTCAGCTTGTAGTGAAGAGTTTATTCGAACAAGAGAACACTTGGAGTATTCCATGGGTTTGTTAAATCCATGGTTTGGTTCTGCTCCACAGTGTGGGAGTCACTGCTCTGAATGTATTACTGCACCAGACAAGTGTCACAGCTACAGTATTTGTTCCTGAATCTATTCAAATAAATCTTCATTTTGTGGCAGAGCAGACAATGCCAGACAGTTAAAAATCATTATTTTATCATCTGACAAAAGCACAAACTTGGAAGCGAATGAATCCAAAAGGATCTTATTTTAAAATCTATATTCATTTTGCAAATAATTTGGGGGTCTTTATTTAGTCAGTGCTAATCTGGTGTATATAAATGGTAGGAAGGTACACATATATATCACTTAGAAATTGGAAAAGAGCAAGCAATAGCATTTTCCTTATAAGCCATCCACAATTTTAAAGCTCTTACACATCAGTGCAATGTCCATTCTGAGAGCCATGGTAACGTCTAATCTGAATGCCAGTCCTCATCACCTGGGACCTTCTTGTTGCAGAAGGCAGGGATGAATTAAGGATGAACATAATGGACCTTTTCCAGTTCTCTCTGTCTGCCTTATTTATCCTTGAATCACCTGATGTTTGTCTCTGAAGCCAAAATTTCAGACCAACCAGTGATCATTGCAAAAATCCTCAAGAGTTCACAGTGTGTGGGAGCATTTGTGTGTGTGCCTGTGAACAGAACGTACAGAATTCACCAAATTCAGCAAGCCTTAGCATTAACCATGTCTAATTGGAAACATTTCATTCATCTTTGATCTTTATAGCTTTTTGAAGATAGCAGCCCAAATGCCTACTGTCAGAACATGGGCTTTAGAGTCCAGGATTGAGTAGGATAAATCTATGCCACAGCTGCCTTTGATTTTTAATATTTCTGATTTAATAGCAGCACTCCCATCCACCTACTTCCCTGTTCTGGTCTAGCCCCAATGTTCCTCTCTGATACCAGCAACTTAAGAAGAATGGAAGTTGCAAAGAAGAAGGGATGGAGAATGTATATTTTTAATTAAAAAGTGTTCATAAGCATTTAAAATCTTCATTAAAAAAAAAAAAGTCCCAAAGCTATAATTCTAAGATCATCATAGTAATGGAAAGGCAAAATCTCAAATATTAAAATATTCTCTTCTCATTTTCCTCTTTCTAATAAAGTCTACAGGGATGTCCATCTGTAAAAAGAATTATGCAGCCTCCCGGTGGAAACTTATTATTTTGAAAATTTGGATTCCACTGCTCCTCTGTTTTCTTCGACACTATTACAAGTAACTCAGCTGGATTCATCACTGTGTTGGAACTGATGGGATGTGCCTGATTGCAGCATCTTCCATGTAGGACTGAGAGTTTTGGTTCAGTTTACCCACCCTTAGAGAGTTTCTTTTTTCTTGTTGCAAAATACATCAAGAATGATTTGAAAAGGAAACACAAAACAGCAACAACCATAAAATCCCTCTGAAATCAGACACTTTGATCTAAGTGCCTAGACTGTTAAGAAGATAATCTCTCAGAATAAAGGCAACAAAAGAAATCTTTATGAAATTAAATGTTTGTTTTCTAGAAATGACAAAGGGAGTGATGGTTGATCTCTCAGCTTCTAGCAAGGACATCTTTACTCCTGGGGTGATACTAATTATCCTACGAGCTTCTGTAACTCTCTACACCACAATATGTATGCTCAAAAAGCTTAGTTCAGTAGCTGACTTGTGTCTCAGTAAATTTGGATTCTATGTCTAGTTTTTTATAGAGATCTCATGACTGAGGCAGGTTCTAACATTATTTCGATGCCATCGACATCAGCAGAGTATTAGTCCCTTGGAGCAAAAAATCCACCTATTTCTAAACAAGTCCTATTCTGCATATTAAATGAAACACTACAGTGGGGTTTAATCTCTCCTCGGACATCTACAGGTCACCCTCACATGTCCTCCTTATTTCCTAGGGCACAGTAAAACTCAGCTGTTACTTTGGCACTTTGACATGTCAATAGTTGTTCCCATTTTTGATGTGCTATGTAAGAGTTATCATTCCACATTATTATGCTGGAATTAAAACTGGAAAACCTGATTCCATGAATTTCTGGAAAGAAGACAATATCAGAAGTTGTACCTGTTGGTAAAGAAATGTCTTTTGAGAAATGGAAAAAATAAAATCTTTCTTCAGGGTAAGGAGACTGATTATTTTACTAAGTTTAATAGTATTTTATCCAAGTGGTAGAGTGCTGAATGAGGAATGCATTGCTCTGATCTCTGCCCTCTCATTTCAAACTCCTTTTTTAGTACTTTTGACAGAAATAAGACTGGTGTTCTGAAAGGGTGTTAGTTGTAGCACCTACTAATATTTGGTCTTTACTACCAAAAATGGACATCTGGGAGCCTGGAGCACAGGAATAGGAATGCATTTCACAAAACACACATAGCCTTAAACCAGGCTAAAAAGGGAAGTTGCTGATAGCAATAGGAAATATAATAGAATCCAGTTTAATATATCACCTTTCAAATTTCAGATATCCCAAAGAGCTTTACAAAGTAATAAGTTAGGAAAAGGTAGCAACGGCATAGGAACTCCATAAATAAATACTGTGGCTATTATTCAGTTTAGCAATAACTCATGCTTTTTAGACATTAAGAGCTAGATTTAGCCTAGTTTTCCACCAGCCATCATCCAGCCTGGGGTCTCTCAGGGGGAATTTCAAGCCACAGAAGACAGATGCACTAAATAAAGAAATTACATTTTGCAAAAAGAATATGATCCAAAGAGTTACTGGAGTTGGTGAAAGAATGAGTAGTCTCATGATTTCATATTTGAACCAAGCCATGGTTCTGAGAAACAAATGAGATCTCTGAGGATAATTGGATTTGAAAGATTACATGTGACTATGAGCAGACTGCACCTGTGGAAGCAGTTACCTCACTGGCCCTTAATGGACCCCTTATTTCAAAAGGTAATGGAGACACTGTGTTAGCTTTCATCTCCATGAATAATAACTCTAAATTTAGCCTTGACTGTGTGAAGGCTTGTGGAGTTAATGAATTGCTTGTCAAATCTCTTGTGAGAATGAAAGGCAGATAGGAGGGAGTGAGGACCAAAATGGGTATGGTCCTTCTGCACGGGCCATGCTGAGCCCCAGTGGAGCCCACGCCTCTGTGTCAGGGCACTTAAACATGGGCTCACTTTTCTCTCTTGGAACACTGACTAACAAACGATGCTGTGCCACTTCTGGGCAGAAAGATATACGTATGATATTGTCTTCATTAGGTTCAAGCCATCCGTGGCCCACCTGTCTGTGGTCATATGCAAATCCCTTGGCCTGTCTGAGTGTATCGATCTGTCCAGGATAATGCCACAAAGCAGAGATGGCCTCACGGAAAGCCAGATGCTCTGTTAGTCCTGCCTTTCTCTTCTGAGCTGTGCTTAACGATACATCTTGCCTGTGTCATCTCTGTGACAATTTTCTTCCTGCAGAGCGTAAATTCTCTTCCCTGGAGAGGGAGGACTGGAGGCTGTGCTCAGAAAACAAGAGCCATCTGCAGGTTGTCCACCCTCCCCCTTCCGTATGAGGTCGGGAATTTGTACACTCTTCCTACCTTTCCCCAGACTGAAGAAATTACCCCCTTGGCTTCTCCAAGGATGATCCACAAACTTAGTGACATATGGTCTGGCATAACAATGCCAAATACGCGGGAAAACAAAACTCCGTGAGATTATCTTCATGAACAGAAGGAAGCTACACATAAGGCACTCTTAGAACTGAGTTTGCTGCATCCCTTTAGGGACTAAAATGTAAATGAAGGATAAAGGATCTTCAGAGCTTTTTGTGCATCCAGGGGCTGTGTGTGAAGACAAGGTGTACCCATGTGTCTCACAGAGCCCTGTTCCCAGCTCCCTGAGCATACCTGCAATGCAGCTTTGCACTGGGGTCCCTGTAGGGATGGAGGAGGATTTGACCAGCTGAGCATACCGATAGAGCTCCTGGAATACCTCAGTGATGGTGGATGTAATGCTGAACGGGAAAGATGGAGCCGACAGCAGTTACCCTGGAACAATGCGAGGAGGAGGAGAGCAGAAAGAATGAGGTGAAGGTGACTGCCACTGGGGTGTTCGCTTCATCTAGGGACTAAAAATAAAATTAGAGCCTCTGCATACCAGCCCTTCAGTACAACCCTGCCACGGCACTGCAGTGTGCCTTCAAGTGACTCATTTAGAAAATTTGGAGATTTGAGAAGCATTTAGAAGTCCCCGGGTTTCCTGAGGCAGCAGAAGTCTCCCAGGGCCCCATTATTCATCTCCTCCCCATAATTGGCTCCTCTGTCATCTTACCTTCCTCTGTTTTCCAAATCCCCTTCACAATCCCAGGATCTCCAGCCCTCTAGGAGCATCACAGGAGATGTGTTTGTCCCCTTAATTTATATAAAACAACACTGTTGCTTCTCTGCAACATGATAAGGGAGCTAAAATGCAAGAGGTTAGAAACAAATTGAGGGCATCCCCTGCCTTTTCCAGTCTGCTGCACTGAAGAGCTGGAATCCATTACCCAGCACACCTACAATATCTCACACTCCCACACAGATTAATTTTAGGTTGGTCGGCTCATTGCCTTTACACCTTGTGTGCAAGTGTGAAACTTGATCTACAGTGTTTAAATTTAAACAGTCTGTATTGCCAGTTTCTGCAACAGGGCTGATAGGCACAGGGAATTGTCAACAAATAGGCACATTACTTTTATTTCCAATCAAAGCACAGCATCCCTCTTGATTCCCTCCTCTTAACCCTTAAATATGGTGGTTTGTTTTTTGGCTTTTTTTTTTCTTTTTTCAAATGGCAGGCTGCCAGTATGGTGTGGAGATTTGATTTCTATTTCAGACTCCAAAAGGGAATTCCTGAGATGCTGGAGAGGAGGATGAATTAAAAATCCACAGGTGTAGGATGGGGTATATTCAGTTGACTGGAGGATGATTCTATTGGATGAGAAATCTGGAGGTTTTGTTTAGTTTCAGAATACATACCAAAGCCCTTTTGAATGGAGCTGCTGCAGGTATGTTTTAACTGAAGGGCTTGTGCTGGTGACCCATCTGGAAAAAGGATTTGTCAGCCCAGGCAGCTCTAAACTACAACTTCTCTACTTGCAGACTTGAGCCTGTACACTGGTGCTCCTTGAATATAAACTACTTTGGATCCAAGCTCTTCCCTTTGGGGGAAGGGGTTCACTGCAAGCCACCGCAGCACCAGGGAAGCACAGCCAGCTGGCCCATGGGGTCACTGAGGTGTGCCAGGCTTAAAAGCAGAATGTGGCTGTGGCTGTGTCCTGGAAGCTGGACACATCTACAAGGACCTTATTTTTCACTAGGTTGCACATGAGGACTGCACTGTCTGGAGGCTTTCATTCAGTTTGGGTTTTTTTCCTGTCTAAGTAAAAATCACTTTAAAGTCCCAAAGAAGCATGTAGCCCAGCCTAGTGAAAACAGGTCCTTGTCCCCTGTGCCCTGCACTTACTCTACCAGGCTCCAGTGGGGCATTAAAATGCAAAGCAGAACATCCAAGTCTCAATCCCTTCATGATGGGGCAGATTATCAATGGAAAATAGACATCTAATTTTTTCTTCTTATCCAGGGGCAAGGCAGATTCTGACTTTTTTCCTGGGGATGTTTCATGGCAAACGCACCTGTAATTTGCTTGAAATGCACATCTCAGCTGTACCTCTATCCACGCCCTGTGGGATCTGGAAGTTACCACGTGGGAAGGTCTCCTGGCTTTAGGTGTTGCAAGATAAGGAGCATGCAGGTCTACAGACACTGCTGCCATGGCAGTTTACTGCAGCAATAGCTAAATTAGTTTTCTACTAACTGGTCTGGGATTTAGTAGGAGAGAGCAATTAAGACAGGATGGAGTTTAGCAGAGTAAATGATCCTTCTCTACTACTGCGACCTGGTATTACCCCTACCCGAGTTCTTAAAAACACAGCCATCCCTAGGACTCCCCGAGGCCTTCACAGACACCTGCAGTACATCTGTTCCTTAGAATAAGGAGCACCTACAATAAAAAGAACTCGGGTCCCAACACAAGCAGCACAGACAAATGCATTGCTTTGCTTGCTGTGCAGAAAGGAGGGCAATGGACTGTATTTCCTGAGCAAGTTTTCCATCATCTTTCCTTCCCCGCCTCTGCTGGTGTGCCTGCTAATGTCTGTGACCATTAGGCATGAAAATGGCACCCATTTGTCTCCTCCACAGTGCCCAAAGTGTGTTTGGACTCTGGCCAACAGGAGCAGCAATTCCATGGCCACGCAGCACTGCCTTAAGTGTGTATTCACAAGTGCATGTTAATGCAATTACAAGCCCAAATGAAGCTTGTTTCCCCTTCATAAAGAGTTTCAGCCCTGTGATCCTAAATCAGCAGTCCAGTAATTTTTGATAAAACAAAGGATTTCTTTAATAGGAAGATGCAGTTTTCTTTCTTTTATTATTCTGTTTCTTCAACTGTGTGTGATGCTAAATGTCTTTAAACAGCCATTTAGCCACCCACAGAGAGAAACTAGGTTTACAAATTTCCTTGTTGCATAGTTTTGCTATGTGTGCTCCCCAGAGTATTGGCATTTTGTTTGTTTTCCTACTTAGAGAAATGGATGGATCCAATTTGCAACCCCAACAAAACTGAATAGAAGTTAATTCTCCCTCTGCCCCCCTGTTTTTACAGTCTGGTTTGGTGGAGATAAAAAAAATAATAAGAAAATCAATGAGAGTCAGAAGATACAGTGCACAGAGGAGAAATGCCAGAGGAGTCCTTTCATTGCAAGAGTAAACCTGAAAAGGACGATACATTTCTTGTGAATAAAGGAAAATAAATGAGAATGACAAAAGCAATGAAAGGTCTGCGTAACATGACCCTACAGAAAGACTGAATAAGCTGAGGGGTTTTAGACAGAGGCACATCACAAGTTGTCCTTTAAGGAGGCTGGGAGCGGTCCCCTCCCAGTATCTGTACTAGACACAACTGTAAACACATCATTTACTGTAGTAAGGCAGATTTAAGAGGGAGATTAGGGGTAGAGGGACGGCAGAGGTGAAGACAGCAATGACAGAAGCTTGGGGACCACCCTGGAGAAGGCACAGAGACCCCCCCCATATCCATCCTGGACACCAGGTCACACCTTTGCCAGGTGTAGGAGCAATCTACAGGGAAACTCCTAACATTATCCTCCTGCTTTGGTAGGAATCTCTCACCGAAATGATTTATTTTTTTGTCTCCTTGGGGGAAGGAAGTCCTGGGAGGTTGCCTGTGCCCCGTAGGTGCAGCTACACTCACCTTCACAGATCTCTTCCCCTGCCACCCTTTCCGCTTGTGCCCTGACACTTTCTGTCTCCTCCATTCATCATCCACAGTTAAAAATTCAAGGGTTGGTTTTGATTATCTTATTGCCATGGTGACCAGGATGACTTTCATGCCCATCTGCACATGGCAGGATGCTGCAAACCTTTACTTCAGTGCAAACCAGGAGAATTGCTCTGTGTTTTTCTCCCCACAACTCAGTGCCACCTCTGTGCAGGAGCTGGTGATGTGGCACAGTGCAGTTCTCTACTAAGCAGCAGGTTTTCAGGGAGCACTAGAAAGTCAGGATCTGCATGGGTGTCTTTTGTTTACCAGATGGAAAGCAAGATTTCAGTTTGAACAAATGTTCCCTAAAACCCCAAATGGTACAAAACCCAAAGGAAAACATCTTTGTATTCAGGGTAGTGCAAAGGAGAATAGGCTGTCCTGTCAGGAAATGTGCAACCCCAAAGGGGTCTAATGCAAAGAAGTTCATCAAAGTATAGCAGAAATCAAAAAAGATAACTGGGAAAAAAGGATGAAAGAAGGATTAAAGAAAAATAATCAGGATTGGACCAAAATCTAGGAGATGGGTAGGACTTGGGAAACAGCCTCCAAGGAGAGCTTAGAGCAAAGGCTTTAAGATCTGTCTTTCTTTATTTCATTATTGTTAATGGAATCTCCTATGTCCAAATGAAAGACTAATTTAAGTCTTACTTAAATATGCCTTGAGTCATTTCTGTGCATTTAAGTCTTAATTAATCTCCCTTAAATCTTTTTTGTCACTTCCTTTGAAAGGAGGATGAGTTTAATTAAAGGAACTGTCAACTTTATTTTAGTCTTAAGAATTTTTTGTAGCAACTTTGAAAGGTTTGGTCATTATTGTAGACTAAGATCTAGTAGATTAAATGTTCCTGTATCTTAAAGACATGTCAGTCCACCACTTGGAATACTTCAATTGTGCTCAAGTACAATGTTTGGACTAACTCCAAGGCTTTGTTATGATAAGAAATACTAAGATTTTAATTATAGCTGCATTCAGGAAAGATCTTTCATTTAATACATCCTATTTTTTTTCTTCTTCCAGACCAAGCCATGATGTATAGACATTTCCCTGAGATGGCTTCAACTTGGATAACACCAGTTCCTTCTCCAAAGAATGAGGATAGCTGTGTTTGAGCTCATGTGGACAGGGGCACACATAAGATTCTCCTTTTCTGGTATAATAGCACTGATATGTATGCTGCTTGTGCTCTAGGTAAATTCACCCAGCCA
The DNA here is from genome assembly GCA_013396755.1 of Sclerurus mexicanus. NCBI lineage: Eukaryota > Metazoa > Chordata > Aves > Passeriformes > Furnariidae > Sclerurus > Sclerurus mexicanus. Next base: position 1,227,759 of record VWZF01005020.1, read on the forward strand.
TCAATGGAAGCGATTCGGGCTGTGAGAGCAGCCCGCAGGTTTGCAATAATCCAGCCCCAAACAGGGGCATGGAGCCTCACGAGGCAACACAGCACAGCACTGCATCTGCCACAAGAGTTTTGATGCTGTGGGAGGCGCTGAGATCTGGGTCTTCAATCCCCTCTCCCCTCACATCAGAAAACTGTCACATTTATGTATGGGTTTGAAATCGAGGTTTCACCAGTGCACTCTGGAAAGCTGCTGGTGCTGCTGCAGGGTCTGCAGTCTCACCATGCCATGCAGATCCTAAAGGGCAAATGTGTATTACTGTAGAGGAGGGGCTACATATTTTCATGGACAAGCAGGGGCCAGTCTAAGCAAGATGTTTCAAGAGATGCTGCTGGAAAAAAAGAAATCTCCTTTTTTACAACAGCAGCTTGTTTTACCCAGGTCCACGGGAAAATTTGATCAGGAGAAAGAAACAAGGCAGTGCTGAGGAGAAAGGCAAGGAGATCGGTGCAAAAGGCACAGATGAAAACTGTTGCTATTGACCACGTGATTGTGAATTTCCTTCCACCAACTGCCTTCAAAGCCTGGGAAGTGCCCATAGCTGCCCTCCAAGTTCCTCTTTTCCTGCTCATAGAGTAAATGGGGGATAAATCCCCAGCTCCACAGGGCTGCCCTTTCTTTTCTTGTGGGCTCATTTCTGCCTCCGTCACGTGGTAACATTTGTCATTCCCAGCTTTAGCCAAGCAAATTCCAATCCGCTCTTGTTTACTTTTGATTGCTTTGTCTTTAATGTAGCATACAAGGATTTTATGTGCTTCTGTTTCATCAATGTAATTCTTTTGTTGCTATGGCAATCAGCTTCAATTTTCTTTTGTTCTGGCAATTGTATTTTTATAGTCTCCTGCTCTCAAAGAGATAAGCTGCCTTGTATATCACACAGACACTAAGTATTTTCTCTCTATAGACACAGCCAACCTTTGCTTTAAGACTCTTTTGCTGTTATTTGCGAGAGTAGTTTACTGCTGCTGATGTCATTTTTATTCCTTTCTGGGGGGTCTGTTTCAAAGAAGAGGTTTGCTCAAATTTACTCCTCTGTTCTACTGCTGAGGAAATGCAGTGGTGTAAGAGGTGCACTCCTGCCGGCACTCAGTGGCTGCAGAGAGAACACGTTCAAGCTCTGGACTTGACAACAGACATGAGCACAGTGATTTCACCATAAACTACAGTTGATTCATTTAATATGTTGAGAATAACAGGGGAGGGGAAGAAAAAAGGTTTTTTTCCTTTGAGGAAAATAATTTCTCAAATTTACCAATGAAAGTTGAACTTTCAAAAACATCATAGGAAAAAATTTAAGAGCTCTCCATCGTCTTGGGTCACAGAAAGAAAGACTGCCTTGTAGTGGATAGCAGGGCCTGATGCTAGTGGTGCTGCTGGGCAAACCTTGCCATGGAAGGAAGCCAGCCCTAAGGCCAGACAAGACCAGCACCACTGGATGGTCCCAGTTCTCTCCAAGTCATTAGATAACCTGCTCTCATTAACTCTGTGTGTCTGAGAAAGCATCCACCTTGAAATAATATGCAATTTTTCTGAATTTTAATAGCTAAACCAAGAGTTGTGCACACATGCAAAGCAAAATGAATTGATTCACCACTCCCCGTGGGCAGGCAGGTGTTCAGCCATCCCCAGGAAAGCTGGACTCCATCAAACATATCTGTAATTTGGGAAGACAAAACAAATGCCATCACTCCGAATGGCCTCCCTTTTCTGCTTCTTCCCCCTTCTTTATACACTGAGCGTGTTATCACATGGTCTGGGATATTCTTGAGTCTGTTGGGGTCAGCTGTTCTGGCTCTGTCCCCTCCCAACTCCTTGTGCACCCCCAGCCTCCTCCCCAGTGGGGTGAGGAGCAGAAAAGGCCATGACTCCGTGTAAGCCCTGCTTGGCAGTCATGAAACCATCCCTGACTGATCAACACAGTTTCCAGCATAAATCCAGAACACAGCCCCATACCAGCTACTATGAAGAAAACTAACTCTACCCCAACAAAAAAATGTATAAATATATGTGCACCAAGACCCACTTTCTGTCCTAGGGAGAAAGTGGGAGAATCCAAGCACGGAGAGATTGAAAGGTAAGACAAGGTCACACAGGGAAAATGTTGCAGGGATAGAATTTAAATTGAGATCTCCCTTGTCCCAACCATCCTGAGTCAAATATACAAATGGCTAATCAGCACATTTTTTGCAACCTGCTGATGCATTTGAAAATCTGTGCCTATTTTTTTCTCCCCTCGGAAAGCTTGTGCCATTCATTGTTAAGCTCTGGAAATGCTCCATACTAAAGTTATCAAGTCTGTCATCTCTTCAGCACGGTAAAACCAGCCTCCTCACTATCCTCTCTACCAGGCAGAGGGTGGAATAGGAGACAGAATTAACAAGGAGTCATTCTGCCAGCATACTGAACTATGTATTGCATTTGTTAGGCCATATGGCTGTGTGATCATCCCTAATGAACATTAGGTAGCACTTAAAATTGGATAGTGTATGAAGGATCAGAATCTGAGAAATCACACCCACTTGTCTCTGCAGCTTCCCTGGGGCATGCTGAGGTTCTTCCCCACTGACAGCTGTGACTCCTACACACACCGAGCCACTGGAAATTTCATGGCATGACAAAGTGGACATAGGAATCAACGTTGCCTGGATTGGTCCCGTTCCCAGCAATTTAGAGTGACAGGGCTTTATTATTTGATAAGCCGCAGTCATAGTATGCCAGAAGATGACCATTTATTGGAATGAAATCCATTATAAATGACACAGAAGCATTTTTTTCCCCCACCAAAAAACCCCCAAACTTGCAATCCAGATGCAGAGAATAAATCATGCCATCCCTGGGGAGGCGATTTGCCTCAATCAATCAGGCTCCCCAGGCTCACCAGTCAGAAGCGGTTAGTGTACGGGGAGCACTGCTGTGTGTGCCTGCTCCAGAAGAATGTTCTGTGCTGCTTTGGGAGAGAAGAGGCTGCACCAGATGGCAAATAACTAGAAATGGAGCACTGAGAAGCCGATTGAAGATCTGTTGGGTGAATAGTATTTTATAGGTTTGGCAAATTTAATTTTATTTTTTTTTAATACATCTTTGTTCTTTGCAAAGTTGCTGCTTTCCTCAACACCCAGGGACAGTGGAGGTGTAGCCCACTTCCTCAGGCAACATCTGGAGTAACTAACATGAGTTAATAGCCAAGAGAACTGGGCACTTTCAGACCGTGAGTTTCACCCCACTCTAAGACAGGGACCTGAACACAACATTTCTAATTTCCCAAAGGATTTATGCAGCTACTGATGTGTTCCGAAACCAGGAACACGCTTTCCATTCTGAGCATACAAATATGTTCAGGGCCCCTTTGCTGATCATCCCATGCATTAGGAGTATTTAGAGAAATCTCTGGGAAATCTCACACGCTGTAGAGTTCTGGGTTAGGCAGCTGCAGCACTTAAAGAAAGACTTTCTATGTGCATAACCTGTGGCACAATTTATATTCCAAGGCATTTGCATATTTCTGGGTACTGGATGGCTCATGAATGCATCCCAAGTGGAAATGGAGAATCATAGCCATGATTCTCCCTGGCCATGAATCCATGCAATGTGGGGATACAACCTGTAATGACTGGAGTTATTGGGAAAGGCTGCTCTTGTTCCTTTTGAGGAAATCCACATCCATCACTATCACTGCTAATTTTCATCACTTAGAATTGACCAAACGAGTGACCACCCTTTCAGTGATGCCTGTTCATTTTAGTGATTTAATCACAAGTGGCTGAGCTTCCATCTGTTCAAGTGAAATAATGACAGAAGTCTAAGATACAAATTTACTTCCTACTCCTCCCCCCAAAATGATTTCTATAAGTGGCTCAGTGTTTATTAAAGGGAACACTTCATTAGTATTTATTTTCTGCTTAATATAAATTCATGAAAAAAAATGGGAAGACTCACTAACTGGTACATCATGACTGTCTGTGGTGGGATGAAATATTGCCTCATTGCCCTGAAAACGCAGGTAAACCTTCTTGCTCACTGGATAATGACTGTGCCTTAGTTCAGCCTAGTACCAGCTTCTGAACTTGGTAGGAACTTTAGTGACTATTTTTGAATCTTGTTTGAAAGATTGCTTTGTTCCTTTCTTTCTTCATTGTTCTCCTCATAAATAGGAATTGTCAGATTTCGAACTAATTGTTTCCCTGACAGAGAAACAAAATTACTGATGAAGAAAAAAAAATCTTTGTGAAAGTTTTAGTGGAAAAATAATTTTCAAAACCTTTTGCTATCTCCCATCCCAAGACTTTTCACCTACGTCTCTTCATTGTATTGAAAAAGTGAAGGAAAGTGAAGGAAATTTGAAGTTTCACTCACTGCTATGCAATTATGTTACCCAAACTTTGGTTCTAAGTGCAAAAATTGTAATTTTGATTTTATGATTTACTGCCACACTCTTTGCTTGGTTTTGTTGTTTTTATTTCTTAAGGTGTTTAGGAAACTTTTGCAGTGGTAATTACTCAATGTGATGTTGAGCTTTCATGCAATCAGATTTGTAATATTTTAAGCTTGGTTCGTCTTCACAGTTATTGCACTACATTGATCTGTGCAAGCCAAGTACAGAGCTTTAGCATTTTTATCTCTCGATTCCCTATAGAAAAGCCTCACATTTTAAAACCATTTCCCGTGGCTTCGGGGAAGTAATGGATTTATAATAGTCTGAGTACAAATGCACACCATCATTTAATAAGTGTATAAGGACAACTCATACAGACTGGGGGTGTCGAAGGTACATCCTTACACGTAGCTACCTGCAATAGATAGGAGGTGAGAGCAGCAACCACAGACAGCTCATGCAGTAAATACCAGCCTTTCCTCTGAGCATGAATCAGAGCACACCAATCTGTTCTGCAGCTCTTTGCTACATGAAACAGTTCCCACCCTCATTTTTAAAGCAAAACAACTGTCACCCAAAGGACTCCCCAGAGACCATATGCACAATCCAAGAGCCCCTGAACTGGGCTGCTGAACTGAGACTGTGATCCTTTTTCTGGGAAAAGGGACCGTGATCTCTCTTTCCTTCCATCTTTCCTTTGAAGATGCAAACGACTCACCCGAAGCTCTCTACTCCGATGCCGTCTCTCCCTGCTGCCTTTGCTGTTCGCATCCCTACCGAGCACCTCTTTCTATCTGATGGAGGTGAGTCAGCCGAGGGCACTGCAGGGCACCTCAGGTTCAGGCACTGCTGACACCCTGCTCACCTCACTGACTGCGAAAGGTGCCTTAGGGCAATTAGGCTTCCTCCGCAGGTGTCTCAGTGACTGCTTAAAATTAAGTGGCGCAGACCAAGGGATTTGGGAGCAGTGGCACACCCAAAGTCTGTGTCAGGGCCAGCATCTTACTGAGCTCCAGCCTAAAAGAGGGCCACTTTTGTGCTTGTGCCCCAGCAAGCACATGTGCTATCCCATGATGTACAGGAAGCACATGTCAAAACTCACCAAGGGAGCCCACTGGAAATCGCAAGCAGATCTAGACTGTTCAAGCAACACAAACTCCTTGTCCTGCAAGACCTTCAGGGGTAAAGTCCAGAAGAAATGTCCCAAAGAGTACGGATGGACCACTATCAAAAAGTGCCATGGAAAAATTAATAAACTTGACTTTTGTGTAAAAAAAATTATAAGTTTTTTTTGCAAGGTTTTCTAGCTCTCTCTGCTTCCTGCAACCCATTTTTTAACTTTTCCTAAGTAGAATAGGCATGTCTCCAAACTGAATATTTCTTCATTCAAATTTCCTTGGAGCAAAGGAATTGTGAGACTCTTTCTTGACAAGAAATCCATCTCCTTCACTGATATCAGTTCTATATGTCATGGTTTGAGATCCAGCTGAAATATGTTAAGTGTAATAGCACCAAACTTCAAGGATTAGCTCTCGGTTGGCACTGAAGCATTATGTTCCTTGGTTAATTCATTCGTAACATCAGTATGTCTGAAACAAGAACAGAGAGAAGCATAATTACTTATGGCAATATTTGCTTGAAGTGAGAGTCATTCGTGCTATACAGATTTTTTTTTTCTTTTTCTGTTGCAGTAGAATTTACATTGCGGTAGAAGGAAGAAAGAAGGAAGAAAGTGAAACAGAGAAGAAAGACTTTTTTTATATATGCTGATTGAAACATTTTCCAGAGAAAATTAGTCAAAAATGCTTTTAAGTAGTTCTTGAAAGAGCAGCAGCTGTATCAGATATCCTATCTTTTAGAAATGATCAAGTTTTTTCTTGTTGTAGTTGTTTGTTTTTGTTCCTGTTTCCTACTGAGTTGGAATTTTTCTGTAATTGCTTTAGCCATTCAGTCTTCATCTCTGCCAAGGTTTATATTAAAAATGAGGAAAGGAAGTGCTGCTCTGCTCCCTTAGGGTTTGATGGAAAATTTGTTTTTGAACCAAACACGATCAGCAAAAAGCTTAAGGCTGTTTTCTGGTTTCATCATTAAAAGCTTTGTGATTCTTCCACTGTAAACTGATTTTTGCCCAGATGTAGTACTTCCTCCTCTGATGATGCACTGATACTCAGAGCAGTGAAATAATTCCTGTGTGGGGGATGATGGCAGTGGGGATAATTTTTCAATGAAAAAATGGAAGGGCACAGGATCAACCAGAGCAGAAGTTCAATGATTACAAGGAAACGCCCATCCTGGCTTGCTTTCTTGGGTCTACCACTTGCCTTGGAAAAGGATGAAAATATGGAAATTTCCTTTAGCAGTCAGGTTTCCATCAAATGAAATGGAACCACATGGCAGTCCCAGAGGCAGCAGTGTTTTTCAGTACTAACTTGTTTATTTCTCCACATTTATGAAAAAGGTAAATCTGTGCTTTGGTGACCTTCCAGGCTGATGCTGGACCAAACATTAACACCATCTTCACAGCCCTATCAATTAGAAATATATATATTTCTACATATATATACATTTTTGTCTGCATGTGGTAAGAAATATGTTGCTAATATGAACTTTACAAGTACAAACTGTGCTGATACCCATCTCTGGTATCTCTGCCTGAGTGGCTGGAGCCTGTTCCGGTGCTGTGGGAGCAGCTGGATTTGGGTTGCAGCCTGTACATCAGGGGAAAGCTTTGTTCTGATGAGAGGTGGCTGGGACTCCTGCAGCCTCTGCCTGGTCTCTGGGTTTGGAAGGAGCTTTAGGACTTGGGCATACTACAAAATATCTCCCAGCACCCAATTGTTTCATCTTGCTCCGCATTGGTTAGGAGCTGGAAAGAGAAGATGGAGATTTAGCCATGGCAGCCAAAGCAAAGGGCATTCTGTGCAGCCAGAAGAGGGGATGAGATCTTGTGCAAGTGCTGTGTTTCCTCATTTCTTAGCACTTATTTGCAGCTTCCTGGTATCCAATAATTATTGTCCTGGAACATTTCCAAGAGCACTTTGCTGTGTGTGAAATTCAGCTAGACACATTCTGGATGGCACAGTCTCCTGGCTGGGTGAATATCACTCATCGCATCAGGTCTCTGGCAGAAACTGTGAATTCTTGTTTCTACAAATCCTCTGAAACTTTGGCTTGAGTTTTGTCACTGAACTTTTCTGCAGGGCAGCTCATTTGCAAGAGTATGGTAGAAAGTATATTCAGAAAGAAAGAAAAATATATTCACCTATGCCCTGATTTCCGAAAGCTCTTAAGCATTCGCTTAGTATTTCCAGAAGGATTGAAGTGTGTCTTCAGTGTTGTCCTATGCAAGAACATCTTATTTCAAAAGCTTGTTCCTGAAACCTTCATGGTAACATTTCTACAGCTCTTACTGTTCTTCATAATTGCAAGGGGGTAAAAAAAGGGAAGGGAGGGGAGAGGGAGCACAGGGACATGGAATTTTATAGTGAAAATATAAATAAATTATATCATCCTGTACAATTAAAAATGTTATTGCTAAATAATAAATAAATACTAAATAATACATTATTTTTTTTAAAGGTTAACAGCTGATTTCTGTAGGGAAACCATGAATTAAACATCATGCAAAACAATTAAACTCTGGGAAATAGGATTTTTGATACAGTGGTCAACAATTAAAAATGAATGTGTTATTCTGCTCCAGGGAAAAGCAGTAAGATGTCATGCTTTCATGCTATGGGGAACAAACATACTGTGTGACTCCAGCTGGAAAGTTCTGCAAAACACAAAGCAAATATGCAATGAGTGGCAGAGACTTAATCTGAGACACTGCTACACAAAAAGCACAGGCAGTAGTCACTATTTCTGAAGGAGAGACACCACTGAGAGGCACTCATTCCTCCCAGCAGCAACCTCCTAAATTCTCCACCTGCATTTCCTTGCAAATACAGTTCTTAACAGCATGGGCATCTTTACAAGCAAATCCTGATTCAGGTCCACCAACTGCGATGGGTTTGTCTGGAAATTGGTTGTTGGAAGTGCAACCAAAATTCAGCCTCCCTTCATGGGCAAAGTCTATAGCTGGAAGACTACAGCAAGGAGCAGCTTCAGCTAAACACTTGAAACAGTTGATATTCTTCCTTGCAGCTTTCTCTGAGCAAACATGGTCTAACATGGTCTTACAGTTTCTGAAGTTCATTTCCACGCATATCTCCTTTCCTTTTTTTCTCTGCTCTATACCTCCCTAGAAAGATGTGCGGGGCACCATACATATCAAAACAAATAGAATCAAATTGTTTAAGCCAAAGCCAAATATCTTCTGATCTGATCATTAATACTTTCATAACTCCATTTCTGCTGGAAGCACCCTGCAGAGATGCTCTGTCCATGAGTTCACTTCAGTGCCAACAACCCACCTGAACACGTTGTCCTCTGCCTGGGGCTGAGTTGCATGAAGATTCAGCAGCTTGTATTGGTTGCTTCCCCATGCCCTTTGCTTTGGGAATTTTCTGAATTGTTTACCATGGCCAATGTGCATTTGAACAGATGGTAAATATCTCAATTCCTGCCAACAAGAGTCAAGTGATGCCACTAAAATCCATTTAAGAAAAAAAAGTAGTTGAGAATTTACTCAGGTCTGTTGCAGGTAAAATCTGTCAGCTAATGGGTAGTTTCAAAGTGCTTGTACTGAATGGTTCATTAGAAAACTTATCTCTGCTTTGAGTGCTGATAGGAAGAACCCCAAAAGGGCACTTTTCATCACTGATAAACAGGTTCAAGTTATATACTGAAAAGAATTTGACAAGTTGAAAGAAGTTGAAAGCTAAAAACTTGAAAAGAAACACTGCATTTTCTATCTGTTTTATATCAGCAATGTATGCTATTATGGAAATTATTTTAGACTTGGCAGCATTTTCCAGAGAGAAGCAATCAAGATATAGAACCTCACAATGGTTTGGTACACACAGCCATTTCTTTCAGCTCAGGCAACCTCATTTCTTTTCCTTCTCTACTCTGTAGGGCTTCGTGAATATCAAATACAAACCAGTGACTGAAAAATGGGTCCTTGCTTTGCAACACATCCATTGGAAATGCCAAGAAACTTTTCCAAGATCTTTCATACAGTCATTGCTTGTGGCTTGATTACAGTCACAGATCAGTATGGAGCTGGCACCCTCAAAACATTAAACTTTCATATGAGGCAGTGTGAATAGTATATCAAACACATTTGTTCTCTATAGGATAATTGGAAACACTTTAGCCCTTATCTCCTTTCAGTCCTCGCTGCTGCATTGTTTCCACCTTGCTGGCTGTACAATGGCTGTGTTACATTATCCTGTCATGTTATTTCCCCAGACAGCAATACTGGCTTGGCATATGCAGCTTTACACCAGTGACCAGCCCCTGCCTGCGGTGTTGTGACATCACACCCATCTACAACATCACTTCTTGAACTGCTTTCTGGCTTCATGTCTCAGTGATGTGACGGCACCTGAAGCTATTTATGAGCCCTAGTTAGGAAGAAACTGCTCCCTTCCCTGTCCTCTTTTCCATGATCATGCAAGGACTCCAAAGATGATTTTAAAATCTGACTCTAGTAAGTGGTTTCTTTTGCTTTGGGGTGAACATGGGATATCATATTCCCTTAGGCAGCCAAGTGTGAAAGACTAATGGGACAGCCAGGACTAAAAATCCTCCAAGAGCTGGTGTTGAATCTATCTTGATTAAAGAAAAGATAAAACAACACTGAAATTGAATTATTCAACTAATTTATGCTTTTCTTTTCTTTTCTTTTTTTTTTTTTTATTTTTTTGATCGGTCAGGGACGCCTTGCTCACCCGATTGGAGTTTTAATCCTTTTCATCAGTGTGTGATTGCTGATATAGATATATAGATATAGTTTGCATCTACACATTTATAATATGTGGGGCTGAAAGAACCTGTTTACAAAATCAAAGACTGTAAAAAGAACCATTACCATGAAATCATGAATTGTGTTCCTCTAATGCTGTTGAAGATTTGGACCATGAGTTTAAGCTACATAGTATGAGGCTGGTAGAGTCAGGCTGAAACTAAGAAGTTCTGCAGTACTCCTGTCTCCATTAAAGGGCTGATGGGTTTCACTGCATCTTGGCAACAATGAAAACAGCACTAGAGATCCCATATTTTGTGTCAGTGAATAATTCGCCTCAAGGTAGCTACAATGTGGAAATAGCTCTTGTATGTTCTTATCCTTGGATAAACACCATGCAACATTTTTATCAAATCAAATCCTCTAAGAAGGCTCAGACAGGTTCTAAATTCTTATTCCAGCCTTCAATATTCCATTTACCAGCACTGACAATATTTCTTAACTCATATTTTAAAAAAGACACTCATCACTTTACTGGAAAGATGTTTGAGTGGATTTTGAGCCTGGACTGGTAGATTTTCATTCCAGTTTTTAGGACTAGAATTATGGTTTGACAGGGAGTAGGTGTAACATTTTTGCCTAGTCATTCATATCCTGTTTTCTCCTGAGTTGAATCTAGCAGCTTACGTACTCACTCTGCGACTAACTATGAGAGCTTGGCCAAATTCTCCTCCGTTGTCCAATTCTTAATTCATACTTCTTCACTGTACAGTGTAGGTACACACCTGTTACTACACTGAGATAACTGAGATAGCCTCTAGGATTATTAATATTTTCAATTCAAGACCAAGTGTGAGAGGGCAAAGCAGCTTTCCATGACGCAGAACTTGGGCCAAGACTACTCTGTAGTTAAGTGAAGCTGCCTGGAATTGTCTTTGAACAGCCCACTCTCAAAGCTGTGGCTTTAAGAAGCCAAACCAGACCAATCCAACTCCAGAACAATCTCCTTTCCAGTTTTCCTTCAAAACAGGAAGTAATTCTGTAATTTAAACTAGATCAGAAAACTGCCATCCTGGTAACATGGAAATTCTTGATGGGATTGTGTGCTCTGAAATGCACAGAGTACGCAATGAACTTCTGCTGCACCAGGGCTACGATGCTTTTTAGATGGGGTAAGGGGGGTAGGTGTGCGTGGAGTTCCAGAACATCAGTAAACCTTGCACAAATTCAAAATATGGGTAACACAATCAAGTAACACTTTCTGGGAAGTGGAGTGCATGTGGTCTTCATGTTTATTTCCCCTAATGCAAGCATTTGGAATTGTATCAAAGCAAGTTCAGCAATCAAGACTTCTCTCAGCAATTGTGCACAGAGCCCTTCAGCAGACAAGCTGTGCTTTTCCCTCTGGCTTTTCTGAACACTTTCCAGTGCTCCCTTCAGAGCCATTTCCAAGCACAGCTAGAGTGTCCTTCCTTACATAGCAGGAATGGGATGGAACAAAAGGATTCCTCAATTCTTCTTTGCAGCCAGACAAAGTCCCAGAGGAGCACAACATGATTATAATGTTTAAACCTTCCAGAAAATAACAAAAATCCACAGCCTTTTCAATCCTTTTATCCTGTCCCAAACACCACTGCTCAAACTCACAGAATTTCTCATGCTGACATCTACCAATGAGGCCAAAAATTTTCTCTTGGCCAATCTAGTTCTCAGATGAGACGGTCCAGAAGCATTTCAGGTGTTATTGTGTACTGCTCAAACTAAGCACCTCAAAAAAACCCAGAGCTTTTGTGTGAAAGAAATCTCTTCATTCAATAGAGTGTTATATCATATTTGCTGGAATGCCCTTCTAATTGAATAGTTTTGGTAATAGGAATCTCACATACATTCCAGGTCAACAACATATACAAGGGTGTTATGGAGAACATTGGTATCCTCAGTGTTGAGGTAGCAACTCTACCCTTTGAATGTGATCCATTCTTGCACCATTACAGCAGGAAAACAACATATTCCATGTGGCAGTAAGGGTTTCCATGTGGAGAACTGGAGTAATTTGGTGGATCTAGTGTTACAGTTGCTAAAAGCAAAGACTTAGGCAGAACAACTTTTCGCTGGCCATCTACAGCCACACACCACAACTATTATATTTCCCCTCCTCTTTATCCCCATGAACACTGCGAGCATCTCAAATGTTCAACCTGCGTGGCAGTTTGCGAACACTTCCAGCCACTACTGCAATTAATGCCAGTAATATTAATGGAATAAGCCTAATTTTCTCAGGATAAATGTCTGATGCTCGGAACTGTGCTTTCAAAGTCACAGTGTCCATACGCTGATTTTAGCTCTAAATTTCATAATTACACAGCTCCACACCAATTTCAAACCATTTGCTAAGCATGGCTGAGTTTAGCCACTTACCTCCCCCCATTGCCTTTACAGTCACAAATAGGGATCTCTTAGTTGCAGCTCTTTTCTTCCCAATCATTTAAAAAGGGTCATAGGTGACTCTTTCCTGAACTCAGCTGTCTAGACATCTTCAGGTTCTCTTTTCTCCTGCCTGAAAAATAAATAAATATCTATTTATTTAACTTAGATAAATAAGTTAATGTATAGGTTAATATGAATATTTCGCTGGTAGGAATGTTGTATGAGACTGTTTACCATTCTCCTGTATAGGGGAGAGGGTAGAAGCTTTGAGAATAAATGCAAGATTAATAGAAGCAGTTAAAAAGGAGATTGAATGAGAAAGAGTTATTTTTTCTTATGTCCAACAGTTCTGTGAGGGTTTCTTAGCCCACATACAGAGAACACTTACATATTCCTGACTAGAGACTGTACCTGCATGTAAATCCAAGCACTTCTCTGCATGATTGTATATAATGGATTTTTAGCAGCGCTATAACAATTTCCTAAGCACTGCTAGCCTGTGACCCAGGCTCATTTAGAGCTTTATCCTGCCTGCTTTTCTCTTTATTTAAGCCCGCAACAGCCTTCTGTAACAGCCTTGGTGTGTGCCAGGTTAAACTAAAGCTGGCTCAGCAGCAACCTCCTAAGGGTCCACGAGGCACCCAAAAGCACAGGGCTACAATCAATTTCAGACACAGCTATTGCTCAGGACAAGTCCCATCCCAAGGAGTCACAGAGCAAAAGCACTAGAAATAACCTTCCAAATGCCTGAAAGGCTGTATTTCCCCTAAACTGGATTTTACCTTATTCCTGCTGCGTTTCCTGACTTCTGACTGGGAAACTGTGGATTATGTTGCAAATAATTGGATCAATTAATCAGAAAATCATTACGGAGAATAGTCTGCAGAAGCTGCGGTTTATCAAAAAGCAATAAAAGTAAGATGCAAAGAAAAGCATCTTTACAATCAGAAATGCAGAGTATAATGATTGATTTTATACTTTAAAAATGCATATTCCCAAATTTTTGAGATACAGACTACCTGAGTGATGCCTATACAGAAGAAGCCATTGAGGCAATTAAAGGTTTTTTCCATCCTCCTGCCCATGTGCTCATTTCCCTTGAACGTGCACATATTCTCAGAGCTCTAATAATTCAGCTTTTAAAAAAATATTTAAGAGTCTTCCTATAAAATAGCTCTTTGGAAGTACTTTGCAACATTATTTCTGACAGGGACATAAATAAGGAGAGCAAAGAGGTGATGGAGTAGGAAGCACTGGTCACAATGCCAGCTGTCCCTCCTTCTCCTCCTTTTCTACTCCCTGAACATTTGAAAGGTCAGAAAGACATGGAACAATGCCCATGTCCTAAGAAGAATGGGTAAGAAAGGTTAAAAAAAGTTTTGTTGCCAATGAACTTGAAGAGTTTTCTTCCTTTTGCTTCACAAAGCACTGAGCTGTCTGGGTTTTGTTGGACTCGGTACTTTATGGTTAACATTTGCTGCGATTGGTTGAACCACTGTACAAAACCGAAAGTAAAGTTCACCTTTAAGATATACATATTTTTAGCAACTGACCCATATGGTACAAACTGCTGTCCAAAATGTATTTTTCTGGCAATAGACTTGAAAGTCTTTCTTTGTTTAAAAAAAATAAAAATCTGTTTTAGCTGATGTGCAACACAACTCGCTTCCTGGGTAGAGAAAACCTTAAGTCAGAGAAATTCCTGTTCCTTCTGTCTTGTCTCCACACATATTTATTCTGCATTGTAACATTTATTCCCATTCTCTGTTCTTCATAGAGGAAGTCTTCTGGCATGACAACCAAACATTTTAGAGAGACTAATCTTTTTAATGAAAAAAATCTCACTCAAGTGACTTTGACCATAAAGGTTTTTATTATCACAAATCTTAAAATGGAATAAAACTATTGAACAACGGCAAACAGCAAATACAATGAGACTGAACAGATTTGTGGCAACTTCCGCGGGCCATGGGGCTTGTCTTCCTTTGGCAGGGAAGGGCTCAGGGTACCTGCTAGCCCTTTCCCAGCACAGAAACAGCATAAGTCCAGAAGGCACCTTGAAAACGTCACCCTGACCATGACTAAGGGACGACAGATCCAAGCTAACCCACTCTGAGGGGTGTCTATCCAACCCTAGAACCTCCACAAAAAGTCCCACTATTTCCCTTCAAAGCTCAAAGCCAGGGAAAACTGATTAGTGCCTTGGTGCTCACAGCAGCTTCACATCACACCCCTCGGCTGTGGAAGCTGTGCAAAAACTGTTCAGAAGCTGTGTGTCGCTTAAGAGATGCATTCTGGCTGCCCCTTTTCTAGCACTTACATCTCTGTTACCCAGCAGGTGCAGAACACTCAGGTCTGCGTCAGCCCTCTGGTTTGCCTCCTACCAAGCTATCAGCCCCAAACTGCAGCTGTACTACCTGTCTGGACTGAAATTAATCCAAATCTTCTGTGCATCAGTGTGGGGGCAGAATTGCCTTTGCTCAGCGGGCTGCAAATGCACTCCCCAGTCATTCAAAGCTCTGCCTACAGACAGCTCTAATTTTACCCTATTTTGTTTATGCTGGACTGACTGGGCTGGTATTTTTTCATCCCCTTCACTTAATCTACCTTTGTCTTTCTAATAACATCTTCTAATAATATCTTTGATCTTAATTTATTTATAGGTACTGCCCTTTTATTCAGGTATTACTACTGAAAGTGATCTAAAATTGAGCCAAATTACTGTGAAGGCGCCAGGAGTAAATCACTTATTTGTAGGTTAAGTTTTAGATTTGAAATACTATTGAGATAAATGGATTTTCTGTGTTGTTCCTGCTTCTAGTCACGCTGCAGTCTGGATGGGAAGAGAATGCAGTGGGGAGGAGTAGCGTGGGTGTGTGCCTGCGTTTCTTTCTGAAAACTTACAATCTCAAAGGAAAAGTGACTGATGGAGCATCTTTATTTGCCTGACAGGTGGTATTTAACATTGGGAAGTTGCATTGGACATGCTCAGTCCTTTCACACTCCAATTAAAGGAAACAAATGATCAACAAAAAGCGCAGGGAGAAATCCATCCCAAAGATGCTTTAAGGTGCCATCTCAGTTTGCAAACACTGCTGCTTGTTTGTCTTTTTATTGGGCTTTTTTGAAACAACAAGTGTCCTCCTGAGAAGTTACAGCAAGGTGACAGAACAAAGAGGCTTTCTGTGACGTGGCAATCCTTGTGATCAGTGTCTCTGGCACAGCTCGGTGAGGGAGCCGATTCTGCAACCCACCACAGCCAGGGCTGCGATGGGAGGCTGGAGAGGAGCAACAGAGAGCAGAAACTTCTGTATGCGCTCTACTCTCGCAGCCACGAGAAGTAGCAGGGGACACGGCCAGGACACAGCTGCTGCCACAACAGGAACCGCAGCGATCGGCTTGAACCAATGGACAGTTTATCCAGGGGCCAATTCACCAGAAGGTGGGTGCCTGGTGCTGGAGCACAGGATCAGTTCTTAGGCTGCTGCAGATCTTCGTTTCTCCTTTTCAGCACACTCTCCACCGTAGGATCCTGTACTCCCAGGGCCCCATTTGATCCCTGCCCTGAGTCCATCCGTGGTAGGGAAGGGCTGTCTCTCCAGTGCTGTGGAGCAGAGTGCGTGTGCTCAGATCCCTGTGTGCAATGGGAACAGCCATCTCCCACCTCCAGGACTCTCTATCTTTCTTTCCCCTCCTTTCCCCAGTCTCTCCTTTTTCCTCCCATCCCTGCAGGTCACTGCCAGCCACGTCCAGACAACCATTTTGCCTTCATTTACGACACTTTTCCATGTAGATCCTTCATTTTCATTTTAGATCCTTCTTTCCATCATTTCTATGTTTTTCAGCGTGGCAGAACAACACTTCTGACAAGAAACCTCCCCACCTCCCCTCATTCTGTGGATGCTTTTTCAGCCAATTAATCTAACATCATGTA
The DNA here is from genome assembly GCA_013396755.1 of Sclerurus mexicanus. NCBI lineage: Eukaryota > Metazoa > Chordata > Aves > Passeriformes > Furnariidae > Sclerurus > Sclerurus mexicanus. The sequence continues at coordinate 1,244,391 of VWZF01005020.1, forward strand.
CCGTGTAGCTTTGAGAGGCTGGTGTGACTCCTGAAGGAGACAGAATGTGCTGCTGGGAACAGAGGGATGGGGGTGATGGAGAGGACCATGAGGAGGCTCCAAACTGCCTGAATTACTCATCAGGAGGGTGCCAGCGTGAAAGCCTGGAATATCTTCCTTCTCTGTCTCCTTCCTCACAGACATCTCTGACACACGCCTGTCAATGTGCCACGGAGCCATTTAGTACGTGTGCGTGTGATGGGATGAGGGACAAAACTCTGCTGAAACACTCCCAAGGAGGTGTTATGGATCTGTCTGTCAGGCTCTCTGACAATCCCTTCTTAATTAGCAGGTAGGAACAATACAAAATACTAGCTGGGGAGGGATTGCTCTCCCCTTTTGAATGTGCCTCTCTAAAAAGAATAGATACATTTTCAAGATCAAAATACATAATTTAAGAAAAAAAAAGAATCAGACCACAAATCCAACATTTTTTCACATCCCCTCCTTCCAGTAATGTTTTTCTCCCAATTTGAAATGCTTTGTGCTAGAAATGCTGCTGAGCCACACGGAATAGCACACACAATATACAAGAAATTGCAGCCAAATTTCAAACTCAACCATTCTACCTTAATTGTGAAGGAATTTGGCTACTTTTCTTTTCTTTTTTTCCCCCCAGAGATAATTTTCATTCAGTTTTAACTTGTTCTGGAAAAAGCATCTTCAGTTTGCCCTCAGAAATTCTTTCCCTGTAAGTTTTTGATTTTTGGATTTTGTTCCTGTATTTTGAGTCTTTAAAAGTCACAAGGGTCAGAAATGTTGTTTCCTTGCTCTGTGTCTAACATAATATTCCATTCTATAGATTAATGCATTAGGATTCATTAATTGTGATTTAAATTGTGGGACTCATCACTGCAAACACGCAGAAAAAAAGGCTCTGATTTCTTAGACCATCTTTTCCCCTGGGAAAAAAAAATCAGTGTAAGAGCAGTGTTGGGTCACCACCTCCTGAGTATTAGGCATAACGAGAATAGTGGGATTTTAGAGGGAATGTCCTTGCCCCTTGCATTGGAACAGGCAAATGGAGTTGAGAAGCAGCTGTTTGTCTCTGCCTCTGAAGGATGCTGAGCAGGGATGTGTCCAAGATTTCAAGGGGGGGAAAAAACAGTGAAAAATAAAAGTGACACTTTCCTGACAGCTTCACAAAACAGGAAGGACAAGAAGTTAATCTTCACTCATGTGGCTTATGAGATTTAGCTCCAGCCCAAGGCAGTTTGTTTTATTAAATACAACAATTAACAATGCCAGCCAAAACTTTGCTACAAAATCCAACAGGAGATTTTCCTCTTCTTATAATGCAACATTCAATAAACAGAACAAAAAAAATTAAGAAAGCTTCCCCTTTCTGTATTATTTTTGGCTTTTTGCAGGGGATTTAACACCAATTTTTAAATAAACATGCAAAAATGAGATTGTTTTTTGTGTACAACGCTGAGAATCTGTCAAGAGGAATGGATGCCATCACCTTTGCTCCCAGGCCCTTGAAATAACAGTTTGTGATACTATAGAAGTGTCTTGGTGTCTCTGACACTTCTTTCATTACCCACTGACAAAGAAAATAGATGTTGTGTAAACTAGAGGCTTGTGGGTGCTAATAGCAGATTTTCACATGGGATAAACATATGTTCAGTTTGTTTAGAGCAAGCAAATTTCCCATTGCACTACAGAAAAAGGAAAAAAAAAAAGCCTTATTTTAACTAATGGAAATTTCACTCTGGAACACACTGGTAATTACTTGCAAAATTCACTTCCCTGCCCTTGGATGTTCAAGTGGGCGATAAGAAGAACAATGTGAAATTCTGGCTATTTATTTTTCATCTTGAAAACACCTGAAGCATCCAAGGTTTTTGCCTTTTGTGGATTAAGATTCAATGTCAAATTTGAAGACTGCTGAAAAATAAGACATGAGTAAAACCAGAAAGGATCAGTGCTCAGTTAGAGAACAGGCCAAGGGAAATCTGGATGTAGATCCCTTTACTTTTGTGCTAGAAGAGAAAACCAAACTCACGAATCTCAGGAGAGCATCCCACCTCTCATTTCCACAGTTTCAGAGATACCTTGTTGTTTAACCTTCAAACTGCACTGCAGCAATTCTTCTCCCATACCAGCATTTTGGTACCCTCACTTAAAGCAAGCATAAAACTGTACAAGTAAAAGAGAGGAAACAAACAATGTAGGAAAAAAAATTATTCAGTTCTTTGATACCTTCTGCAGTGTTTGGTCTGTGCTGAAAATTATGGAGGATCTTTGTGCCACAGAAAGAGGTGATGGTTTCTCTCTGAGTGCCTTAAAATTTTCCAGTTATGCCCCAGACATTCCCTGCTTCCCTAGCTAGCCTGCTTTTAGAACAAGACTGAAACCCCACACAACTTGATGGTTATTTTTGAGAACGCAGTGAAACAATTACAAATGCTGCCATTCAGTGTTTCACTCTGGGTCTGAAGCTGCACACACAAGTAAGATGGATCAAGCCTCCAAATTATTGTTTCAGGTTCTACAAGCTCACACAGACAACACGATCAAACACTTGCAGTACCTCAAGTCCTTGAGACTCTGGCGCTGACAAAAGCCTGCATCCACAAACACCTTGCTTCAATTCTGAACACTTCACAGTATCTTTTGGCCTAAGCTGGACTGATCAATTCACATGTGCATAAAGCAAGAGCCATTTAAGCACAATATGCAATACCAGAACTTTTCTATTCATATGGCATTATTCAAAGCTTTTTTTTTCATGTCTGTGCAACTGGAAGCAGTGGAAAATGAGACTTGACCATAAACAAAGCAAAAGTAAGGGTAGACTAGAGGGATTTGTTACTATACCTAAAGCAGGATTTCATTACAGAGACTGACAGCCTGAAATACTTGTGTCAATGGTTTTGCCCTCCATATTTTTTTATGTGGTTTCTTACGGCAGGAGTTTTGTGATACACAGCAGAAACTGTGTGAGTGCCAGATTCCTCATGACACGAAACCAGCAGTGAATCAAACATCAACACATCCTTGCGTTCCTTCTCCCTGACTTGGCACGTGGGCACACAGGAGGGCATCTCACTTTGGTCATTTGGTGCTTTTGCTGCATTCATCAGATTTTGGCATCAATTCCACATTCAGTTTTTCTCTCTCCTTCCATCCTCCCACAATCTATTCCCTTTGTGCAACTCTCAGTGTTGGCTACATGCCTACTTCTCCCACCTTGGAGCATTAATGAATAGGAGATACCACTGGCTATTGCTTGGTTGCTGGAAGAAGCATCAGTAATGCCAAGAGCTATTTTGGGGGGAAATGTGATTAGTTTTTAAAACACCAACAAAAGAACCTGAATTGCACTTTAAATACTTTTAGACAACTTTGGAGATTTGTTAGTGTTATTAAAGCCTGAGGATAGGTAACAGGCTGAAGAGAACAGAAGTGGGACCTGAGCTAATGATGAAAAATCTTTCATAAAGGATATCTTGAGTTAGGAAAATACTGAAGAAGACCAAAGAAAATTAGAAGCCCCTCTAGTTGCCATTTTTACAGTTTTCTTTTAGGAAACAATGCCTAGTTTTGCCATACTGTCAGCTTGCAACACTCACTCTCGCAGGATGAGGGGTGACACAGGGGAGTGGCATTAAAATAAAGGTTATACAAAGGTAACTGTGAACATGAGGCCCTTCAGGAGGGCCATTAATTCCCAAATGATACATCACGGTAAAGAAAGATAGATATGGAATAAACTGCAGAGAAGTAAAACAAAGTTATCACAATTGAATTGCGAAACATCCCTAGAGGACAGCTAAGTGAAAGGGAAGAAGATGGGATACTGTACTTGAAGAGCAAAGCAAGGAGGACTGGATTCAATATTAGAGCTCAGTTAGTTTATGTTAGCCCGGCACAGCAAGAAGTTGGGTCATGCAATGGGATTATTGATCTCTTCCTTTCATGCTGCTCAGTGTTGAGATGACCTGAATACAAAAGGGGGGCTTTTAATGGATTCTAGCTATTTTTAAGAAAAGTTTTGAATGTATGGTCACTTCTGAACCACACACATGACCACCGTGTGAGAACAATACCCACAGTCATTAAAAAGGAAGGGAAAGGGAAAGGGAAAGGAAGGGACAGATTTCTGTGCTCAGCATCTGCATTTATTCTGGCAGTACTATGTGCCCAGATTCCCAGATTTTCTTCAAGAGTGATGGATAAGAAAATGCTTGATGGAGTCTGACACAGAGGGGCCATCTGGGCAAGGTCTGAACTCAGAGTTGTAAAAGCCACATGAGAAAGTGAAATTCAAATATGATGAACCTCTGCCACTGCCACACACAGAGAATCACTTGCAAGACAAAAGGCAGTGACAGCTCCAACAAAGCTGTTTGCATAGCAGAACACTGGGATAGTCAGCTGGGGAAAATTGAAGTGAAAAGGATTGAGCCACTAGACTGGCAAAAATTCAGCTTCAAGATGCACCTCAGATCAAATACATGATTTTGAACATGTAATTTGTTATTATCATTCCATATGGATACTGCAATAATCCTGAGTCACTCCGTGTACCAGGAGCCACATGGATTCATAAAGAAACAATGCTCTTTGTTGCACCACATTTAAGGATGCTGAAAGGCAAAATGGATATCAGTATATCAAAATAAGACAGAAGTCTGTGAACGGTAAAATCCTCAGCCCCAGTCACTGACTAAATCACTACTAAAAAAACCAGATTCTACTGAGTCGATCCAAAGGTTGCTCTTTATTTCAAAGCAGCTTTGCTCACACTCTTGTGAAATCTAATATTTGTCTTTCTCTCGCTCTCTCCAGCGATGGAGACTCTGTTACACTGACACACCGTTGGCACCACCATTTTTCTCTGCAAAGACTTCACAGAAACACTCATCCTTTGCACTCCATTTCCTGACTATAAAGTAGAGCTAACACTGCTTGCCCTTCTGACTTCCTTTCTCATATCCATTTTCTATTCGATACTTCAGGGCAAAGATTTCCTCCTAATATGTCCCCTGCAGCATTAAAACATAAACTAATAGCTACTCGTGGAAAAGAAATGTGGCTTAAATGAAGAGAACAGTAGTTATCCTCTCTTTTGGAAAGTGGAGCAGTAAGGATTTTGCTATTTTGCAATGCTCCAATAAAAAGGTTGAGCAATAAATCTAAATTTTTGAGGTCATGAAGTACCAGCCACGACCAATATATTTGCCAGAACAGGCTGGGAACACTAAGTATTTTTGCAATCAAAGTCTTAACTTTCTATTCTTCCCTCCTTTCAAAAGGACTGTGTATTTGCCATTCTTGTGGAGAAACCCGTTTGTGACCTTGTTTCTCAGATGACACATCTTCTCACAGAAGCAGTTAAAACAGTTCAGAGAGCAAATTTGGTTGGTTTGGTTTTCGGGTTTTTTATGATTTCTACTCCTTTGAGAAAGCAGATGCCTGAACATTACTTCAGTGAAGGCACTAATAATAACCGAATGAGTGTCGGTGCATAAATGCATCATAATATAATGACAAATTGGCTGCCACAAGATCGTTTGGGGGAATTCTATAGTTTAAGGCTTAAAAAAAATATTATTAGCTCCTTAAAAGCTACAGCTTCCAAACTGCCCCATTTCCTGTGTTTTCCTTGAATACAGAATGGGATAAAAGCCTGGAAATATGAGCAAAAGCTTTGTTTGCCATAAGATCAGCCACACCATAAAATAAACCTTCATAAAAAGGAGTGACACGCACCATAAATCTCAATTGCTTTATAGAAAACAAAGCAAAGCTGTCACAGGGGTGACACTGAGCATACAGGAAATGTTCTTTGCAGAAATGCTGATTTCAGTAAATATTAGGATTCTCTGCAGAGGAAAGTGTTGAGGAAACCTCTAGCCTTGCTCTAAGTCAGTGGCAGTGGCAGAGGAGGATAAATGAATAGGAAGTAAATAATTTTTTCCCTTTTGAATAGCAACTAAGAACCAGAGGACCAGGTTGAAACCATCTCTAAGGATTCATATCCTAGCCGAACTGAGAAAACGTTTGGCCATGAAGAGCTCAACAAAATACCACATCACACCATCAGGTTTTGAATTTTCTTTGTCCATGAATCTACCCGGTTCAACTATAACCCACTAACTGCACCTCTTCACCCACTATTTGGGTATCCGGCCCCAGTGGTCAAGAATTATGTGTGTGTTCCTTATCCACATCACCAAAAGGAGCTATTCCATCCCTATTTATTTCTACAGCCTCAGCACTTGGGTGACTTGAGATGTTAAATGTATTGTTTCCAGTTTGTTGAGACTCCCAAACTGAGTGGAAAGCTCAATGGTTGAATATCTGCAAGTCCTAGAAAACAACGCTGCCAGCTCTGTAGTGGAACTCATCCATGGGTTGAGAGCAGGGAGGCCTTCAGAAAGGGACTGAGCACTGGGCCTTCTGCACTTGAATCCCCAGCACTTGTTCATTATTCTTTCTTGGCATAGAGAAACTACTTAGAGGTACCATGGGAATTTTTGGTTGCGTAAGGAGTTACCTCTCTCTCTTTCTTACTGTTCTGCTATTCACCCTTGATGAACATTCTCTGATGTTTATCTTTTTGATTTGCCTGCTGTTTATTTACAGGTATAGATTTGCTTCTCTCCCCTTCTGAGTAACCTTTGGAGCAAAGCTTTCAGTAAGGAATAGCCTGAGGTGACTGAGCATACAGTCTTTCTTCTCTGCTTGTTTAGTTGGGAGGCTGCAAAGAACGAGCAGACCAAAGTTCAGCTCCGTTTACACAGCCTAAGTGCAGTGCTATTTATCAACATCTCTTCCGAAGTCAGCCAGGAGGCTTCTGAAGTCATGCCTACCTTTGGGATGGGGCTGCCACAAGAATATTAATGCTGAGATTACAAGAATAAGAGGAAGAACAAGGAAAGCGAGAAGATAATGACAGCAGAGGAACATAGAATGCAAAAATATTCATCAAAGGTTTAATTATTGATTTGCAAGACAAAGTATTTTTCTACCTGGACACACAGAATGGCCTCTGAGATAAGCTACACCAACAGAAATAAAACCAATAAAGGCAAGTTTGGGGCCTTGGAATTTGCTACATATTTTCTTGTAAATCATAAGTTCTTTTCCAAACATCTGAAAAAGACAGGACAGCGTGGAGCTATATATTTCTTCTGTTGGAAAATCTGCAAGCACACTGGAAGAGGTTGAAAGGGAAATTCAGAGTAGTGACATGTTAAAGTGGATGAACAAAAAATCCAGCTGTAGCTTTTGTTAAGACTAGAAGACATCTGTAAATCCAAAGAATGAGAAAAGGAGGAATTGACCAAAGCCACAGATGAATTCACACACACACATTAGACCAACTCCTAGACAAAATATCCAGAGATTAGTAAACATGAAGCTTATAATGACCCCAATTAATTTCTGGAAACTGGGGCAAGCACTACTCTATGCTTTCTTTGCTTTTCCATTCTTTTCTTGTCAGACTCCTTGCTGCTGGACAGTTGGACTTGACTAGTTGGAGCTTCAGTCTCACCCAGTTCTTACACTGTTATGTTTTTAACTAGGGGAACAGAGAAGAGACTTCATAACGCAGCTAAAGGTGTCACTTACATGAAAATCCTGTAACCAATAAATGTAATTACTAATACCCACTGAACTGTGAAATAAAATATGTTCTCACTGGAATGTGCACCACTGTATATGCCCAGTAGAGATTTCTTGGTACAGCTCCCTGAGCTGGAATCTAACACCAATGTATCTACAGTTTTACATTATACCCCTTCCTAAAAACACATAGATAAGAAATCCCCCAATATTAATGTTATTGTTCTGGATATCCCCCAATATTGACAGAAGAATCCTCATTGCATGGAAGGAAGGAAAAGTAAAACCCTTTTGTTGCTGGGTACTGGAGCTGAACAAATTATTTATGATGAATAATTTATCTGACTAAATTAGTTGCTTTCTGCTTGCTGAAGACTAACAATTTCTCTAATATATATGTTTGAATATTTGAATGTCAGACAACTCCTCTGAGTGTAGGGTACCAATGAGCTGTTGGTGAGCATCTCTCTGTCAGTAGAGCTTTCACTGGCTGAGCTCCATACAAGGCCAACACAGCTTGGCTGAAGGACAGAAATCTTCCCACCACATCCACTGGGGACTTTGGGCCAGCAGGTAGAATGTGACTGGGGAAGTGTGTGTGAACACTGTGTCTGTTCTGTATGGCTGAGTCTTCAAAGCACTTCCAGCTTGCACATGTATAATTCAAGTCCTCTGAATACCAGCTGTGACAGTCTGGGTTACTGTTTGCAAAGAATCACATTTTACCGGGGAAATGATGAGCTATTTTGATCCGTCTGTACATTTTGATATATTGCCAAATGGAGAATTGGGGCTGGTCAAAAACATAAACAAAAGGTCTGGGCCGAGGCCCAATATCAGCATATATTTGAGACAGTTTAATTAACTAGATGATTAACTCCAATGGTAAGGTCCAGAAGTGACTGAAGAACCAAACTCAGAGATGGGACTTACTCTGTAACTTCCATCAGCAAACTGCCCCCTTCCCAGCTGATGTGGAATGAGACGGTGTGTCCCGAGTGCAGCAGCAGAGCGATGAAGGGCAGCACACCAGGGTCACAGGGAGCCTGTCGGTCACCTCAGCACTGGGACTGTCTCACAGTTCAGGCATTTCATGCACACATCGGCTGAGAATTTCTGACCGGGGGAGGGAGGGAGGGAAGAGTGAGCGAGGGATGTGATGAAGGACACTGACTCAGGCTGCAGTATTTGGGGTGCAGGCAGAGGCAGAGACATGAGTCACCCATCAAGCCAGTCAGGAAGGGCCAACTTTCTATCTAGAAGATTAATTTGAGGCTGGCTGATTTCCAAGAGGAAATCAGATGGAGGGATGCAGGAGGCAGTGTTTCTAGAACAGAGACGTTTCAGAGCATGTGAGATGAGAGAGAAGATTAAACAGAAAGACACTATAAATGAAGATAGAGATTATGAAGGGAAGGGAAGGGAAGTGAGGAGGATGCACAGGCCCTTTCACTCTCCCCCACTAAAACTACTTAAGGTTTGTGAACATAAAATTCAGTTTGCTGTGTTTGTAATTTCTTCTTCCCCACTGAAACTATTGAAATCTCTCACATGATGGAGCTGAGGAACCTCCTTAAGTACGTACTTCTATAAGCATCCAAGAGAGAAGAAACATTGGGGGAAGGTTTTCTGGAGCATTGATGTCATGTCGAGGTACAAATCACACCGCTACCACAAGACCAAAGAAGCGAGGCAAGCAGACTGTGGGTGTGTTGCATGCTAAAGTGATCCGTGCTGATGGGCATAGTCTTGCCAACTGCAGGAGTGAATCAGCCACTCACCAGAGCACTCCCAGTGCTGTGTCCCTCAGAAATGGGGCCACCAGCCCCACCAGAACTAGTGGTTCCTGCCACAGCACAGAAAGGAGATGCAAAGAGAGAGTCAAGGAGTAGCCATGCTTAATGCTCTGTTTGTCTCTGTTCACTAGACTCTCCTTCTATCAATGCTTCTATCAATTGGATTGACTTACCGTAAGGTCATTCCACCAACCTTCTCCTTCTTGCAGAAGGCACAAAATGTGAGGCAGAGGGTCAGCCTAGCTCTGGTCCTATCTGAAGACGGCACTCCCACTATTGAGTTGCAGGAGGGAATATGTGGTATAGTACGATTATGTTACCACGTACTATATCAAGGGAGAGCAGCAGACAAGGGGAAATCTTCCACGACCTTGAGAATGTCATTTGCACTGTCTGCAGCCATATTGCCTCATGTACAACACAGCATTTATGAATTTTCCCTGCTTCTGGAGGTATAGTTCAGCTGAAGAGGGTGACTTGAAGAGAGGAGTGTGTTTTCACTCTGTCAAACATTATAATTTGCTATAAACTGTAGTTTGGAGAGTTTTAAAATCTTGCTTACAATACATCGACTGAAAATTTGATTAAGTATGCAGTGGAGAGTGCAGTTCAGAGTGTGTTTTCATTGGAACATCAGAACTATTATAGCTGTCTATATAATATACAGGCTTGACATATATGCTATCATTAAGGATTTACATCTTGAGTATGCATTTGATAATAATGGTTTTAGAGCATATGTTTTCTGGGCTCTCTTGTCAATAATACAGCAGTGAAAAGAATTTCCTAATGACTACAGATTTTAAAAGATCATGAAGCACTGGACAAAGCAATTTCATTGCTTGTCATTAAGATATTGCCTCCATATTTTTATTATTCCAACTGTAATGATTTGCTCATCAGGACTGAGAATTACAAAAATTCTCCCTAAAATTTAGCCAGGTACTTTTGGGCTTTTATTTATTGTCTGAAACAGTCCATGGAGGAAGTCACAAGTACTGCAAAATGATTATGCCAGTCATTAATGACTCTCAGCCTTCAGCAGCTGTGACTAGTTGACAAGGACTATGGTATTTTCCCCAAGCTCCTGGGTCTGAGTCTAAGCAATGGAGCAGAGAGCAGGGGTTAGCTATTCCAGGATGTTAAAAACTGCTCCTGGATCCCATCCCCAGTTGAAATGCAGTCCAGCTGCTGAAAATTCAACAAGCATTGACTGAGAGCCTCTGCCCAGTCGACCATGTATTATCCATCTCTGACACAAGCAAATCACTTTGCAAGACATTTCCATCTGTCTCCATTCAGTTCTTGCCCTTGCTGTTGTGTCCATGTAGCAGACGCTGCATTTCCAGCCTCCAAACAAAGGTATCAAGACTTGCCAACCAGCACCCTTTTGCCATGACAGTGTTTGCTGCGTCTTCTCTCCCTTGGCTCCCTGATGTCTGTCCATAGCAAAGGGGTGTCCAAGCCCTGTGAGACCGATCACACCACACAGAAGTGGTCTCCCACCTCTTGCTTCTTTCAGTGATCCCTTGGAAAGGTGCCCTCCAGGACAAAGCACTTTCAAAGCAGTCCCTGTTTCTGATCCTCTCCCAGCAGCCACTATGAGCAGACTGTTGTAACACCTTTTTGATCACACCCACATAGGGCCCAAAACTTTTTCCTACTCTAGGGAGAATAATTCAAGAGATTAATCTGTTGTGACATGGATTTTAATCAATAATAGCTATAAAAACATGGCAGGAAGTGGGAGAAAGAAAGAATAGCCTGACTTGTGGTTATTTTTCTTTTGTGGAATTTCTTAATTCTGCTATAAGATACATTTTATATTAAGGGATGATTTAGTTTCCACTTCAAACTCTGGGTCCCTAAACACAGCAAACACAAGGAGCCAGTGTTTCTTTTCTCTCACTCCCACCTCTCCCCACTCCCTCTCACAGTATCTGAAGGACATAATACAGCTATACTTGAGGAAAAAATCATGGCACATGGTATGAAGCTGCAAAACCTTTCCATGAAACACATTGTATCTCATCTTTATCCACAGCAGCAATTTGAAAGCTAAATGGAACTGTAATGCACAGCTACAAAATTTTCTGTTTCTAAAGCTCCTTAACATGCTCTACATTTGTCAGCACCCTGGGAGTGCCAGATGAGGAATAGAAATTCACGTGACAAGCAGTACTAAATTTAAATGAATATATCAAACAAGAACTTTAGTTACAACAGTTGATGATACTCAAACCAGAAGAAGGACTAAAGCTTCTTGTTACAGAGCAGGATAATCTCAACAGGCCTAAGAGAATAAAACTTCTTTTCTGCCAGTACACTGAGATTGACTCAGAATAAACATGGCAAGGAGATCTTAAAATAAAGAAGTGCCATACCTTCCTGCTTCAGGATAGGGAGGAGGGGAAGATTAAATACTTTCATTAAATTAACTCTCTTCTGAATGAGGCTTTTGTTTCATTTCCAGAAGAAAGTAGTTTCTTTGTTGTCATTTTTCTCTTGAGTGGTAAATATAATGCAGAATTCCAGAAGCCTCATTTCTAAACAAGCAAATGTAATCAATTTCACAGAGCACTGAGACAAATCAATATGGAAAAAGTCAGAAAACCAAACAAAAGCAATGAGAGAAAAATATTACCCTATTTATATGGCCATAATACATGGGAGGAAAAGATACTTAAAATTACAGAGCTAATTTGTAAAGCAGCAAACAGCACTAGTCAGTGATCAAAAATAAGAGTAAACTATTTCAGCTGAAAAATACCACAAGTCTATGATGATTATAACAACTCATGTAATGGTCATTATTGTCTGCAGTATAGAAACATCAGCTATTTGGGCTTCTTTTTGTTTTTTCATTTGTCATTAGCAAAGAGTAAGAGACCAGAAAAGTAATTATTGCCTAATTAACCCTTATGATATTATATGACATTTCAGCGTCATTTCCAGCTTGGGTTTTATAGCCTGGTGACTCTTCAGAAGGATAGCAAGACTTTACTGAAGACAGGCAATATCTGATTTCATTGGGAGCTGCAAGATGCACAGAATCAACATTGAACTGGCTGCAGCACTCAGAGCCATGACTCAGAGTTTGACTATGTCATAAGAGAGAAAAAATACTACATCATCAGTGGAAAAAATATTTTTCTTTTTTTTTCTTTTCCTTTAAGGTTCTTCCTGTTTCCACTCCAGGAAATGTTATCTTTGCCTAGAAAGCACAAGCTTGCAAGCCAGCTGAGAGCCCAGAGAGTTTCCAGTGCATTTTAGCAGGCTTGTATATCTTCAGAAGAGGCACCTTCGCTGCTCTCTGTTATTAAACACTAACTGACTTTACTTTGTCCATACCTTGAACAAAAATCATACTGAATTAATTTCCTCAGCTGCAAGTCAGGAAACAATACAAATGGAAAATAGAAAAAGAAAAAAAACAAAGCAGAACTAGAGTAGAACTCTGTTCTTTTGACACCATATTCAATGAATCTGAACATAAGGAAAGAAGTACATGTCCGCTATTGCAAAGGAAGAAAAATGATAGTAGCAAACTACAGTGTGTGATTGCTTTCGGTGTAGGAATATCCCTTCCAAGCCACTGGGAAATAGAAAAACCAAATCACCCTTAAAAAAAGCCATAAAGTTCTATTTCCAATACAAAGGCTTAAATTAAACCAAATGTTAATCGAATCACCCACTCTTCTTATTTCAGTACAATACAGCCAGAAGGAAACATCCAGCAAAAAAAAGTTAATATTCATCTGGAGACATATTAAATGAAAATAATCACAAAGTCAACAAACTTCAGCCCATATAAAGTTGCACACTCATTTTTATTCTGCCATCAACTCTGCTTTACCTTTGGGCCATTTCATATGTGCTTGAGTTATAACTGGTGTAATAAATGGGTTCTTAGGCAGCGTATTTCCATGCAAATTTACATTGTCAAATTACTATTCTTCTTCCAACTCCATCATAGAGGGAAAAAATTAGATTGAAGGATGTGTTTAAAAAAAAATCCTTAGTATAAAAAATAAGGGTTTCAACAGACTGATAATTTGAAATATTATTTTTCACTCTCATGGAATAGAAGTGTATAAAGTTTAATAGGAGTAGATCCATAAAGCTTCTAGAGAAATTCAACTAAAGACTCTGTAACCCTGTTTAGAGAAGTTTTATTCTACCATTTAAAAAAAACAAAAACACAAAAGAAACATAGTCCGAGCGACTGATTTTCACTGACTGGTTTTCAAAGGTGAGCATTACAACCCTATACACTAAAATCACATTAATAGCATTAATTGTAAATACATTATTTTCCTTTGGAAAATTCTGACATTCAAATCAAACTAAAGTTCAAATGAGATGTGTGTTTAGCTGCACTTTTTAAGAGAGGCATTGTGTGGCTGCTTAAAGTTGTACAGGCACGGAAGGGCTTTGCTGGATCCAAGCCCTGGGAAGTTGTGGAGGAGAAGCACAATGCAAGAGCTGAATACTGCAATTTTTCCTGTGTTTGCACCATTTTCTTACTTTTTAAAAGGGAGGAAAATGTCAGTGTATTCTTTTTGAGGTTCATGATAGGATGAAAAAGCGTTTGCAGCATGTGCAGCCAGTTGGCTGCCTGAACTGGCTGAGAAAGCCCAGCCTTGTAATTTTGCCTATAGTAAATGCTGACAGAAATTTCTCTGACGCTGTTCCACTGCAGCTGCCTCATTGTTCTGTTTTAACGTAATCAGCACAGTGAGGAGGAAGAAAGGAGTGTTAATTTTATATCAAATAAACTTTAATTGAGTCTTTCATACTTTAGTACTGTATAATAAATGCATATAATGGTCTCTGGAGTTAGTTCTGGTTGTGATAATATGGTGTCTCAAAAACTTGTCTTGGGTACACTGTCGTACATTCGGCTTTGTGTCAGTCTTGTGGTCTAAGTGAAAATGATTCCTGGGACACCCCTCTACACCCCTGGAGAAGTTGTGAGAAATCACATGTCCATCTGTAACAAAAGAGGCTCCTGGGTAAGGGAGTGGCTCCTCAAAAATAACCAAAAGGGTCAAGGTGAGTACTGTCAGGTAAGAAGGATGATGCAGGAGGGAAAATTCACTTGCAACCAGCGGTACGTTGGAAGTCTCCGATGCAGGGAGGTGAGCTGTGACACTGACCTTTCAAAAGCACTGATGAAGTAGCCTGTAATCCATAGCTAGGAAAGCACGGCAGATCTCACCCCACAAAACCTCATGGCCCCGTTTTCCAGTTCATGTAATACTGCAGTTCCTGGTAAAAGAATGAACATTCTTCATCTCTGTCTCATTACAGGTGAGATGCATTAACATTTAGGGGGATTTTGAGGCAGCTAAACGTGGCTTATGGATCGAAAATAAGCAACTCTCTAAAACAGGGAAAGTTGTATTCAAATCATGTACACAAAGAAGTGCAGCTACTTTTTCCTTCTTCCCAAACCTGCTTCTTTCGTTTATACAAATTATAAGTAGGTGATGCTCAGATGACTTTCAATCCACAAATTTTATGGGTAAAACCAAATATTCTCACTGTTTAAATTCATACTTTCCCACACAACTTGTACCTGAATCACACACATGACAGTAACAAGTGTACAGGTCATGTTGCCTCCCCCATGTCTCAAGGTGGAGCATATTAGACTGAAAGTCATGTCTGGGCTGTTCTTAAAATATTCCAAGGGTGGAGACTATAGATGATCTCCTCCAGGTTTACTTAACCTTCCAGTTAGAATGTTTTTTTTAGAACTTCTCAATGTTATTTTATTCCATGGTAATTTTTCCCAGCCCAAGCAAATATACAAACAGTTTATCCTCCTCCACGTTTGGGGTTATTTTTGTGCAATCTTTGTGGCAAACCCAGTTCTTCTCATCTTTCCGGTTCTGAAATTTCCAATCACTTAACATTACTTAATTCACATTCCTTCTTAAATATAGAAGTTCAAGACAGAAGATGGCTCTCAAAATTCCAAATTAAAACAGAATAAAAATACTGTGAGAATGCTACATTTTATTGTTTTTTTCTTTTTTTTCTCCTTTTTGCTTACTCAAGGAGACAAGACTCATCAATGAAGGTATCAGCAGTGCAACAGCCAAAAGAAACCTGTCACCGATATTTATTATTAGACCTGGACAAAAGGAATAATTTATCGGATTAGTTTCATCTTTCTCTGTTTAATTAATTGAACTAATTCTTTGCAAATAGTTCTTGGTTGTTAGCATATTCCCAAGCACATTGTGGCAAGTATTAATTACTTCAAATTTAATTTGCTTTGCTTGATTGACCAACGAGGTCACAGTGCTCTGTGGCTTTGTGTTGGAAAGAGGGCAAACAAGCCTCAAAGAAGCTTCTCACAGAAATGCAAGTTTTCTTTGTCTAAATATTCTGCAGTCATCAAAACTTTGTTCTTTCCAGAATTATGCCTACAAACAATCTTTGCTAGAGTAATTACAGAAAATGGGCAGTGGAAAATGAAACAAAGCAAAAAAAAGAATTCTCTTCCTCCCCTTCACTGTGTACTGACTGATTCCCTTCCTGCCATCATTTTCCAAACCAATTCTGCATCTCACGGCATACAAACAGGTACATTTTGATGGGAAAATTATGAAGCCAAGGAATAAAGCAGAACAAAGGAAACAGCTGATGCCAGTCAAGGCTGGAGAAGAGAATCGGAATTAACACGGAATTTGTAAATTTAGCAAATCTATTCTGAGAATTCGGAATGATGAATCATTGCCCGCCTCTCTAACTTCTGATATGCCTCGAGGGAAAGTTTGTTTGGCTTAACCCTGGACCTCCATTATCTTTTAGCCAAAAAACTCCTGCAAGTTCTGTGTTTCCAAAGATGAAACCCTGGGCTACAGGTCTAAATACGTATCCTAAGCTGTTGTTTTACCTTTCAGTCGTTTTTATTAATGAGTCTATTTTACTGTACTGTAACTAGCTGTGCATTTACCATGCAGAGTTCCTGGCGAGTCACTTCATTTCTTTGATTGCCCTTAGAGATTTAACTTTCCAGGCCCTGGAACTAGGAATACCCATCAGAAAAACTGGTAGGACCCACGACTGGTACAGTTGAGAAGCCCAGTGCACTCAGCTGGTGCTGAGGGAGAGCAGCCTCCACCAGGGGTGTTGGAGACCCCCAGCCCTGTATGGGTAACAGCCAAGGAAAGCATAGAAGGGTTAGATTCCACCACTGAGAAGTGGTTCAGCTCCTGTTATCTAACTCTATTTTTTACCCCATCTCTTGTTTGGCTTCCCTACCCTCTACTTTGATTGGTGTTTCCTTTCCTTTTGTTACCCCACCCCACGTTTTTCCCAAATGTTCTTGGAGATGCCCTTTTCCCACAAGCCCCATTCTCTGTAGTGTCTCTCCCTCTTCTATAGCTGATCTTTTTAAACTTCTTTCTCCTCACTTCTCTCTAACCCTTTTTTATCCTTTTGCCTTCTCTCATAGTACTTCTCTGCCCTGTAACGTGCCACTTTCTGCTCAGAAAGGGAACTATAAATCAATAGGCTGCACTGTGGAATTACTGCCTTTTTCACTTTATTTAAATTGTCCCCTCATAAGAATCAATTCAAAACTCCACTATCTCAGCTGGAAGGGAGAAAAAGTGCATGCAAGCATTTTCTTCACATACAGACCTTCAGTGCCTGTACACATCCAGGCACACACAGCCCAGTGGCACTTGAAAATACAGGTGGTGTGTCAAAAATCACAGTTACCTTTCTTGAGGTTTTAGTCTCCTTTCAGTGTCAAGAGAGCCAGCAGAAAGGAAAACTAAGCTTTCGCTGTTCCCATTTCACATTTTATGCTCGTCAGAGAGGCAATTTTTCCCACAGAATATTGTGTCAGATGATAGAAATTATAATTTGTCATGCAGCAATATTGATTTAAATTATCCCACAAAACTACCAGAAGGTCAGGCTCTGAACATATTACTCATATCCTCATCGATTGACATGTTCGGCCAGAACAATGCCAGATAGAGCTTTTATTTTGGCCAGGGAGTGGATATTCTCTCTGTATGGACCCACAGTCAGAGGCTGCAGCAGCAGGTACCAGCTGTGGGGTGGGCAGGGGCCAGCACTGACCAGCAGCCCCATGCTAGTCCTTGCAGCACGTCTCTGATTGTACAAAATACACTCCAGCTAGTGCTGATTCAACTACTACTCATAAAAGTAGCAGGAAGTTTGGCTAAAAAAGTCAGTGCTTGTGACGGCAGTCAGGAATAAACAGGTTTACGTTCTGGGTGCATTAGGCAACCAGTGAAGACATCTCACCTATTTGTAGTGAAAGAAGGAGCCCATAATACCTGGGGTCCAGCCGAAGCTCTTCAGTTAAGTGCCAAATCTGTGTGGGACTAATCTCACTCCTTGTCCTTGCAACAAGTTGAATATGAGTCAGTGTGTTAGCAAAAGACAAGACTTGCTCCTTTGGAGGAAATATTTTTCTTTTCAGGAGAAACTCATACTCAGGTTACAATTTCCCATGGCAGAATTCCCTATGATCCTGAAGCCCAGGTGCATCTGGCATAATTATTTGGTACATTCTATTAGAAAGGCATCCAGTTGTTTTTTGGTGCTTGGGCTAAATTCTAGTTGGTCCTTTGATGGCAAATGAGAGGCATAAATCAATGGCAGTTGATCAGTAATTATACAAAATTACAGTATGCTTTTGTGGTGTTTTTAAAAGAGAGTGTCATTTTGCTACTCAGCCTGACTAACTTCTGGCTCATCTTGAATCATTGTGCCAAGTTTGCAGCTCATTAAAGCCACGCTCTTGCCTTGGGTTTTGTAATGAAAAGGGGGAGAAATGATGCTTTCTCCAGGATTCTGCAGTATATTCCGAATTGCCTTGAGGTGACAGGGCTTTGTCAGAGTGAAGCCAGCCCTGCAGCCTGGGCTGACAGCACAGCTCACTCTTTACCCTGCAAGTGAAGCAAGGTCCCTTAATTCAGCCTCTCAACCCCACACTGGGGTCAGGCTTGCGGAAAGACACAGGTTTTAAAGCCTCATTAGGCTGTTCAGTCCCTGTCTCGTTTCTCATAGACCAACCAGACCCAAGGAGTCTGGAGCCAGAGCGCAAACACACACATACACACAAACCTTCACACTCCACACACAGCAAAAAATCAAAAATTCCTTTCAATACTTTTTGGTTAGTTGGGTTTTTTTATGGTCAGACAGTCTGCGCTGAGCTAAGGATTACTTACAATACACCTATACTTATTTCCACTTTGAAAAAAATTTACTTTGGCCTGAATTTTTCTCTTTTGTTTCTATTCTGTTTCAACATCCTGGAAAATTTTACTGGAGAAACAGAAAAAAATAATTGAAACTAACCAACCCCACAAAACAGTGGAATATCGGATCAACACATAAACCAATGAGAGGATCCCTTCCTGTGTAAAGCTAACGTTTCCCCATGGTCTCTTTTATGCCTAGCTCTAAATTATTTTCAGCAAAAGCGGTTATTACAGCCACCATTAGGCAGCATTTTCTGATCACACAGTCTTGCTCCATTAAGGCCTCAGACAGCAGGACAGCATCTGAGCACTCTCAGCACCCCCGGCTGACTTCATGATAGGATTCTGCCAGACTAAAGGCAGCCAGAAAGCCAGCTGGAATTACCTTGCTTTCCAGGCACTTCTGATATCCATATCGATATCACCCACTATCAGTGCAACACCTTACACTACCTCAGGTGTTCAGCACTATTCAGCAGCTGTGATCACTCAGTCAAAAATGAATTTTGGGCAACATCAGCAGGGGTAACAAGACGAAGCTCAGAGAGGGAAGGCAAAGAGGGAGGGACTTGGTATTGCTGGAACCCAGATCAAAAGTGTTTGTCACAGTCACCCAAGGAAAATATTTCAGTGGGAGACACATCATTTTGCCTCCTCCTCTGTTTCTCCAGAGTCTAACATTCCCTTCTCAGAATGCAGCTTTAAATTTGAGTTAACATTTGAACTTAGAAGCCTCTCTTATTTTCTCAAGCGCCAAATGCCTAACTTTGGGTGAAATCATTGTCATCTTTGCTAAGCAGGATCATCAGGCCCCCGAACGGATTTAGGAACTTAACTTCAGTTAATCTGCTTGACAAGTTTGAAATTAATCTGCCATCTGGTACCCAAATATATCTAGAGAATAAAAACCCTTTGGTTGTGAGTAAAGAGAGAAACAATAGGTCTGTAACCCTTCCCTTCCCTCATTTTGCCACAAATAAATTCAGATTATTTTGGGGTTTTAAATTTTAATAATGTTTTGATAGACCAGAAGCAGTCGGAGTCCTATGTGACTTTAAGAGGCTAAGAGAGATCAAGCAGAAGGAAATTGGAGCCTTTTTTTTTCTTTCCTAATGAGAAAATTCAACAATCATGATTTTTTTCCTGCAGTTTTTAGTGGGTTTACCAACTTATTTAAGGAAGGGCATGTTGGGGTGTCTTACTTCCAGGTTATACTTATATTTGGACAATTCTGAGCCTGTTGGTGACTATTAACAACATCTAAATCTAGGCAATTTAACATCAAACTTGAATGACCAGTCTGGCTGGGATCCCTGCAGGGTTTAATGGGAATAGAATCCTACTCCTGCAGATGACAATTCACTGAAAGCACCTAACCTTCATATCCTTGATTCTCTCAGAAAACTTTTTTCTCTGCTTTTTTTGAATGCTAGGCTCCAACTCCTTCCCAAAATTTCAACCTCTGACACCAGAAATGATTAGATGAGTTCTTGCACAGTTCATTGGGAAATAACCGTGCGACACTAGAAACATGCAGTAAAAATACTCCCACTGCCCACATTACTCTGATTTCCAGAGCACGTATTTAAATATAAACCAGCATTTCTGAAGTGACATTGTGGGTGCTGTCCCCAAGATATTCTATCAGTAAGGACACATGATCATAAATTAAATGAAGTGTGTTCCATGGCAACCATTATCAACAAATTCACTTCAAATCCTGCCAAAATGGCAACATCTCAAATTTAATATTGCAATACACTGTCTGTTAATTAAAGACCAAGGGCTAGTTTCAAAGGGGAACTAGTAAGGTTTTAAAAATATGCCAGAGATAACTCATTTCATGCATTGCTAATTATGTAGACATCTTTTAAAACAAGTCAGAATTAATTATGTATCAGAGCCACCCCCAGTAAAAAGGAATGATTGAATTTCTTACAAAATTATGGCACAATAAGAGGCATTGTATGGACTGCACATTCTGTGCTTTGCTACACACCGTGGTAGAAATGGGCTTCCATGCTGCACTTGACTCAGTGCGAAGGCTGCTGTCAATTAACACTGTTAATACATGTTAATTTACGATTTCCCTTTTCCAACTAATTGATATATGATTAAACACAGAATAAGGGTTTTTTAAGTGTTCATTAAATAGCTAAAATTTCCTCACAAGTTTCATGTTTTATATGAGGCCACAATCACAAAATATGTAGCTCATGTAATTTCCAAATCATTATAGAGTAATTGGACTTATCAGTTACATGCTAATTAAACTTCAGCTGAATGCTCTTTCTGCAATCAGTTGACATCAGATAGATGCACGGTACCCATCTCATTAGGGAAAAATGGAATAGCTAAGGCGCTTAAACTGGAGCATAGCAGATAGAGCATAAAAGCAAGTCTGCTCTGTTATGGGAACAGCACCTGCAGCTCTCAAAGCTACAACAGAGTTAAAAATCCAGCAAAGCACCCAGAGCAAACAGACATTAGGCCAGGCTTCAAATGGTTCCCAAAGTCTGGACTAACACAGGGATTTTGCCTGCTTTGTTTGCTGTTCTGCCATTGTCATATTGCCACTAACAACCCACTCAGCTGGGTTTATATCTAGTGGATCCCCAATCCACCAAAGCTCAGAGTGTCCCAAGAACATCAGTTATATTTGCTGAGAGATTGTGCACGTCAGAACATGGGGAAATCCATTTTTGGACACCTACTAAACCAGCTGCTGGTCTGCAATGCTGCTCCTGCCATGCAATAGTTAAGAACTCACAATTTCCATGGGAAGTAAATCATTCATGAAGAAAAGAAACAAGAAGCATTGATACTTCCCAAATTGGGATACACTTTCCTCACCTGGTGAAGTATGTTCATCACCAGTCTGATAAGGACAAAAAGATTTGGTGACATTACATGATGAAGGGGAAATCAGACTTACGTCCACTATGAGATTCACTGGCTTTTGATGGAATAGCATGATCGGATGAGGGAATCTGAGGAACACAAAATGATGCCAATTCCAACTGCTCCTAGTAATTAATGGGAAGGAGATAAAAAATGTGAGAAAACATCAGCTGCTCTAATGGCTTTTTCAAGCTTTCTATCTGCTAGCACTTCTTTTCTCTAGGACTGTGCTTAGTATTGCTTGTCACTGCTGGATTTGGTTTAGGCGGCTGGAGGGAGTCAGGAAAAATTCAAATGAATTGTCTTTCTTGGAAAGGGAAAGGAAAAGAAATATAAGCGAATTTCCCTTTTGGCGCTCTCAGGGAGTTGGGTCTTTTCTCTCCTGAAGGAGAGAAAACCTGCCGAGCCACATGGGAGGTTTGCCTGAATGTAAATTGTGGGGTTTAATCCTAAAGCTTCTCAGAGAGGCTGGAGTATAGCTCTGCTGTGTCCCAGCTGCACAGATGGGAGGAATGCTGCTGTTCCACTCAGCCCACGGAGCTGCCAAAACACAGTCTGGGAGCATCATGGTGTGCACACGTCTTCTGTTCCCCACCATGGGAGCCTGCACCAAAATAAGTAGATAGACCATAGGGAAACAAGTATTTCGAACCCACAGGGACTAAGCAGCTCCCAGAGACGTTTTCTTTAGTTGGCTTTCTTTTTGTTTAGCTTTAAAAGAGCATAGATTTCTACAAACACTCTGTAGATACTGATACCTCAAGCTGATATCCCTGTAGTGCAAATTTACAAGCGCTTTCCCAGTTCCAAGTTGAAAGCTGAGTGTGAGTTTTACTTTTGTAAGGAAAGCCTGAGAACTAGCAGGAAGATCTAGAAGAGATGTCATAGTCAATTACTAAGTGAAGCTCTAAAAGTGCAATTAAGTATGGATGAGTATTTGTACTCATTGCAAACAAGTGACCTTAAAACAGTTAACATGTCTCCTCAAGAGAAGGCTCATTTTTATGACCTATGTGAACAAATCCTTTAAAAAACAGTTTTTTTCCATTATAAAAAAAGAAAAATAATTCTAAACCATGCCTGCAATTATCATCAACTTCCAGCGCAAGGAAAATAATTACTTGCCTAAAAGCTACGTTTAATGTTTCTTATTAATGCCATAAGACTAACTGTTGAGCCTTTCAGTGCTGTAACAGTGATTACCCTACCTTACTTTGGGGTTAAAAATTTCTCCAGGCTTCCTGCCCCCAGAACAGCATATCTAAACAAATGCTCTAAACACAGCAAGGGTCCAGGGTGGTGGCATCTCTTTGAAAGAAGCCACAAGTGGAGACTCACCTGGGTTTTGGTACTGCTTTGCCTCTCAGTGGCCTTTGGATGTTGCTGGGCAGTCCCTGTTCCCAGCCTGGCACAGTTGGCTGCAGCTCCTCATCTTCAAGTGTACAGAGGAGATCAGGTGGAAATCTGCTCCCACCCTTCCCCTTTCCTCACAGCACTGGTTGCAAAGCCAGGGCTATGGAAACTAAGGGAGTCCCTCACTCATAACTGCATGAGGCATCTTAACATTCACCTCCCCGACATGCACATCTCCGCAGCAGGAACTCCCTTTCTATTTGTTTTTGTGTTTAAGTGGAAATCAAGATTACAGCTGCCATACACATTGTTGTATGACTACCACTGATTTGGGTGGCAAATCTGCAAACAGCTAGGAGACCAGACAGAATCATATATCACTATTATTATACATGTGGTATTTTTTTTTAATTTCAAAATGATTCCCTTAATGGCACACTGATTTTATTTCTGTATTGAATTCTGTTTAATTGTCCCTTGTTTTAATCTTGCAGGAGCTTTTAAATCACCAAGAAGCTCTAAGAATGTCATCTGCTTACAAGTACTGTATGCAATAAGATGTATTGCTGCTATTATTGCCATTATTAGGGGTGTATGTTATGGTGGGAATGTCATTTGATGTGTCTTATGGGAATAAAAAAGCAAAAATGAAACCAAGTCTTCTCCCTTTCTGGCACTTTGCCATTTCACTGTTTCTTTTCATATAACTTTTCATTCTTTTCAATAATTGATTGCTTTTATTTGGAGGAGGAGAAAATGACATCCCCAGTAACACTGTCATCTTGGACTGTTTCATCTGGAAGAATCTGACTCGCTTCAAGCCAGCTGGGAACTGGCTAAGTGGGAAGTGGCAAATATTTTAATTTTGAGCTGTCTAAATCAGTAGTTCCTTGTCCTTCTCTATACGTGCATCAGACTTACTTCCTCAGGCAACCTTTTGCACTTTCATATTTTGCAATCAAACACAACTGCAACTGTCTTTATCATACAAGCATAGGGGAATTTAGCAGCATTCCATAAAGAGCAGGTTGACTGGCATTTTTCCTGATAAAATTTCATTTTCAATTGTCAGACAACAATTGGGACATAAATTGTCTCCTACAATTCAGCTTTCAAATAAAGTTTCAGCTCAGGCTGTTCACCATTTTCAGAAGCTAAACACAGGTAAAATATATTTTAACACTTAAGGTAAAAAAAAAACCCAAAAAACTATAGAAGCATTTAATTGAATATTTTTTTCCTTTCTTTCCTCCTGGGGGCCATTTTGCAGCTTTCTGTGGGTAACAGGATACAATACAAATACACATTTTAAATCCACTGCAGCTTTATAAAATTGCATACTGTTTCCACTGTTATTTAATAAATTGTCTTGTCTAATATAAATTGCCCTGCATTCGCCCAGCTTCATTTTCACTGGATACTGTGTGGCTCAGATTTGCTAGAATTTTCCAGCATGAATCAGTTTTTAGGTTTCTAGCATGAATTTGGGACGAATATGGGTAATTCTGAGTTGCCCAGCTTTTTAAGGCAGTCGCTATGGGCACAAGCAACAGCAGGGATTCTCATTCCAGTCCATAGGTATTATTCCTCTCTATCCCTACTGATGTGCTTCCTATGACAATTACAAGTTTATTTCCTCTATCCTTCCCTCCACTGCTACAGAGAGTATAAAACTGACAAATTCATCACAAGATTTAAATTAAAGGTTGTTGCCAGCGTTTCACCTCCATAGGAAGGTAGCTTTTAATAAATTATCTTGAGTCTAGGAGAGGTTCCATCATGATTCACTCTGGAACATCTCGAGTGCTGGGGCACGCCAACAGAAATAATTTCAACAAGGCTCTCTATTAAGATGCAGCGTATGTGATTAAAGGAGTTGCAATTTTGAACAAATAGTTCAACATGTTGGTGTCAAAGGGAAGTGTTCTCCCTCCTCGACTGGCTTGGCAGCAGCTGGACTTCATTATGAGGAGCAAAACATCGAAGTGTGCAGACAGGTGCTCAGCAGCACTGAGGACTCCAAACCAAGGCTCAGCAACAGCTTTGTTTTGCTGTTTACAGAACAGAGACAGGAACAAAACATCCATCCAGAGCCATGGAAATGATTTGGGGTGAGCATTAGTTAAAAATAATAATAATAATTAAAATATTAGCAATTTACAGTATGAGAACTGCCTCCAAAAATAAGTTACCAAAATACATAACGTGATTTGTGCCTGTTGTCTCCCATAAGCCTGCAGGAATGTTTAAAAAGAAATCGTGTCTTGAACTGGCAAAGCAACATCTCTGTTTCTCAGCTTCAAACAAAAATTAAGAACTTTGCTATTGTTATTTAATGATTCAAGACCAATTTCCTGATGTTAAATATGTATTCAGGGGCTTAATTTCCACTGAAATCAAACTACCAAGGTTCATCTCAGACAGTTTTCTTAACTTGCAGTTCTGGAAGTGCAACATATATGGACACTGAAGTCACACCTTTCAGGAACAGCAGGAATCAGGATGCTGTTGTGTTGGGCAGTGACAAAAAAACTTGGAACTATCCCCACCAAGCCCCTAAGGAACATGTACCACTAACTGGACTGGACACATTTGGACAAGAAAGGTCTTCCTTTCAGCCCATTCAGATGAGCATAAACCCATTGCTAAGGTTAGTGGGATACTATAAAGCCAACAATTAGCAATTTTTCAGCTGAAATTGTTCCCCCATATATGAAGAAAAGTGAAATCAGGCAATTCCCTGTGCAGGGCACAAGGGAAAAGAGCAAAACAGGAAGCCTTCTGCTGCCCAAGATAACATGAATAATAAGATACCAAAGATATTAAGTGCCGTGTTTATTTTTCCATTGTGAAGTGAAGCTTGCCCATGAAAGATTGTGTCTTTAAATAAAGCACCTTTCAAAGCTCATTACAAAACCATCTGAGCACTCCTGACAGTCAAGTTGGTGTGTGAGACAATGGCAAATTATTCATCATGAATAAATTACCAGATGAACACATTATCCCTTTTTTCTGAGGTGTATTACTGTAGTACTTGAGGCTGTGGGTGGAACGAGGGCCTCAGCAACGAACTGTATAAAAACTATAAGCAGAGAAAGGTAATAGATCTCCAGGCCTACTAAATCTATAAACTAAATTTCTGAGACAAAAACCACAACAGGAAGGAAACTGTAAGATGAGCAATACTTTTGGTTAAATCACTGACTAAATCAGATTCAGGTCTTCTGGAAACTGCTAGACTAATAGTACAGATTAGGAGCAAATTAGGGATGGTAATAAGGGGAAGTGAGTACAGAGTAAATAGGTGAGTTATGCTGGTGGTGGAGGAGCAGTGGTGAATAGAAAATCAGGTCACAGCTAGATTATACTGACTATCTGCTTTTCATCCTCCAGATTTTTTGCAGATTCCAATGAGATGTTGCTCAGAGGGGGTATGAGATTTTTTTGTTGCCTCCTTTTTACTGAAATGGACTAAATAAGAGAATGAAGAAAGGTGAAGAGAGTGCAATCAGTGAATAGCAAAGGAATAGCTGTGAAAATTATGGCTGATACACCAGCTTTCAGTGACAAAAATGCAGCAGCAGCAAAGATGTGAACAGCAGCAAATAAACCCAGGGTTGCACACATGCCCTGAAGCCGACTTTGAAGCAGTTTTCTCTATATCCTATGCACACCATTTGGCTTGCTAGCTCTGAGTTTTTCTGTTTCTATTTGTTTTCCCTAAACGAGCAATTAGTCAAATCTGAGTTAATGAAGCTTGCTTAGTCATCCAAGGTCTGTAAAACTTTGCCAGGAGTCAGCGTCTTTGCGACCTTTGAAAATGAAGGAGCCTGGCATGACAGGCTTTGCTGACTGGCCTCTTCCATCATCGGAAATCCCATTTATCAGCTCATTTCAGGCGTCTTTTGAAAAGCAGGAAAGATGAAGAGGGAAGACTTTGTCCTGTCAGAATAGTTCATATCAGTTCCTTTAGACTAAAGACTGAGAGACTTAATCATCTCAAGTAGAGATGACAGTGAAATACCAGACTCTCAAATCAGTAATGATCAGGGGGGACAGATTTAGAGTATATCTGAGAAAGAGCTCTTGCTCTCCATATGGCAATTTGGAATCAGGGTTAAGTCCACAGGGATTTATCACACATCAGGGAACTGAAAGTGCTGCTCTGGTCAAGAGGAGTCTGATGGCCTTGAACTTTCAGGATGAAAAAAGAAGCACCTTTCCCCCTATAAGCTCCAACGGCAGAAGGAGTGAGAGGTGCTGGAGAGGGCACACTTTAGGTGGAAAGGCAAATGTGGTGTCCTGCACACAACAGCTCTTGCCAGTTTTCATGGAAAGCAATCTCCCAGGGAGAGAAGGAAACCCACACCTCTTACATTTCACAAACATACAGCATTTAATGTGCCAGCAAAACTTAATTTCCTTGATAGAGTTATAAAAGCAGCACAGAAGAATCTTTTGGTGCACAGTCTCAACTGAAGAGGATGCTTAAGTCTGCCTTGATATCCAAGGCAAAGTTAGCATTGAACATTTTAATTAATATTTTCATTCACATTACTAAAAAAAAAAAAGGGAAGAAAAGTTTCTTGGAAAGAAATGGAGAATTAAACAATTCCTCCAACCTCTGTGAGTCTGTCTTCTCTCAGATGTTGGTAACATGAACATTTGGTATTTCATTTGGCAAATGTGACTGAACAATCAGTCCCCGGAACGAAAGGCAGAGACTTCTACACAGGAATTAAGAACTGAAGTCTCAGACTGAAGGCTATAGCAGATTCCTATTTTTAGTGCATTATTCATGGAGATGTACAACCAAGTCACATGGATTACAGGATCGCCTGCTTACACCCTCTCTCCTGGGGAGACAGAGTCTGGCCTGAAGTTGGCGTAATGTGCCACCTCCTCCTTTCCATTCTACTCTTCAGTCTCTCCGTGTCCCCATCTGTTTTGAGGCCATATGGTAAATCACCTTTTGTAGTGTCTCCTCTTGCATAAATCCCCTTACAACTGAAATGTATCTTTAAGAAATCAATTAGCTGAAGTACATTAACCAGTTAGCCCTGTATCTACCTTCCGCATTTACTCGTATCTTCTCCACTTACCTCCTAACTTCTCATGAGACCAGTGTCTCCTTCTTGTTGTGCAGCTGCTGATCTCCTTTTTAGAAATCTCCAGTTTTAGAAATCCTGTACCACAGGCCAGGATGATGTAAGAATGTCAGAACATAGCATTTTCCATCTCTCCTCTTACAGTCCTCTGAGCCTAACAGTTTAGCAAGGTCTTACCTCCTACCAACACACTCTTTTCAATTACTTTGCAAAATAAAGTCTAAAATCTATAGACCTTCCAATATACAGTGACAAACATGCCCATTTCTGGGGTCAGATATCTAAATGGTATTTACCTAACACTCACAAACTACCAAACCATCAAAAATATGAGGAGATGCTCTTCCTGTAGCAGCCAATTTACTGGTTATGTGCCATCCTTATGGGCTGTGCCGTCCACAGATGTGACAGGGTAAACTGAATTTAAGCTGATTTCACACACAAGGAGATATTTGCTGAAGAGGACTCCAGCTCTGAGTTCCTAATCCACTGGCTTTAGTTGTGTATAGCAAGTACCACTTTCCAGCACATTTTTTGGCAAGTCTTTACCGCATGAGCCATTTCTACAAACTCAGAGCATTTCTTACAGCAGCTGTTCTCTGAAAACCGCAAAAGCCAAGGGATGATGAGGTACTACAGCCATTGTAAGGGACCTTGGGGAAAACACAAATCAAGCCTTTCCTCAGTCACCAGGCACATATAGCCACAAAACTGAGAAAACATTGTAAAATGTTACCCTGTCAACCGTGAACACAAAGTTAAGAGAGGGTTTTTTCTCATAAGACAGCCCCTTCAGAGTCACTAGTTTTGACTTTTATTTATTGGTTTGTTATCCTGTAGCAGCTGGAAACAAGCATCATCGTTAAAGCATTTTCTGGGGCAGCAGCACTGAAAATAATTAACTGAGCAAAGCTGCAATCCAGTGTTGAGGAGATGGATGGTGGTGCATTGTGCTGTGTGCTCAGCCCCTCCAAGGCTGGGATCATGGCAGCAGGACCACACTGGCCTATTCTTCACCTGCAGATATTTGCAGACCTTCTGAGAGGTCTGCGAAATGAAATCACGCAAAGAAGGGATGTTATTATCCTGTCACCCTGTATCATCCCAGGTTTGAAAATGAAACGCTTCTCTTGTGCCTCCAGAACAACAATATTTTTCTGGTGCCTCTTATATTTAACTTGTCCTCCCTAATCATAGCTTCATGTAAAGAGTAAATCTCTGAAATGTATACACAGTGCAATTTAAAAGTGCTCAAAATTCTCATAAAAACAGAGTGTAGAGCAGGCTTATAAAGAGCTTCTACCCTCTCACCAAGCCACAAGAAACAACTGAAACGCAGGTGAACATGGTCCTGGTTTTCTCCCATCTCACGGGACATTCCAACCCAACCCATCCTCTCCCACCCCCAAAACAGAACAGATAGGAGGGAACACAGAGCAGGCTCCCACATTCCACACTAAGAGGATCATGAGGAGCTGGCAGTATAACCAATGAAATTTGCAGCAGCTGGAAAGAGAAAAGCTTTGAAAATGTTTTCATTTTCTAAGATCTGGCCCCAGATTTCCCAGTTTTATTTTTTCTATCCAAATAAAAATAACTGCTAAACATATCATGGAATGCAGATGAACGATAGAGGCTTGTTCACAGGGATGAGTTACCTTCTGGCATTAAGTGATATTACACCAAACAATAAAACCTTTTACTCCTATTTTCTTAGTATATTACCTTTGAGTATTTCATTTTAACTTCTGAATCACAAGTCTAAAGGAATTATCAACCCAGCACAGTGCTAGGCTCTAATCCAGCATCTCATTTCCAGCATCAGCAAGAAGCAGAGGAAGACACAATATCTCAGGCACAGGTTCTTTTGAGCTTTTCCTCCAGAGGTTGCTACTGAGCCCTCAGAGCTGTGGAGGGGTCTGCTTGAAGCCTAATAATTTAGAATTCTGCCTACACACATTTTTTATTATGATTATGTCTTGAATAAGTTTATTTATATCTATTAAGTGTTCACATAAAAAATGCTTGAGTTCTTCCTTGTTTTTGAGATTTGGGACTAGGACTTTTGAGTATCAAAAGGCTCAGGAATTTAAAAGCACTTCTAGCAGTTTTGGCAGGCCTAGTAAATTTGAGAAAGAAAATTTGAGTTTTATACTTTCTTTTTCTTTTTCCTTCCCTTTACTGGGGAATGAAGAAAGAGGATAGGAAAAAGATTTCTTGTTGGGGCATCCTTTGAGGTAGCAAATTAACACATTTGCAGGGAAATTGAAAAGTTCATTTTCAATAGTTTGCTACGGCAATGTTTTGCCTTCCTCTTTTTCCCTCAAGTAGGGAATCTGGAAATGCAAACACAGAAAATGCTTTAGTGAAGCTTTCAAAAGTTAGAAGGGGTCTTGTGGTGAGAAACAAACAGTTCATGATGCTGTTTGAAGTCTCACTGGGAAGCAGTCCTGCCTTCTCAGCGCAGATAAGGCTTTTGGAGTGCCTGCATTAGCATGGCAGCTAAAGCTCCATGTGAAAAACAACCGTGTTTTTCACGAGCATGTCTGCCTCTAGCACCGAGAGGAAATAAAATAAAGGGACATTAAGCCACTGCAAAGTGGAAGACAGTTAATGAAGAATGCCCTCAGGAGAGAAAGAATGCACCAACATAGCGCTGAAATGAGGGAATATCTGTAACCTTCCTTCCAGCTTCCATACAGCTAAATATGCAAGAATCCACACTGTGCACATCATCACAACACCCTGGAAATTGCTCTTGATGCCTGGCAACTGAGAAACCCAAACCTGCCTAAGGTAAGGGTTAGATTTTCCAAAAGGCTGAAATCACAGCAGGGAACTGGAGGCAGCCCCCTGAATCCGAAGCTCATTCTTGTTCCTGTACCAGTCAGTCAGTTTGTGAGCTCTGATTTATTCCTATTAGAAAAACAAAACACAGCAAAAGGAGGCACAAACCAAGCATTCATCTCATATTGATCCAAATTCTTTCACTTAAGTCATAATTTCAGTCCTTCAGAAAAAATGCATTTCTGTTCAGGCTTCAGCTAAAATGCTCCAAGAGACATATTCTAAACATATATTCAAAACTTGTCATATGCCTCCGCCTCTTCTATTTGGAGAAAATGGAAAAAGTGAAAAAGCTAATGCAAGAGGAGCTGAGTATTTCAGAAATTTGAATTCTGCTTCTGCAAACCCAGGGGAATTCAACGATTCAGCTAAAAATGGGTAGCATTTGTTTTTGGTGTTCTTCATTTGCAAGTCTCTGGAATATTTTGAGCTTTAATCATAACACTAAAAGGAGACATTTTCTGCATTGTGATTCACTGGATCACAAGGGCATCATCTACACTTGGACAACAGCTTTTTATGCTGGAAATCTCTAACCAGGATCATCACTTAAAATATGTGTTTGTTCTTAGGTGTGTGGGGAACAACACCACGATTCCAGGCTAGGGTACCACTTTCCAGCCACACATTTTATTTCTTACATTACGTCAGGGAAGGTGTTTACAACATCTGGGACTGTATAAACAGACTTACAGGCTGGGGGGAGGCAAAGACTCCAGCACTATTAATGGATTTTTTAAGAGTAGTATGTAGTATGTGTCTCCAGCATGCTAAAGATTATCAAGATTATGAAATTTCTATGCTTGAATTTTCCTCCCCCACCCGTTCTTTTTTTTTTTTAAATTACTCAAATGCCTCAGTAGTTTCTTCACTGAATTTTTAATTTCATGGGTAACTCAAGCATATATAAATAGATTGTAAATACTGGTAAGTTCAGTATGCAAAAACAAAGAGAATGGGGAAAATGAGAGTTCAGTCATTAAATCCTAAAAGTGACTAAAGCCCTATGGAGACCTCCAAGCCCCAGTGGAGTCCTTGGAAAAATAAAAGGTACAGACAAAGGATACTCCCATTGTTTGGATGATGTTAACCAAAACATGAGTCCCTGTTTGACTCTGAACATTTATTTGATATGGAACATAGATTTCTCTAATGAAGTAATGGAAAGACACTGAAACAATATTGTAGTTAATGACATTTTCTCCTGCCCATACAGGTACATTTCCTCATTTTCTTTTCTATGGTTTTTTTTGTGTATTTTTTTTTTATTCCTATGAAGAACAAAAGCTTCCTGCAAAGGAAATAGAAACTGCCAGTTCCTTTCAGTGATTGGGAAGAGGGGCGACAATAGGGAGAAGAAGAATATCCTCACTGTACTGTACTCAACACAAAGTTTACTGGAAGAGGATTTCCAGTGCTTCTGACTTACAGGAACTACTCTAAGAAAAAAAAAAATTTAGGGTGAGCAAATTGATTTTATGGCAGTCTTTTCCAGTGCATTACACTGTAAGAGAATGCTCATTCATTTACAGAGAGATGTGTCCTGGGCTCCGTTTCAAAGGGGGTTGTGTTTCCAATAATTAAATTGTGTACAGAAGGCTGTCGCTTGTATTCCACACTGTTAATTTTATGCAAAGCAGAACCCTATTGATTTCCTACACTTTCCCAGCCTTCAACTGGAGTTATACCCATTCCATAAAGGATATGAAACAGATTTTCACTTTAATGGCATAAGTCTAATGAATGGTACATGATCTTTGAACCTACAAAGTCCATGTATTAGAAAGACCAAGGAGAAAATAGGAATGGGGCGGTTTGCTGCAGAACTTACCCTTCCAGACAGAGAGTATATTCAGAAATCTATTTGGGAATTCACCCTGGAATATTTCCTTTTACCCAGCCTATGTAATTTCCCCAAAGCATTCATCGACTAACACATACGCATCTTCATTCTTTTATCTTGCATGGAAATTTTAATGAGCCCTAAAGCTGTTTCTTCTAACTCCTCTCTCTCCAGTTTATATGAAATGCCACTGCACAAATGACCAGATGAAGAACCTATGGGGCTGGAAGAGAGGAGCATGCTGGCTGTTGCAGTCCCCCAAGTCTTCAGGCCTGCAGACCCTCTTGTGCCAGTGTGTGTCTGGACCCCATTCCTTGACATGCCAAGGCAGTGCAAAAAACAGTGCAAGAAAGCCCAGCTGCTCTGCTTCCCCTGCAGAGCTCAGCAAGGACGGCTCCTGTGCCAGGAGGATGGAGCTTGTTTGCACAGTAAAGTCCACTCAAGTCAGGGGAAATATTTCACTTATTTGAAGTGGGTTGTAGATTGGAGTTATAATTGAAGCTTTGTTTCTCAGTGCTGTTGCAATGTGAATGCTGATCCATCACAGCAATCAGCAGCAGTGCCCTCACTAACTGCAATTATTTAAAACTATTGAAATGCAGCGCCCCATGGAAGCAATTTCTTTTCTCTTTTAGAACATCATTTATTTGTAAATCATCCAGGGTGGGTCTTCGTGTTGCAAACATCTCAAATGACTTCTGTTTCTCATATTATATTCATCTGATAGCTATTCAAATTGAAAAATAAAAATGTAAGGTTATAAGAACTCTAACTGTCCCCTTCCTTTCCCCCAAGCTAAAACAAAAGTGAGCAGTACAGAATAATGAAGGAAATTTTCTAAAACATATCTTTTCCTTCTAAAAAAGCACAAGGTATTTGCTCAGTTGCAGGCAAATTCCATGGCAGGTTACATATGCTTCACAAGAGATTACCTTTGCAGCCAGAGCTGCAGTGCAACAGATTTGCTAAATCAGATTTCAGGCCTTTCAAATGGAAAACCTTGAGACTGTCCAATTTGGTAGCAATTCAGATATGATGCCATGAACAGATCAACTTTCTAATGCAGAAGAAGGGGGCCTTTGCTATAGACATACACACAAATCCAACTGAAAGTGTATTAAGTCACACACTGCTTTACAGGAATGTTTAAGAATGAAGACAGTTCATCTGCCATGAAATAACACATCAGCTGAGTTGGGTGGGACACGTCATCAGGGTCAAATAAAAACAATGTTTTCACCAATGTCAGGTTAAAACACAGGAAGCAGAGTTTTCTTTTTGATTTCAGGCTGGTTTTTTTGTTTGGGTTTTTTTTAAGGGCAGCTATAAAAAGTCTAGACAAACGTAGTCTCCCTGGAATACCTGATGATATAGCAAGGACTAGATGTGCAATCCTATGTTTGACTCTGTCTTTAGAAAAAAGTTGTTTTTTCTTCCTCATGGGCAGATTAGAGTGATACCATTATACTTCAAATCCAATCTGTGAGATCAGCGTCAGCAGAAAGATTTATTTAACTTATCAAAATCTATTTAGGCTACCCAGAAGTGACTTGACTACAACACATAAATATATTTAGAGGGAGAAGATACCAAGTGGTAAATGATTATTCAGTATTTCATAAAGGCACAAAACAACCAATGCATAAAAGATAAAGCCTGACTCATTCGAATTAAAGTACAATACTAATTATTTAATGACTGCAAGGGAAACCGCTGACATAGGCTGGCTTGGGAATTCGTAGCAATCACCTTTGTAGAGATTAACGAGGACTGACTAGACCAACCTCCAGCAGTAATTGCTCAGGAGGACCTATTGCTGCCTTGGGGCAGGAGGGTGGGCTTGTGCCACCTTTCTGACTTCCCTCCCAGTCCTCCTTCATGTTTTGAAACAGCAGAGAAAGCTGTAGGACTCCCAGGAATGGTAATGCCCAGCAGAATGCAGAAGCCCAACAGAGCATGCCTGCTCACCTCAAAATCCACTAAATTTGGAGAATTGCAGCAAGATCAGTGCTGGCCCCTTTGAATTCTATAGCCAGCAGGATTTGATAAACAACAGGAAAGAGAGTAAGCAATGGGTAGAATGTGTCCCAGATGCTGCATGATGCTTTTAGACAGTGGCAGCTGCAAGTCAAGGCTGGAGAATTGGTGCCCTTTGATTTCCTCTGCTGCTGGGCCTGGGGGAGCAAAACTGAAAAGCTGGATTTCAGGAATTGAGCTTGAATTTACAGCTCTTGTTCATCTCTGTAAACAAAAATCAGGGTGGTGAATGGGAAGTGTCTCTTCCCACTTTTCCAAGCCCTGCTCAAAGCACAATCTGCTGTGGTCAAAGTGCTGAACAGTTTGTATGGAAAGCTTGCATCTTCCAGCCAAAGAGAGCAAAGTCTGAGGATGCTACTGCTCATGACCTCTGTGAAGGGCACCTGGCTTCTATGTACAATGATAATTCAGACATAAAGATAAGTTTCAGTAGTTCTAATTCCACCTCTTCTACTGTTCATGACCAGAAAATAATAGCACAGGTGACTGCACTGCTCCACTATTCACCTTGACCTCCACTTGATGTGCCCAGTCACTTACAGATCCTTTCACAGCAGTCACTATTAATCCATCCCATTGGGAAAAGGAAGAATAAATCACGTAGCTTCATCTCTTCTCAGTCAAATTTTCATTTGCATTATTTATAGATAATGAGATATCAGAGACTTCTTTCCTCCTCTCATTGTGCATGCTGCCCTGCCAAAATTGGTGCTGCTCTAGCTAGTGCTCTTCATTTATTGCATTGGATATAAAGATCAACATTTCTCATTTTAGTCTGCATTCTCTAGGGTGAAGACCTGAATATGGAAAATAAAAGAATTACTAGTCATAACCTTAAAATCAGATTAATTTCACCTGCTGAGAAATCTTTTGCAATGCTGGGAGTGAAATTACTGACCCTGATGAAACATTGGACAAAAGAACAGCTCAAAATGTTCTGTCTGCTTCTGTGTCTTGAGGTTGGAAGCTCTGCTATGCAATGCAAGCTCTTGGCTTAGACAAAGTTTAGAAAAGAAAAACTAAAAAAAAANAAAAAAAAAGTGCTTTGAAAAACCCAAGGAGCAGCATTGGAAGCAGCCTTCAAATTTCAAGGTATAGCCCAGCTGAGCTCATGCCAATCAATAGTTCCATCCTTGAGGAGTAACAGATTTTGAAATCTTCAAAGTATCTGCCCATAGTGGAAGAAATGGAATTGAAAGTCAATGCCCGAACTGAAAATCCAAAAAAAGACACAAACCCCTAGAAGAGATCTGTGAGGTTATTGAGCCAGTCTCTGACTTCAGGGAAAGCAGATAGAGAAACATTATGTCTGGTCAAATATTGCAAACCTGGAAATCCAGCTTGATATCATGATTGTGTGCAGTCTGTTCAGATTCAGTCATGTGGCGGGGGGCAGGTTGCCTGTGTAACATCCAATACTCCCAATGTTAATGCTCACTTACACACCACCCCCTTCCCCTCCTGGTTCTTAAAAGCAGTGGTTTTCTCTCTTTCATAATGCACCACTCCCTCATCTCATGCTCGCCGTTTCAAAGCCCTACCTCACTGCCAGCAACAATATACCACTAGTAATAGTGAGAGGTGGGTGAAACTCCCTTCTGGTATCATTACTCATGTATAAGAATTTAAACTATGCTCTCAAGAACTGTGTGTATCAGTAAAGACTCAAGTCACAGGAATGCCAGCCAAGAGGAAGCTGAAATAGGATGCTCAGGTGCAGAACTAAATTAATTTTAAAAAGGCTGAGCAAGTATTTTAGGGAAGAGTTTTATGAATTTGCCCAGGCTCTACAAAGACCATGAGGATTTGCAATAGAATTTAGTTAGAAAATAATGAACTGAAATACCAGCACTATCTAAACTGGTCTCCAAAAGCCCCTTATCCACTGCTTCCTCCAGGCTTCTAACTTCTCCCAATAGCTGTTGAAAACATTCTCTTTAAAAACTGCATAAATGAACAAAATCCGTGACTTGCAGAGACTAGGAATTACTTCTTTAAAGCCTTGCAACCCTCCACATTCTTTGCAAAGTATATGAAAAAAATAACATTGCTTGCAGTGGCTCTGCTACTGCTCATGAAAAACATCTTTCCTGATCACTGACATGGCAGATACGCAGCTGACATCTGCTCAGCAGTTTAAGATTGCTTTGCTGACATATAAAATTGAGTTTCACTGCGCAATCAAGATGATATCATTGGCTATTATAATAAGTTGTTAAAGCCCATGGTAATATTTTTCTGTCTTTTTCAATCAAATGGTTATCTTTTTGCTCTCCTCTCTCCCTCCTGGTTACCAGTTGTGAGTTTATCTTCTCGACAAAACACTCATAGAAATAAGTATTTTTGCTGTGCTCTTAAACTGCTGTTGCTTTCAATAAAACTAATTAACATCTTGCAGTAAACCAGTTCCCTGGGTATCCTTAGATTTCAAATGAAGCTGACCTATGCACAACAGGGTCTTCACTTTAGATTAAATGTGCTCATTAATACCTTCTAATAAACGAGCCTACTGGGTGGTGCTGTTCATCCCACCTCCCAGAAGGTGCTGCAGGGCAGGAGGGTGGAGTTGGGACAACTGTTTGATTTAAGCACGCCCCGTGCCTGTGCTCTTTTTCTCCATTCAGCAACAAGTAAAAAGCAAGGAAAGACCAAGGCAAAATAAATGGGAGGATCAGAGCTCTGTGACGTTCCTGCTCAAAAATTGGGCTGCCCTGGTGAGCAGCACAGATCCCCCTGTGCCCCTCTGCCGCAAGTACAGCCACGCCTGGAGGACAGTAGTTTTCACCTTGAACAAGGGAGTGTGGTGGCCCAACATCCTCTCACAGAGCACAGAAACCGCTGAGAGGAGAGTTTTTCTTACATTGCACCTACTCAAGGCTGCATGTAGCCCATCATCACACTGAAATTCAGGTGAAGGGGGATCAGTTCATCTGCCTGTCAGCTAAAACAGAGTTCAAACCTCTTTAGGACTCATAAAAGAGAGGCGAAGTTGATGAAGAAAGATTTCTAATACTTAATTGTTCTTCAGCATAGTCACCACAGTCAGATTTCAGTAAACGCTCCTACACAGCATTTCCAAAGGTGATATCTTCTGCTTCTACACATAACCCAGGTTACCTGAAAAATTCACGTGACATTATTAACACCAGGAACACTCAAACCATCTTCAGGGGAGGCAGAAGTGTGGGGACCCCTCGAGCTTCAGCAACAAAGCTTTTGCAAAGGAAAGGTGAAGGTCATGGCTGGGTCAACAGTGTAATGAAGGAAAAATAACTAGAGTCTAATGATTCACCTTTTCTGTGAGAGGTTTGTATAGCTCCAGAGAAAGCGTTTGTAAGTCTCATACTTAGGAGCTGTTCAGAAGAGGGACAGAGAACATTTCTGAATAGCTTGCAAAGGTAAGTAATAAAATAAATAAATACTACAAAAAGAAACAAACAACAACAAAACAAGCAAACAAAGCAAAAAGAACCCAAAACAAAAATAAAAAATCCAACCAACCATAACCCCACAACCCAAGAAAACCTCATTCGCTCCTTTCGTTCCTTGCTAGCCTTTTTACTACTCCCTCTGTTTGGGCCTAAAAGCTGCTCATAGCTTGGTTTTCTCTTTCTACAGCCTGTCCAACCCAAGGGAGACCCCTAACAAAAGATCCCATCTCTAAACTCTCATTTGATGAAAAAGAATATCTGTCTTTCCTGCCTAAATGCCAGCAGCAGCACTTCCTTCTCCTGAGAGCTCCACACACAATCCCTATTAAATTAAACCAGAAAAATGCTCACTCATTCCTTTTTCAAGTAGCAGATTACCCATAATCTCCTCCCTAGGAATTCAAATTTTTCCCCCCCTTAGAAAAAGGCTCAGTCAAGTCATATCTAAAAGGAAACAACTTAGAGACCTGCCATGCAGGATTAGAGAGTAAGTAAAAGTAAACTCCTGGTAAAAAGGTCTCCCTCCATTTCCTCAGTGATGAAACAATGTCTGCAACTAGATGGGTACCAGTTAGGAAACTACATTTCCCAAGAGGCCACAGGTCTCAGATCAAATTTCACACTAACTATCCTGCTATAAAAGGCTTTGTGGCCAACTAATGGTTTTTGGGGGTGATTTGGAAGGGTGGTGGTGTCCTTTTGTAGGTTGTCTGTTACTTAGGTAAGTAAAAGGCAGTAATAGTAGCTTCTAAAAGTAGCTTTGGTAAAGAAATATTTTTTATTTTTTTTAAATAAAGTACCTGTAATCTCACTTTGCATTCTTTCTGCTTCTGATGTTGGTAATTTAGCCTGGTTTTTTCCAGAGTTTATTCTCCTTCACAAGAAAGTAACATGAAGTTAAACCTTTCTGACCAAAATTTTCTGTTGTGCAGCCTTTAGCAGAATAAGGTTTGTAATGTAACAAAATTCACAGTTCGGCTCTGGTAGGAAGGAGTCAAGCAGCAAAACATGCGTTCGGAGGGGGAAAATCTCCAAGCTGTTCACAAACAGGTGTGTACTGTGTGCCTCTCTTGCTTCAGGCTGCTGATCAAATTATGGTCCGGGTTAGCTGAGGATTCAGTGTCTCTGTCAGAGTCTGTTTGTAAATATGGTCAGCATCTGCATTTGAAAAACCTTAGCAGATTCATTAAGTGTTTAAACAAAAGGAGGAGGAAAAGTGAAGTGAAATAGAAAGGCTTTTAATTAACTTCAGAGTATTGTCTTTTCCATAAGGAGCTTGTTTTTTTTCATGTTCCGGTAATGTTCAGATTATGTCCACTATATCTTTTGTATATTTTTTTTTTTTCAGGAGAATGAAGGTGAAGATTTCTTTCTGAATAATGCCTGGGTCTTGTGCATTTGAATTTGGTGCATGAAAGGGGAAAAAAAAATGCATGTAAAGACTTTGGGACTGGGCTTGTGCTTTCAAAGATACTCGGTGCTCCCAGAATCAAATATTAATACTCTGAGATTTAGGTCCTAAATATTAAGGCAGATGATATCTTGAAATCACACTGCTGAGCTTGCCAGCTTCAAGTGCAAAAGTCTCTTTTTGTACCAGAGAGAGATTTACTATTACAATTGATTAAAAAAAAATAAAAATGTAAGCACACAATTAGAGTCAGTTTTCACCAAAGGCTTCAGAACAGCAATCTACCTCCTATGTTCCTTATTGTTTAACAAGGCACCTGCTGGGAATTTTTATGTGTGGAGGTTAGGTAAATTTAGAAGTATATTCTGATTTAAATACATCTTGTTTTGATGTGATCTACTCAATTATAAATGCAGAACTCTGATATAAAAACACAGCTCCTCCTAGAGAACTAATATCTAGGCTTTAATTTAACCATTAAGCACTTCCAAATATACGCACTTAATTAAAGCATTAGGGAAACCTCTTGTAGAGTGCAAACAAGAATTCTCTGCATTTTTCACCCCAAATGCCCCTTCCTATCTTTGAAACTTATTTCTCCACTTAACAAAACAAGTTTTTTAGTGCTGCTGGTTTTATCAGTCCAAAGGGAACTAACTGTCAGGATGTTTTATGTGTGATGATGAAGGATGCTGTTGCCTCTGTCCTCGTTGCTCCTCTACCTTTGAAGAAGTGGGGGCTCAAAGAGGGGCTCCAAGAAGTGGCAGCCACTGCCATGCCCTGAGAGAGCAGAGCAGCATCCCGGGCTGGGGGGCAGAGCAGTGCCTGGGCATATGCTGTCAGAAATGAATGCTAATTGTCCTGGCATCGGCAGGCCGATAAAGCTGATGGGTTTTTAATTTCTTGGCACTGAGATTCCAGCTGCACAAACAGAGAAACGTTACCCAGGTATTGCCCAGGCTGTTCAGTGATGCCGCTGGCTCAGCTGCACGTGGAGAGCTCCAGTGGAGCTGCCCAGGTTGCTCTGTTCTCCATCATTACCCTCCTGCCAGCGCCCGGCAGCCCTGGCACCCCAGGATTTCTCAGGGGCTGCTGGTTATTTTTCCTGAGAGCTGGGCTTTTATGGAGAACAGCACAGGAAACTGTGCCTCATTCCTTCCTTTCTGCCTGTTTCAGCCTTTGCTTATACCTTTGGCTTATGGTGTTTTCAAACAAATTTTTGTTGTGGGAGTTGGTGGATAAAGGATATATTGGGTGAGAAAGGGGAGAAAGGAAAGTTCAGGGAGGTACTAGGCATTGTTTATTGTTCCAGGGATTGTAAGAACAGGAAAATATTCTGGAGGTGGAACTTGCATCCCCCAGCAAGATGACTCTCCAGTAAGAGAGGATGGCAGACTGCAGTGTTGCCTTTTGGTGAGATAAATAATAATGCAGGCAAATTGTCCTTTCCATCTGTCTTCCTCCTTGTTTGTTATGACATTCCAGGTGGGCAGAACATAAATTCTGTCTGCCCAGCACCTTGCCTGGGTTAGCACAGTAGAAATCTATTTATGTAAATTTGATAGAGAAATAGAGCTGCATATCTACAATTAGCACCTACTTGGAAGGGTTAGCTTAATTCTAAGTTACTTTGAAATCTACTTACTCTGAGCTTGATTAACTGTGGAGAAAGAGTTATTGTCACCTTAAGGCATTTGGAAATGTTTCCAGGAAACTAAAAGTGACCTGCTCTGCTGCACATTGAAACCTTGATGGGTGTTGTAGAAAATAAAACGCAATTTACTATGTGTGGGTTTTCTTTCTTTCCCCATTCCTTTCCCCATTCTGCTGACTGAGCAGCTCATGTCATTTACATTTCTCAGTTGAAGAAATAGGAATTACACTTATTTGTATTGTTTGAATAGAGTTTAAACCCCAGGATTGCTTATAGGAGGGCATAGCTGGATATACAGCTCTCAGGAAGGGCCAGGAGCTGGCACCACCAGGTAGATTCACTGTCTGAGCAGGTCTGGCTCTGCCAATTCTGAGTGTTTTATTAACTTGTCTAAACCAGGAATATAGATTTTGCTTTTCTTGAGATACATCTCTACTCAGTGAACCTGTATCTCATAAATTTGTCAGGTGTTTTAAACTGGTGACTTCCAGTTTTTGCTGGTCCAGCTGAAAGTGTCCTGAAAGCTTCCTAAAGGAGGCATGGACTGCTGCAGTGTGCCTTGATGCCTGATGGACAATAGATATGATTCCATGGATTTACTGCTTGCATGCCTTCAGAATTAGGGCAGGGATTTCAAGGAGTCACCAAGATACAAGTGAAAACACATTCCTAGTACTAAAGGAAAGATATTTAGAGTACTTGGTGTTTGGAAGGCACCAGCAACTATAAAAACAAGTCACATAAGGAATGTGGGATCTTGTGAGGCTGTTTTGGTCATTTCCAAGTGACCACCTGAGCTTTCCAATGACTCCCTCCACTGCTAAGTCTTTTAAAGTTTTGAATTTAAAACCTAGAAAACTTTGTCCAAGTTTGTTTAATCTCTTGAGCTTTTGATGCCCATGGAGATGACAAAGATGTCAACACAGCTTTTGTTCAGTTATTGAGTGTGGCCACGAGATAATCCTTCGGAGTTAAAATACTTGTGGTGCTGCTGTGTGCTTCTAACATTGCTATGACTTCACTTTTAGAGCATTTCCATGACAATCTTTCTATAAGAAGGACTGAGGAAGAAAAAATAAATCGCAGGATAATGCAAATTGAGAAGGACTACAGGGGGTCTCTAGTCCAACACCCTTCTCCAAATAGGATCAGTGATGGGGACAGATGAAGTTGCTCAGGAGTTTTTCCAGGTGGGTCTTTAAACCTCCAAAGATGAAGGAGATGCAAACAACCTGGGCAACCTGTTCCATGGCTTGGTCATCCTCAAGTGAAGGAGGTTTTCTTTCCATTCTTATTTCAATTTATGTCTACTGTCTCTTAGCCTTTCTCCAGCTGTGAAGGAACTCCCCAATCTCCAGAACCTTTCAAAAATGTAAATGGATGACAGGGGGATCCCCATTGTGGGGTAGGACAGAGCAGGAGTACAAGCACGGTCTGCACACCAAAAACAGTCCCCAAAACCCCAGCCCCAGCTGGGGGGACCAGCAGAGAGCACAGGCTGCAGTCTGCCTTCCTCTCTCCCTGTCTCTTCGCACTGCCCAGAGCTGGCACCCCACTTCGTGTGTTTGGAGAACCAGTAAGTGACATTTTCCCTAGAATCGTGTTGCCTTTCATGGGCAGTTGAAGATTTACTGTGGTAACCAGAAAGCAAGTTCTTTTGAGGCAAAACTCAAAGAAATTTTAGGCTTGGGTAACTGCACGTGTGATTTTGGGTAACTAAAGCGAAAAGTCAAATGATTTCTGGGAACAGAGCAGATGTTCTGACCTGCTGCAGTGTGTACGCACTGCAACCTGAACTGCCTGAGCATCACAGGAATATTTGAAACCTGTGTACAAATGGCAGGGAGATGAGGGTATGGCAGCTGTAAAAGCTCTGTTTTGGCATTTGACCACCTTCTAGACATAAACAGTAAAATAACTCACCCATGTCCAGGGTCAGGAATGGCTGTGTTAGTTAGCCTCATCTTAAACCTTGTGAGTTTAAATTGGCTTTATAGCCAAATATACTCAGATTGAGGTCAGACAAGGCTGGTTTTGCAGGCAAGCTGTATTTTTTTATTTTTATAAAACTCACTGGAATCCATTTTCCATGACAGATGCCATGGAGTGCATCTGCCTGATCGTTCACTACTGATAAGAGAGCTGGAGATAGCTCAGTGAGCCTCTTCATCATGAATTTCTATTTTCTTTTATAGTCTTAAATATTCTCACTGCCTTTATCTTGGAAAACATATTGCACTTTTGTTTCTATTTTGCTGGTTTTTGAACACTGCCATTTTTAAAGGGTTATTACTTTCCCCCTTCCCTAAGTTCAGCTCCTTATTCCTAAAAGAGAAAAAGTGTAACTAAAAAAACTAAATCCATTTTTTTACCTTGTCATTCACATGACTTTGGAAAGTGGTAAGCTACAGATACTTTGGAGTTCTGTGTGTGTGAACCTGCAGTCAAAATCACCACTTTCCTGTATTTGATTCTGTGATAATTATTTTAATTTTTATTTTTTTTTGCGTTGCTTACTCAGAGAAAGACACTTAAACATTTGGAGTCGGTGTGTGTTGGAAAACAGATAGCTGTGCAGTGATTTTCCCTACTTCTCATATTTTTATGTCTGCATTATTTGAAAAGGGCATTCTTCTCTTACAGAGTGTATTAAATTGGGATATAACATTTTCCTTTGCCTCTGCTGAAATCTTATTCTAACCATATTAATTTTGGGTACATCCTTATGTTCACCAGATATTGTCCCTGTGTCTTTATTTCATCACTGACATTGGTCTGTCTGACAAACCTATCTTCAGAAAAACTGAGAAATGAGATTCCCTGGGCTTGATGCAGTTTGACAAGCAGCAACAGATTTGCATTTGCTTTGCTCTAGTGTGATGGCTTTCTCTACTCAGCGGCAGAACCACTCCTGTGCAAACCTCCCCCTGCTTTCATTCACAGTCTGAGATAAACAGATGTTTGGTGAGATGTTTAGCATCTGAAATGATTAGTCTGCTCAGATTCTTGCTCCTACTTTATACTGTGTGGTGTTTTGGGGTTGGTTTGGTTTGTTTTTTTCAGTTGTGTTATGAAATGAAAAACTTCAGCATCCCATTGTGAGTTTCTCATCTTCAAGCTGCAGCTTCTGCTCAACAATAGGACAGTGAACAATGGTCCATCAGAGATACAGGAAGCAATTTAAGATGTATTGAGTGATGAAGAACAAATGTACTCCTGTTGTCACCACTGCATGGAAGATGCTCTAAAATTTTATGACAAATCTTCAACAGTCCAGCTGCAAAAGAAATGTC
Organism: Sclerurus mexicanus; assembly: GCA_013396755.1. NCBI lineage: Eukaryota > Metazoa > Chordata > Aves > Passeriformes > Furnariidae > Sclerurus > Sclerurus mexicanus. The sequence continues at coordinate 1,288,948 of VWZF01005020.1, forward strand.
TTGTGGAAGAGCAGAAATAGAAAGCCTTCATTCATCAGCAGTGTCTCGCTGATAAATTTTTTCCTTTTTTTTTTTTTTTTTTGAG
>VWZF01005020.1:1289047-1525089 GCA_013396755.1 Sclerurus mexicanus
TTTTTTTTTTTTTTTGAGATTTAGTCAGATAAATGAATACAGTCCACATGCCATGGTCTTTTTCCTTGCAGTAGCTACACCAGAGTCATAATTTGTGTGGGTGAGCATTGGTCTCTGTCACACCAAATACCAAGAATCACAGGAATTTTTTTTAGATCTCTCTATTAGATATCCATCATATTTCAGTAAAATGTATTTGCAGAGTGAACAATGTTTCTGGTTCATAGATATTTGAGTTGTAGTGGCAGATTTCCCATCTTTCTTTGTCTTTGCATGAGGACTTTGATGCTGAAGTAGATCTGTAATTCGTTAAAGGTAACACTTTTAGTGTTTAAGGCTGGAGAAAGACCACGTTGGTTAGGTCTGTAAGTTAAATCAGTGCCACGCAGGCTTGAAGAACACTAAGTCTCTTTATTCTAATTTTGCAACTAGCTTGATGGGATGTCTAGAAGTGTGATGGATAAGCTGGAAACTAAGGAGCAAAATCTTTTTGGTTTATGAAAGGACCGGAAAAGGGACAGTAGAAATGAAAGCTTGCAGATGGGAAGATAGGAGCTAAAATAATATAGTAATGATTGAGGCTTATGTGCATCCCTGGCATAGATAATTAACTGATTCAGAAACATTTGATAGAGGAATGATAGAATAATCAACAGGAAAATGCATGATCTGACTTCTGAGAAACTGATTATATGTCTATGAAACGACTGAGGACTTGTTTGGACTTCGTTGCCGGATGTCTTGTAATGTTTTGAAATAATTCTAGAACAAACATCTGAACTCATTATTCATTGAACTAATTCACCTGAGTGGTGGCTGTTGTTTTGAACAGATCAAGAGAAACAAGGACTGATGGATGAATGCTGTGGAGTATTTTGCATTAGTGTTGGCTAATAGGGAGAGAACTGGTTATGGAGAAAGGAAGAGCAATGCCTAGTTCTTGTAGTAAAAGCTTGGGGAGTGAACCCTCCTGCGCAAGGAGCAGCTACAAAGCAGACCTGATCTAATCTTGGCTTGTTCTGCTGTGTGCCTCTCCAGTAAGGGAAGAGAGTCATGCTTGAAACACATCTGGGAAATTTATGTTTACTTGTCAGTCACAGAGTTACAAAAGCTGAGAAGGTGAAGATGCAGTTAAATTGCTTCAAGAATTCAGAAGGCTGCTGGAATATCACATATTGTATTTTCCTGGGTGTTGGAGAGAGAAAAAGAATCTATATGATCTTCCATTACAGCTTCTGATAGAAAGGTGTTTCAGCATAGGCAGAGAAGAAAAACATTCTTTGGTTTTTGATAACAAGACAATTACCTCCCTTTGTACTGCAAATCTCTCTGGTTTGAGAGAACAATATTTTCTAGAATGAATGTAACTATGCTGGTTTGAAAAGTACATTAGAAGCCACAATAGCTTTCCCACTGCATTCTGGTCTGTGTCTCTCCTATTGTATTTTAATGTTTCTCTGAAATGAGCCTGCTGTGTCTTTTCTTTGTTTCAGTTTCCAAACAAGTATATTGTGTCAGGTCACTAAATACAGTATATTTACAACCATTATTAACAAATCAGATTAAATGTGCCATGATTCTTTGATTCTTGGTTTAATCAAGCACTTCAGATATTTTTTCAAAAAGCAGGAATAGATCTCAATTATGTAACTATTATATTCTTCCCTAGAATGCTAAGGAAAAGCTCCTTTTTTCAAGTCTTGGTATGAAAAGAAGTGGCAATATTGTTCTGAGCTTCTCTAGAAGCTCTTTCTCATTGTTCCTTGCTGTCACCTCCTTACGGTTCATACATTTTTAGTGGTAGAATAAGAATATAAATCTCTGGATATGTTCTTTATTAGTATAGCCAAATAAATAAACGAATTGCCTTAAAAACTCAAAGTGCCCCTTGGGATTCACTGAGCCATTCACAACCTAAGCTTGACAGGCAATGATTTAGTCAAACCATCTCTAATTTTTATTTGAAAAACAAGGACAATTAAAAATAGTATGAGGTATTTTGGTCATGAATTATTCTGATCAGGATTGTAACTAGAATTTTATTCCAATGTCTAAAAGAAATATCTCCCTGTATTTCCAGTGACTTTCGTTACAGCTTCAGTTTTATTACCTCACTTTGAGAGATTTAATCCTTTTCTTGGAAATGCATTACTCTTCAGAAAGTACAAATAAAAATGAAATATAGTTTTTTGGGGTTTTTTTTGAGAGGGTGGAGAAAGAATAACAGGAGAGAAGGAATCAACTTTTATATTTAAGATGACTAAAGCTTTATGGTATTATTTTATTGAGGTGCTCAGCATTGTAACAGCCTTTTTTGAAAACTTAGGAAGGGCAAAGCTTAGAGGCTACAGATTTGGTGCCACGGTACTCTTCAGCATTATTAGCATGGAAGTTGCTGCGGTGGATTCCTTAAAGGGTCCAGGTGACCCATCCTGGATACATGGGAGAGGATTTCTCTGTTATCAAAAGAAAAGAGATGGAATGAACTCCTGCTCCTTTCCAACCCAGGACCCAGCACCTGACCCCAGCAATCACCTTTGTGCTTTGGAGCCTCTTTGGATAAAGACCGACATCTCCTGGGATGAGGGAAAAGACACAGAGCTCATCAGGCCAAATTCCTTGTAGTTGCTCAACAACAGGCACAAACCAGGTGATTCCCCTTTTATCCTCATTTTGCTATGATTGAACTCAGCCCCAAGACTGGAGCAGAGCACTGGCACTGGGGCCCCAGGGGAGGGGGGCTCTGATACAGCTCCCCTGTGTTTGAGATGGAAAAATGCTACCTAGAAAGAGAAATCTTGCTGCAGATGAGCATTAATGCATCCAGCATTTTCTTTGCCATGAAAGCCACCTTCCAAAATGTTTAATGATTTTTGATTTTTCTGTAACCTGACAATTGTTGCTTTTCACTGTTCCTTCCCTTTCTGACTCCAATTTTCATCAGTGTCCTGGCACTTATAAATCCAGGCTATTCTCTGTGTGAAGGGTAAAGATTAATGCATCAGAATAGGTTTATCTTTTTAGCAGTACTGTCAAAGGCTGAAGCATGTTACCCACTGTATAAAACAAAATTGCATCATAGATATTTTCTGTCTGAAAATGAATTTGCTCTTTTGAAATGTGGATAGAAATAAAATTAGTGTATTGGTAGATAAAGATAGAGATTTTTAACCTGTTTTGTTGCAATTGTGCTGACAAATCCAGCATGAGGCTTAAAATTTAACTCAAGAAAAGGATAAGGGAAAGGGGGGGAAAATTGAAAAAGCAAAAACAAAGGTAAGGATTGAGATGGGAAGATAAAACAGAAGAGTAAGAAATTCCTGCAATGAAACCTGATGGTAGAGTTTATGTGCAAGGACACAGGGTCAGAATTTAAAAATTATTGTTGCTCAGCTGCTGTACATGTTTTCATGTAATGGGACCTTTCGGGGAGTGTGGTTGTCTGAGGCACTGATGGGTGGAAATATGATGCCCAGATGAAGGAGCAGGGTCAGTGAAGCCCCAGCAGGCTCATTTGCCCTGCTCCATCAGCCAGTTTGGCAGCCAGCTCTAATCCTTGTGCCACCACATCTAGGCTGCTGCTGGTACCCAGAGTCACTAGTTTGGGGTTGGCATGCTTATTTCTGCACTATGCAGGAGTCAATCTTCAGCACACCCTGACCTTCCCTGTGATGCTTTTAACTCACGTAAGTACTTCTGAAATGCTTTCTCTCAGCCTCATCTAGAAGAAGTAGTGCTCAGGCAGCACAAGGATAAGGTCCTGCTCAACAAAGCTCAGGTCAAACTGAAGGTGCCCAGAAGTATGAAAAAGCTGGAAACCACCACACCCTAGGGAAGTCCTGCCTTCCTGAATGGTTTGAGTCAAGCTGGCCGGTGCAGTGTGAGCAGTGCTTTCAAGCCTGATGCTGTCATCAAGCAATATTTTCCGATCTAAAAGGTTAGCAAGCAAACAGAAAGAAATAAGAGGTTTTCCTTCACTTCCCCAGAGCAGTGCGCAGAACAGTCATGCAGTACAGCCTCTGCCAGAACTGTACATGCAGGGGCACATACGGAAGAAATGCAAATGCCCATCATAGCTGAAAAATCAGGCTTAAACCAGACCTAATTGTATGGTCACTGAGAGGAACAAAAAAGAACATTATTTGCTATGACTTTACATTTTGAAGGCTCATTTCCTTAAGTAACATAAAATAACGTCATTGAAGATGAGGACGCTAAACTGGATATGTGAAGGTGACTTCCCAGGAGCCAGTTAACTGCAAAAAACATTGTCAGTGAATAAGAAATGCAAAGTCTTCTGGTCACAAGGGAAAACCCTTTCACCCTGATTTAAGGATGAACAGCTTTACAGCTATACTGTTATTTCCCTGTCTTACACAGATACTGCTCTAGCCTGATCTTATTAATACTGACAGCAGAAATCTTAAGCATATGTTTCCGATCTTGGACTCCCTTGTCCTTACAGGATGGGAGGTCAACCAGGCAATAAAGCCGTTAGTTGAAAAATTGCTTAACACATTGTCATAAGAATATAAACAGCTTTTTTTTTTCCCTTTGATACTGAGTGCTGAGTTGTTGATTGATGTTACAGACTAGTAACAGATCTCATATTACAAGGTGAGGCAAATGTCATGTAAAGTCAACAGTGAGAAGAGCAAGGTTTTAGGAAGTTTCCACGGCATATGCTGACTCCAGGCTACTGCGTTGGAGGTGCTTTGGGAAAACCTTTGCAAAACCTTTTAGTGTGAGCAGCAGGGATTGTAGCTGATGCTCTGAATCTCCCTCTGAATCAATCTATGGAGAAACTGAACTGGCTTTCTTGAGCTTGACCTTTGGAAGAATACCTAAAGAAAAGGTCTTAAAGGTTTTCCCTGTCCAAGGTCTATTATGGACCTCTTATTTTGGAAGAATTACATGTACATTTCTAAAAACTGCCACCCAAACCAGAGACTGTTTAGCAATAATGTCTCCTTACTGTACTCAAGCCTACTTTGCCACTCATTCTTCCACCCAACTTCCTGGGCTCAGCTATAGCTGTCTTGGCACAGATGGCTTCCTGAAATCCTGATCTAAGCCTTTCCTCAGTTGTCTTACTCACTTTAACTGCCTTTTCCCACCAGATATTTCTCAAATTGCTGATAAGCCCTGACAGCAGGGCTGTGCTAGCCCTAGAGTTCAACAGCAGTAGTGAAGCCAAACACACATCCCAGCTGCAGGTGGGCCCACAGGTAAGGCCAGCAGCCAGAAACACCATGTAGAGAAAACCTCATATATGGGCTGGGCTGCAGATACAAATTTCACTTCTATTCCACTTTCACTCCTTGGCAGGATCTCTGGAATGATGCCAAGCCCAAAGGACGGTTCAAGATTGCTCCCTTTTTGTGTTATGTGAAGTTAAATAAGATTTATCAAGTATACAAGCGTAGATTTCGGAGAGCTCCTGGAAGCCAGTAGCTCAGGTTTGTATAGACAAAGCTCAGGAGAGCAGCCAGCAATGCCATCTGCACTGGGATGGTGCAGGGCCAGCAGCTGTGCCCATGCTCTGCGAGAAGCCCTTTCTCCCAGCACCCGCCCCTGCAGCCTGGCACCCGTAAACACAAGTGCTGGGAAACTCCTGCCTGCCAGCTCTGCTGCTCTCAACATACACAGCATGGAAAGGTCTCCTGTGGCATTGTACTTCAGCGCTGCAGAAAGCTCTGACCTGTCAAAAGCAGCAGAAACACTAAACATTTCTGTTATTGTGCATAGGAGGCCAAGTTCTGATAGTCACTTGAAAGATTTCATTCTACTTTATAAGGCACACTTGGTGACAAAAATTATAATAAACCCCCGGAGTCCTAGTACAGTATCTAATACTGCCACTAAATTGATTTATTTATTTATTTGTTGGTGTTAAAAAGGACAAAGACCTTAATCTGCTTGAAATGCAGAGCACAATCAGCTGCTAATTGTGAAAAAAAAATGCATGTAATCTACCTTTTTATTTTTTAAAATAATGTTTATTTCTTTTATGCAATCCATTCTGCTGACCTGCTCAGGCACAGGTCTCTATTTACAAAGAAGGCCAACCGACAACAAATGTCCTTCTGGATCCATAACTCTTCTTATTTATATAATGAAATAGAAATAACAGCAGAAAAGTGACTTACATGGTTTTAAAAACAAAAAAATCCTTCACTGAATGCAAAATAATAGTAGTAGTAGTAGTAGTAGTAGTAGTAATGATGATGATGATAAAATAAACTGAACAAAAATAAAGGTATTGATAACTAATTCTCTTGTCCCTCTCCTCTCGAAATCTGGGAATGTATTTTTTATCTCCATCATGCAAGTGTTTTCTCTATAGAGATATCCAAAAGGATTTCAAGCAGAGAATAAAATAGTTTTCTATAAGCTGCTAGAATCTACTACAAAATTATATCCATTTTGTAGGAATGTTGGTGCGGGGTTTTTTCCCCCAAATTTCTTACCAGGTCAGAGCTAAAGCTGAAACTGCACTTCGAAATGGGTTTTATGATTCCTCCTACTCTGTCCCCTCTCTTTCAGCAGCGCTGGGAGCTGAGGAGCAGTGAGACAGGTGGAGTTGGTTGGTGGGATCCAGATGTGTAGGGCAGAGAATGAGCCCGGAGCTGTTCCGTGGATTCCTCAGCGCCACCTGCTGCCCCTGTGTAAGTTACAGCCGGGAATAAGTTTAATTAATTAATTAAGGGCGTTTAATTGTTGATTTTATTTTCAATTACTGCAAAGGAAGTTATTCCTGGGGAGCACAAGAGCAAACCTGCCAGGCAGTGGTGCAGCAGGGTCCGATATCACAGCCCTGGGGCAATCAATGGTCTTGGATTTATCAGCACTGCGCTAACACGTGGACACCAGCGCTATTCCCAGGCACAGGCAAAGCACAGAATGTTGTAGGTATAGCCCGAGCAGCAAAGGGCCACTCACAGGTATTAAATACCCACTGCTGCACTTTGTGCTTGGAGATATTTGTAGGAAACAAATAGAAATGGAAAGGTTTACTTCTTTATTTACTTGTATTAGAAACCTCTGAGATGTGGACCTTGAGACGCTACAAGGCAAATAGTTGGGTAACACAGACATTATTTATATTTGAGATTCCCAGCTAGATAGGTATCCCAAACATATCCGCCTTTCTGTCTGCCTGTCTATCACCGTTGTATCCTGGGAATATATAGTCAACAACAGAACAACTTATCATGCCTTTTCCCTTCTTGTAATAATCTCAGTAATTTACTGGGGCTGTATATTAAAATGTCTTTCCCTACTGCCAGGCATTTGCATACATCCATCAGCCAGCTAGTATACGTGGGATGGGAGATGATTTAATGTTGCCAAGAAGGCTTAAGATGTGGATAAATGTTTTTTTTGTGAGGATTGTTAATACTGTTGTGCCAAGATTAAGGAGGCCAAAGACTTGTCCTAGAAATAATGACTGGCTGAAGCAATCCTGAAAACATCCCTGTCTAGGGGAGGGGAATATAGTTGTATTTAGGAGAGATTTTAGGAAAAGAAATATCTAGTCAGACAGAATAGTATTTCACTCTAATCATTTTAATACAAATACAAAATCAAGCTTCTTGAGTGATTTTCCCAATGCATCTGCAGTCTGAGCCTCCAAATACTACAAAGCTGAGTATTTGCATGTCTGAGCTGCCTGTACACTGGCCCAAATTAGCTACGTGCATGCCCTGGAGCAGCTATTCTGCATACAGGATGGTAATAGGGAATACCAGGAGTGGGAGTAGGAGGGTACATACCTGGGGCTCAAACAGACATAAATTCAATAAGCATGGACAGTCTGTGGAGGTAAAAAGCAAGTAGATTAATATTAAATACTGGCAATGATTTAAATTTTGTGAAGAAACTACTTTTGCTGATATGGAATTTCTTAACCGCAATTTGAATACAGATCTCTCCTGGCCTCTTTTGGGGAAAAAAGACATTCAAAATTTTAGTAGATTAAAAAATGTCATTAACTTACATCTGTACTTCCTCATCAAGCATATTTTTATTGATGTAAGCCCTGACGATTCAGGAAATCAACTGAAAGCCAAATTCACCCCATCAGAATTATGTGCTTTGCAATTCCTCTTCCTGATATTCCAGATCTGCTTGATCCTCCTTTCCAGTCCACCTTGGAGCCAGGCACAAGACACACACCCAAATCCAACTGAACCCAAACTTACAAATTTAGCTAAGACCCGGAATCTTTTCCTGGACTAAAGTGGTGCCAATGCCTCAAGGCTTTGAGACACGCAACATCTTCCTCCAAGTCTGTGATGCACTTATTACAGAGGTGTTTAATGCTTTGGGAATGCAAACAAACACCAGCGATTTGAGAGATGCAAATGTCCTTTTCCTAAGCCAAAGTTCCAGCTGTTTGTCTGAGTGGGATCTGCAGTAGGTCCATGTTAATTAATTCAGTATTACAAGAGAGAACAAAGAAATATATACAATTCTCTGTTGTACTCCACAAGAATTTCCCAGAAAAAATAGCAGCTGGCTTTACTAAACTGATTCTTGTGCTAGTAGCCAACAGAAGGAATTTAAAGGAATCTGGACTTCCTTATCAAATTAACATTAAGAAACTACTTTTTTCAGTAAAATATTTACTTTTTCTACCTCAGCATGGAGAGATATTTTGAATTAGAATAAGAGTCTGGTGCTTTCGCCCACCTCTGCAGATTCATTTGCAGCGTGAGAAGTGCAGTGAATCTCCTGCAGACGCTCTGTGGGTTAGAGCTCAGCTGGAGCCACAGGGACCCACATTCTTTGCTCTTTCTTCTTAATCCCTTGGCCTTCTCTTCTCCAGCGCATTGCCCAAACATGTCAGGATTTAATTTGTTAACAAAGAGGAATAATTTAGATCTTTTCACCCACAGAAGTGTGGAAACCAAATTCTTGCTGTGGAAGCTGGAGCCTCTGTTGGGATCAAAGGAGCTTGGCCAGTTCACCCCTAAAGATCTAACCTATTGCCTCTTGCTGCTGTGTTATTTTTGTCACGGAGAATTCATATTTCCAGTTGGCTTTGGCTTAGTGGATGTCTGTTGAACTAAAAGTATTTTTTAACTTGTCACTTTGCTCTTCCCTATCCACAATCCAATGTGTCTCAATTTCCATTTCAAACACAGCTCAGATCTGACTAATCTTTTGCTTCTTCAACATTTTCAAGGAACTGTAAATTCCACAATTTAATTAATGGGTCAAAGAGGCTGAGCCATCTTCATGCAAAAGAGAACCTTACAGTGATTAATTAAAATTGCTCTCATTGTTCCAACTTGGTAGATAGACTTGAGCATGGCATCTTCTGCTAAGGACATTACAGAGTGCAAAACAAAGTGTGCTAAACTTAGAGAAGCAAAGGGATATGTGATTATTACAAATGGGGGAACAATTTTTGCAGTATGCATAGGCTAATTTTTAAAGGACCTTTTCAACAGTTATGGTGTACTGAAATTTGATCAGCCTTAGCATTTGCTCCCTTATGCTCTGCTGGCAGATGTCTCTGAGTTCAGACAGCTTTTAACCGCACACCATTTTACCCTTTAAGATGAAGGAGGAACAAAAATACTATTTACATAAACTCTGCTGAGTAATAGTGTCTCGTGCAGTCTCCTCTGGCTCTTGTAGAAGCAGCTATGTAATGAGAAGTAATTTCCAGAATGATGTTGACATGCTTTGAGTATGCAGAAGGCAACAAACAAATGAAACAATATTAATTTGAGATGTTATCAGACATATTAGGGGGAAATCTTTTAGTGTGTTGGAGAGACAAAAGTCTGCTCTTGGTCACTTAGTTTAGACTTTATTTATGAAATTCTGAAATGTGGCATGACTGAAAAAAAATATTGAAAAGAACCTTAATCTGAAGAAACACATGTTGGTCTCTACTAGCTTGTCTGTTTGGTCATTTAGGAGGACAGGTAATATGTGCTTTGTTCTTTTTAATACAAACTTCAGCTTTTGTGGAGTGATAACATTTTAATTGCAGTCATGATTTGGCTAATCTGTGTTTGAAGGACTTTGGGTTTTGTCTTGATTCTCTGTATATGTCATAGTAGCAACATACCAGGGCCTGAAGAAGGATAAATCTAAATGCGTTATCTGTTTTCCTGTCAAGGAGATGTTCAGTTTGCAACTGGGCACCTAAGGCCAAAACCTCAGCAGACGCTTGCATAGAGAAATGAAGCTCAAACACTGTCCTAATAATGTGCCTCTGGAGGTGACTGCAGGTCAGAGACTCCCTCCTTGGGAATATGTCATCACTGTGCTCCCAGTGGCTCAGCATTGCCCCAGCTTACACCAGTTCTGCCCTGGAGTCACAAGAGCTCTGAGCTGGCCATGAGCCCATAGCAATAAGGATGATCCTTCAACAGCCCTTGAAGTGGACTCTCTGCTATAAACCTGAAAGTGCCACTTGGGGAGCAAGGATTGTTTTCCAGCACATATGGGAAGAGTTAAGGTAGCACTTAATTTATTAACACATCAGTGTGGACCCTCTGCATCAGGGCTGTCATGTTCTAAGAGGAGTGGGACGAAGAGCACATCTGTTCTGTGGGCTGATCTTCTCACCTAGTGTAGAAGGCATGCTTAGAAAAACCTAACCTTAACCACTCTCTTGGGTCAAACTACAGGTTCAGGGGAGCTTCTACCTATGTTCAGAACAGCAGTGCAGAAGTACTGATGCCAGGGGCAGTGTGACAGGAAGCAGAAGAAGCTGAAGCTGTGATGCTCACTGATACAGAGCTTCATTTCAAGGTGCCTCGTGCAGCTTGCCATTTGTGACTGCAGTCAGCAGGGAGTATTACACACTTTCTCCTGTTCATTATAGGGGAAGTTCATGTTTCCATCCTGTACACTGAAGAAAACCCTGTGCAGAGGTCTGAGACTGTGTTGATGTGGTGAGGGAATGGCAATTTAGCCGCTAAAAATTGGGGGGAGCCAGCAAAATGGAAGAATCTGAGTTATTCTCAACTGAACAGATCTCTTATTTACTGTGTCATTTATTCTCTTGCACCTTTCTCTCCAGAAAATACAGTCATTTCACTCTTCAAAAACCCTCTCTAGCTCCCAATGACAGAATTCCCTAGCAGAAACAGCAGGTAAAGTTCCGGCAGTGGATAATAGAAGTAATTTCCTTTGTGCACTTTAGAAACCTCAACTTAACCTGTTTTCCTTCTTTCATCCACACATGCACGTCCTGTTGCTCGCAGATCCGCCCTTCGGTTAAAAGTTTAAATGCAGATCAGCATGAGTTGACTTTAATCACCATGTAAAGGCCATTGGCAAACAGCTTTCCTGGTACAGATCCTGTACGTATTCTTCCCTATCCACACTGCATTTAGATTTGGAATTAACCCCACAAGCCCCCAACTAATGTGAGATCCAAACCTCACCAGCACTGCCGTCTGCTAGAAGATTAACAACACAACCCAAGTCATCGATGGCAGCAGAAGATGCCACGGGGTTTGTGAACTGAATCCTCCTCCAGGATGTGGTATCCCCTTGTTATATTTATTCCCCTTTGCTGCTTGATGCAGAGGCTGGGGCTTGGGCTGTGAGAGCAGTGGGTGTTGGGGCTGGGCATGAGCACAGGGGCGCTGAGGGCAGCAGTGGGTGCTGCTCTCGGTGGGTGCCTGCCCTCAGCACCACAAACTCAAAGCATGGAGGCTCGTTCCCTGCAGCAGCCAGCAGCAATTTCCATGACAACCAGCAAGCTGATTACTCAATTACCGTGTTCCTTTTAAAAGGTGACATCAAGCCAAGGGACAACACATCCTCAGCTTCCTATGGCGCTTGATTTTCAAAGCGCTGAGCTACGTTTCACTTTTTATTATACCTTGTGATTGTTTGTGAACCTAGTTCTGGATCTCTTTTTTTATTGTTATTATCTTTATCAATATTGTATTCCAATTGTTCTTTGAAACATTATGAAAGTAAAAAGCTGCTTAAAACATACAGTTTTCTTTGTTGCAGGAAAACATGCAGATGCAACCAACACCCGGTGAAAAGGCATGGGAGGACTGTGACAAGTGCACCTTTGGGAGAGTGCTGGAGCCATGACCGATTCAGCAAAATGTGCCAAACCTGCTCCAAGAAACCTCAACAGAGGTCCCCATGCTGCAGTCTCAAAAACTGAGTTGTCTCTTCATGCTGTGAATGCTTTTTATACCTAACATGCTCCTGTAGGTACCACCATGCTGTTCTCAGAGCTGAGGCATTTTTCATCCTCCTGCATAAGCACAGATTACTGGATATTTTTCTGCAACTTAAGAAGGGAAAAAGCTGAGCATACACTTGTGATACTGGCTTTCATTGGTTAGATCAGTTCAGATTTATAACACCAGCTGTGCACGAACAGAGGGATCCCTGTGTTTTTCAAAGGGATATAGCTACTGTTATAGTGCCTTGAGCATCTGGTCAAGGTCTTCATTATGTTGGACATGGTAGAGGTGTACAGTGAGAGACCTCTACAGCGAGTACTGCAAGATGGACCAGCCAGGCCAATGCCAGGGAGGAAAATAGAAAGGAGTAAAATAGAAGCATAGAAACAGAAAGTAGCTTTGCTGATGACCTTGTCTGGATTCATAGGATTGTAGAATACGTTACATTGAAAAGGACACCTACAGGTCATCTGATCAAGCCCTCACTCAAAGCAGGGGCAAGTTCAAGGTTAGATCTACTTTCAAAGTTATTAGACTTTTTCCAGTCAGGGAAGAGGACATCTCATGGCCTTCTATAGCCACGTCTGGAGTATCTCCACAGGCAGAAGTATCCCAGGCTCTCAGGGACACTATTCCAGGGTTTAACCAGCCTCACTGCTCTCAGTCTGCTCTGTCTAGCATGTTTCCTGCACAGCAATGCTCTGCTATAATTCTGCTGTAACAGATCATGGGAAAAATCTCTACATGACTTCTCATGACAATGTTCCAGAATGAAACTGTTTTCACATCTTCTGCCTTCCAAACTGGGTAGCCAGCTTGAAGCTGCTCTTGGATTCTGGAGGAAGCTGTCCCAAAACAGTAGTGTTATTTAGCGCTCACTTGTGATTTGGGCAAAGAGAAATACATAGGGTTTTAAACCTATAACTTGTAAAGGACTGGATGCTACTTGTTCTGTCTTGAGGTAATCCCTGGGTTTGTTAGAAGAGTTTTTACAAGCGGTTTTCACTTCTCTCTGAAGCTGCCAAGAGGTTCTGGTTGTAAGTAGACTGTGTGCCTCTGCAGACAGAGATTAGCAGGATGACTGTCACCTTTCCAACAATTTCTTTACAATATTTCTCCTCTCTGAGTTTGGATCATCTCCCCTGAGAAGAGTACAGCTACTTCAGCCCTCATGACCTAAGATTAAGGGTTCACTATGTCCTAAAGAGGAACCCTCTCACAGTCATGTCTTCAACATTAATGCTGTAGGAAAAGAAAGACCTGAAGACGTATTTGCTGAACAAAATGCTATGGCATGTCATCCCAAAATGCTGATTTCTTACAATATGCAGTTTCTCAGTATACTTGATTAAACTTACAAGGATTTAAGTTTTCTAAACCATGTCGCTTTTATTAATAAGGGAAGAGAGATTGTGAGGAGTTAGGGAATTTGCCAAGGGAAAGATCTTTGTTGTCCCCTTTTCCCTCAGCACTCAGTACTGACCATTATGAGACATAGGGTAAAACTAGCCTATTTACCCCATTTAGCTGGTTTTGGGACAGACCTGAGCAGCAGGTGTTCTGCAGGGGGAAACTCTGAGCTCCTGTAGTCTGTCAGAGTGAAAGAAGCTTCTCCATCCCTCCTCAAAGAACAGAACTATAACCCAAAGTCCAACCCATTCAACGGATGCTACAGAAGATAAATGGGCATATGAGCCTTTCTGATTTCCCCAGATACTCTCAAATTGATTTGTGTGGAATATAAGCAGCAACGACATGGTGACAGGAATGGAAAACCACAGCAAATGAACTGTTTCTATGCATGTATTTGCTCATGTCTTGTCCCTCTTCAGCATTTTTAAGCTAAACCATAGTCCTTCTCAGTGAAATGATTGACTAAAAAGCACCTGATTATTTCAGCATTATTTGCTTTGGAAGCTGCCTATGTTATTTTATTTCAAAGCTATGAAAATATAATCTGATTTTCCAGCCCATGAGAAAGAGCAGCTGAAGATACAGTTTTCCAGTCATCTCGCTTCAGTGTGTGATAGAGATATTGAGCTGGTGCTGTGCAGATGAGGGAGCTGACCTGCAAGTCGTCTCTGTGAGATGGTGCAATGTGTGACTTGCACAGGTGTTTGTCAAGAAGGTAAGGACAGGTTCAGAACATCAAATTGCTGTTTTCTGCTCCTCACTTAATGAATCAGCTTCCCAGCCAGGCACACTCTAGAAAGCAGAGGTAGAAGGGATCAGCAGGAATATTACCTGAGCCATGCTACAGAATGGCAGCAGGGACTAAAGGGAATCTCAGAAAGGGTGACAGATCTATACTGAGGTGGAAGACCTTCACTGACTTTGGGCCCTTACAAGATGCATAGGTACACGAGCAGGGTCTTTAAAGTATCATGGGATAAATGCAGGCAAAAATAATCTTGGTATTTAAGATAGCTGTGATGAGCTGTACATTGCCCCTTGGCCTTCTTTTCCTTAAAAGGTCACTGAGAACCAGAGCTGGGAAACCAAATCTCACTAATAATGGATAAGTACATATATGCTCCAAAAGGCAGGTATATAACTAATCTATATGATCTGCAGTGTCTGAAGTGGGCTGTGTATAGCAGGGTGTCATCCTATCTCCTCTCAGAGTCTCAGACACAGATAAGGGCTTTTTTTCACAGCACTGGCAGAAAGCTAAAGAGAATTCAGGCTGGGATAGCTAAACTTCCATGTGATATATATTTCCATCATTGTACCATGGGAACACACTTCTTTTTGATTGGTTGGTTTTGTGAGGACATGAAGTTTCTTCCTCTCTCTCTCTCACTCCTGTTGTTAAACCTTCCCTTCACCACCCTCAGCAGCTTCTCACTGTGTAAAGACACCAAATTAGACAGAGCCACCCCTTTCCTTTCTCCCACCACTACTTATCTGGAGATTGTAATGATGAATCACTTAGGGGATCCATTTCATGTGCAACAGGGTTGTGCATTTGCAAGTTTTCTCAGCATATCATTATGTTCTCTTGTGGTCATAAAGCCATGGTTCTGAAGATGTCTCCTGGGGATGATCAACTGGGATGCTGGGTGAGATGAGCAGAGGCTTCAATTTTCATTTATTCTCTCTGTATAAACACATAATATTTACATATTTATATATTTCTGAGAACCTGGAGTTTAGAGAGTTTAATAGACTGGAAAAATAATTGAAAGAAAGATCCAAATATCTTTCCCCCCTCTAGGGACACACAAGCCATTTCATTAGAGATATGGAAGGGAGAGAAGTTTGCACTGTTGTTATTAGTGCTTTGGTTTTGTAATAGTGATTATAAAGGCAAAATTCAAAGAGAAGAAGTGACACCTGCTCTCACCTGTGGTAACCTTGGAGTGCAATGGGACTGGTGTCAGATAACACAGACAGGAATGCAAGAGACTGAACAACTCATGCTGCAGAGTCATGTCAGTGCAGCTTGAAGTGTATGAGTGCTTGCATCTCCCAAACCTGAGGTGTGGCTGCATGGAGGGGTCAGGAGCAAGGAGAAACAGCCGCACTGGAGGGACCACAAACACGGGTCAACAGTTGTCACAGAGCACAGCACTGAGCTTCACAAACCCTCAAAATAGCTGAGCGATACCTCAGTCTTTTACTTGTCCATTATGGATTGGGATCTGGAGTCAGGCTTGGGTCTCTTAATTTGTTAAATTAAGCACTCAGCTAGTCCTTGTGTGAGTTGTACTCAAGTGCTGAATTTCATTCCAACATCTGGTCTGTTGGGTATTGAAAGAACAAATTCTTTGGCATTTTTATTGAAATATGTTCAGTGCACTTCCATACACTCACTGAAATTGAGACTGGTCTTTACCATGTAGTTTATGATCAAGGGAATAGAGCCAATGACTAATTTATTTTACCAAATAAGTCTTTAGTCTTTCCACTTATGTGCATGTAATATATGTTACCATTATTTCTGCTTTAAAAGAGTGTGATTATCCTATAATACTTTCCAGCATTTATATCATGTTCGTCCCTCTCCAGGTAAAGAAAACACCGAACATCTGCTTCCAACATTTCTGTAGCTCCAATTTCCCATAATTTTCCGTAATTCAAGTGATATCAAAACAAAGTATAATCATATCCCTGAAAATGGGAAGCCAGAAAATACAGCCCTGTTTGAGGGTGCTGAGTCTCACTTTACAGCCTCATTACAGCTGTTGCCCTGCCTATTAATTTGTTCTGACTTGGGAGATTTTATTTGCTCCTGTTAAATCATTATTAGCAGCAAATGCCCTCTACAAACGTGGCACAACAATCCTGTCAAAGACAACAGATATTAGCAAATACCGATGCTCTGACCTGTGTGATGTTCTGTGGTTCAGTTCCCAAAACTGTGCGAATCAGCTGTCACTCACAAGCTCTTCATGAGGGCTTCAGTAATTTCTGAAGCAAGTGAAGAACCAACAACAGCCACTCCTAATTAGCAGACTTTTCTCCTGGGATCTCTCACAGAAAGGGTAGGGAAAAGAAAAGAGGAATCTTCATTTGTTCAGTAGGAGCCTCAAAGAAGAATCTGTTCACAGGAGACCTGCACATGCCTGAGCACCCACTGTGCTGGGTGCTGCACAAACCATCTACTGCAGGGGGAGCAATTAAAACCTCAAAAGGACATCAATAGACAGTTACTTAAAGAGATGCAAATCTCTAGAACTGGATGGATCTACAGCCAGCAAAAGAAGGTCCTGCCTCCAGTGAGTATGAGGGTGTTGAGATCAGTCTTGTCTTTTCAGTTGTTTTATTCTATTTTTGTTGCACTTTGAGAATACAAATAAAGATGGAGCAAAGGCAAGAGTTCTGCTTCTCCATCCAACACAGTTTTTTATATATAAAGCTCAACAGGAACACTTAATCAAACTGCTTCATCTGTGTCAACACTTTTGATGGCTTGTGATGGCACCACTAATGCATGGACATCCATCATGCCTCTGTAAGGGCATGATACCCCAAGGAATAATTTAGGGGTCTTCTCCCAGGAATATTGCTCAGTGTAAAGTCAGTATTTTATCTGCTTGTCCAAAGGGAATATTGCTTATGACAGTTTCATACAGCCGTGGTATTGTTGCTATTTATCTTCAAACCCCTCCAATGATGCTGTATCTTCGTGTTGCCGTGTGTGCACCTGCAGTCTTGGTCTCTGGTTCCCTTCTGTAGAATGGAGAAGGAGGAGGAGGTCAAATCCATGACCCTGGGGAGATAGTCTTCACAACCAATGTTTAGAAACTGAGATGAGACACTTTGGACAACATCTTTGCTGCCTTCTACATATTTTCCACAGCACTAGTCCAGCTACAATGGAGTGATATAGATCCCAGACAAGCTGGTATCTTTCTGAGATTGTTGGCAGAGTGCCTTTGGAAGGACATTTTGTTTCAACTCAACAGTTATTCAACTACTGGGCACGTAATAAAGATGGATTTTTTTAGTCGTAGAAGTAGGCTGAGTTTGTGAAGACATAAGATGAAAGGTTGCTAAATCTCTTTAACTGATGTCAGTGTCTGGGAAGAGTACTCAGCATCTGCTGTAAAGCGTGCTCTTCAGCAGTCCACCAATGTTTTGGGAATAATGGGTTATTTTACTTCCTTTTGCTGTGTTTATATAGCCTTTGCAACAAATTACACAAGTATGAGAGTCCTTATCCAATATTAAAATATGTTCTCCACATTTTTTAAAGTGTTCAGTGTTTTCTTGCTGTTTCTACATTGACTGTCTCAAATTAAGGTTGATTTTCCAGTCATTGACTTCCAGCTTTTGAGAGGACATTTTCTGCCTACAGAGGTACTTCAGAGAGAAGTGGGAAAACAGGATTTTTAATGAAATAAATATACAATAGTTAAATATGCTAGAACAAAACATTTTACAGCTATGTCCCCTGCCTTTCACTGGCAATGCCATCATTCGATAACATGGCAATAAGATATAGAATTTGAGATCTGTCTTTGCAAAACTGTGAGGAATTGGGTGCTTCAGAAAACCTCCTGATGGACTGACAGGAGACTCCTTCCCCGTGGTCCCTTCTGCTACTATTTTACCACAAATTCTTTTTGGTGGGTTCTACTAGAAGTGCCAGTTCTTTGCAGTTTGAGGAGAAGGAGTAAAAAGATGACTATAAATTAGCGGGAGGAGAAAATAAGAAAATATTTAATCTTCTTTAATAACTTCATTATATCATCTTATTACAGTAATTGCAGGTTTAACTAAAGATTTTCCTATTGTGCAAGCTGTGGAGACGCTGGGAATTTAATAAACAGTTAGAATAATACCACACAATGAAGGCAAAAGGTGAAATTACTACTTGGATACATCTCTTTCAGCCAAACTGTGCAGGATCAAGGGGTCACTCAGCAGAGGTAATTGTTAAGGATGCTCCAAGGGGCAGCCAGGCAGTCAGGCAGACAAACATCCCTGTGTTGTATTGGGCTGCCAATTGATTACAACTTCAGCCCTTGATTAAACTTCAGAACTGATTAATTGATTAATACTTACACACTTGCCAAAATGGACAACAAGGACCCGGGGACACCAAAGTGAGGCCATGGCAGTCACCTCCAGATCTTAAAAGCATGAGAACTTTGCAGTTTTGTTGTGGTCCCACTTATGGTTATTTCATTAATGTCAGTACTGGAGCAGGATGAGCTCTTGACTCAGGTGCTGAACAGGGAATCAAATAATGTGAGTTCAGTGCTGGCTCTGCAAAAGATTTGCTCTCACTAGAAGGCACTTAATCTCTCTGTTCTTTCATTCATCATCTGTAAAGTGATGGTGAAAGATTGTTTTCTACAAATACCCCTGGGCAGAGTTCCGTGCAGCACAGATCCATACACAAGACAGATTTTAGGCTGAGAAGAAGCTTCTGAAACTTTCAAATTCAGCAATTGGTGATAATGCAACTGTCGCTAAGATGTAAAGACCTGCAGATCTATTGTAACAGCATTGATTTACAGTTTTAAGATCTGGGAGTGTGATCAAGTCTGAAACTGCCTGAAAACACAGACCACAATTTAATTTCAGCAACAACCAACTGGTAGGAAAGATGTCATTACCAAAAAATTTATTTAAAATAGAAAATTTTCATACTTTATTTTTTTTAGTCTGATGCTTTTGTGTGGATTCCTGGAAACATGAAAGCAAGCTAAGATAGACCATCATTTAGAACAAGTATTCTGTTACGTTTCACTTGCTTCTCTATATAAATATCACTACATATTATTTATTCACTTATTTTTGTAAGATCTGCTAGTGAAGACCACTTGAAGTTCTAAGCACCTCTTCAGCTTTTGTAATCTATTGAAAAGATGAACTTCCATCACAATATCTCTCATAGCTCTAGTTAGAGAACTTTTTGTCCCAAACAAAATCTATCAAAACCTAGTAATGAACAGCATATCTTATTCCTCTTTCTGAACTTGCTCAAGAAATCATTGCTATCTCACACAAATTACAGTTTTATTTTAAAAAGCAATGCACTGAAGTTTAAATATTGCTCCCCCAGGGAGAAAAGTACATTTAATTTGCAATTAGTGTGATTTTGTGCCCTAATTACTCTGCATTATTATTATATTTATGAAAAATGGACCTGCTGCAAGTCTAGAGCCAACTTTCCTCCTACACTTCTCCTCAAGCTCCTTTCCCTTCACCCTCTTTGTCTCTCTGCTTGGCTGGTACCTTTTTTTCAGACAGGATTATTTTTCTCCCAGCCAATACTGAATGAAACCCTCTGCTTTTTGTGTCCTGTAATGAAAAGGAGAAAGTAGACAGCAGCTGAGTGTGAGAGAACAGATGCCAATGCTCCTGAGAAAGCTACAGAAAGAAGAAAAAATGCTTTGCTACTTTGTAAAGGATGTTCTTTGGAGAAGATTGTGCATGTGGACCATGTTGGCATGGGTGTGGATGTGAAAGATATTAGCATGGGAGAGACAGAGGTAAAGGGATCTCTACATCGGTGTGTACTGGAATCTATGGAGAAAGGCAGGAATTTCCTAATGCTGGAATTAGGACACTAACTGGGTCTTAAATGTCAAAGAGTGCAAAGGTTCTAGTAGGAACAGAGATTCATTCCCTTGATTTATGTCCCTGTGTATGGAGCCACTCTTGTGTGGATCTCACGGAGAGCTCTCGCCTACAACAGGCAGGTAGTGGGTTGATGTCTCCGTAAAGTGCCATAAACACAACAAGGCCAGGAGGTTTCAGGCTTGCTGCCCATTTCCCACAGCACATGCAGTGGGCTTAGCCAGGAATCCCTGATGCGCCTCCTCTGTGTCTGAGCTATGGCACCACTGTAAAAAATCCTCTGACTGGAGGGAATTTCTAGATGGAAAGAAAATAAAGATGTCCAGGAAACCCAGATGTTCTGGCATTCCTGTGCAGGATGTGCCGGGTCAGGGCATGTCTGGGCTCTCCATCTGGCAGAGCAGCTGCACCTGACTCTTTGGACCAGCAGCAGCTCTGCTGAGCTACTGTGTTCATTGGCTCACTTGTAAGATTGACAGCTCTCTGGATATTAGTAATTGTAAAATCTCAGTTGGATGCAATTGTTCATTGTACAAGATATTATTTTCTGCAACTCTCTAGATCCTATTGTCACCTTTCAGTATCTGAAGGGTGCTACCCATCTGTCTGAGCCCCTGAAGCCCTCATGCTGCACATGTACAACTAATCCTTCTTGCTCGGTTTCTGCAAGTCTCAGACACAACTGAATTACTCAGAACAATTGCTCCTGCCTTTATCTTGATGTGTGCCTTGATCTTGCAGAAAGGTTTGTGAATTCAGTGTTTTGTCCATTATTTTCAATCTATTTTAACTGATGGGATGACAGAAGTGGTCGGGAAAAGGCATCATCTTTTTCTGTATCTGTGGTGTAGTGCTAAAGGCTTCAATTCACCACAGAGTTCTAAAGAGCTACTGGAATAGAAAGGTTAGACCAATAACAACTTCTGCCAACAAGAGAAGTTGAGACATAAGACAATGATATATTCTCAAAAACTTACTTCTGCAGGGATTGGCTTCTGCAGCTAGGCTGTCACTGGTAGCTGAGCTGTAAAGCTGATCTGTAAAGCTAATCTGTAAAACTAATTTAAGTGCATCTGGGTGGATTGGTTATGAGTTGTTGCATCTGCAAAAATACTGCAGAACCACTGCTAGTTTTGAAGGAATGCAGCCAAGAGGTTGGAAAGCTTTTGCCATATTGTCAGCCAAAATTCTGGTGTAACAATAGCTCTGTGCCTTTGCAAAACATATGTTAAGAAAGTTAGTAACACTGCTTTCATATTTCCCCCTTGCAATTAGTTTTCTCAATGTAAGCATAAACCTGAGAAAATATAGCCTTTTCTAAAGGGATACCTGGGTACTTTTCAAATACTCTCCCAGAGGGAAGCTGAGCAGCAAATGTTGTATTTTCTTTTTCAGATTTCCAATGCCCATCAAGCCTTTGAAAAGTATATTATTTAGCTCGTTATTAATAATCTGACTGTTAGCTTGGATTGCTAAATGAATCTGCAGAAAAATAATGTGTGTACTCCAGTTCTTTGATGTTTAGATTCATTCGAGCGTTTAAGAACTGTCAAACAAAATGCACTGAATTCAAGGGAATACATTCATTGAAAGATTAAATTAGGTACTACAGTAAAGCCCCCCTGTTGAAGTGGAGAGGCATTTCATGCTAACAAATAACTACAGTGCTATTATAACAAGACCTAGAGGCATGTGATTTCAACTGACTGCACATCTTTGCTCAGTGGGTGCCTGTGTATTTCTTTTCCCAGGCTGATGAAAGAGCAAATAGTGGTTGACATGGACAGAATTGTTCTCTGAAACAGTTTTGAAAGAATTTGTAGTATTTCAAAGATTGTCTTCAGAGTAGTTTCCCTGACCCGTAACTGTGGTTTCCTTTCCACCTACTTCTTTTGAAGCACTGAGAAGTCAATGTCTCCAAACTTTTGTGCCCAAGAAGTGCACTCTGTCTGTGCGTTCTGACATGCTCTCTAGTTTTCATTTGGCTTTTTCATGTCTTTATTTGTCTTTTTCCAGCAGGGAGCGAAGCCTCGATAACCTGTGCCTTCTGATCTCTTAAGGCAAAATTTGTGTCTCATTTCCTATGAGACTTAGACACAATCTCTCCTTTTTTCCTCTTTATAAGCTGGAAAATAATGATACTTTACCCTTCAGAAAGTGGTGTCTTTAAAGGAATAGAACCTCCTTTCTTACCTGTATTTCAGATCATAAACCAGAGCTCACAGGAACACCAAAAGGAAAAAAAGGGCAGCCACAAATTTATGGCCAGCCACAACTGTGCTATACAGGACATGAATCTAGTGTGGCACTCTTCACACACCTAATATTCAAGGCTTAGCTTCTTCAGCTATGGCTAAGCCCAGCACAGTTACCCCTCTGTTAACTTGTGGGGTCTTGAACAAGAAATGAGCTCAAGTGCTCCTGCAAAGCATGAGACAGATTGTAAGAAATGTGGTACATTCAACAATTCAACCACTGAGCACGAGCAAAACAAATATTCATGTGGAAGCAAAAGCGTCCTGACGTGGGGTTGTGTACTTTTGCCATCCTAAATACTCTACAAATGTCTCTGTGGGAAGTATCAAAGATGCTTTATAGTACAAGACAGGTTATGGAGATGGTTTTTTACCCAGTTGGATACAGTGACTTATGTGTAAATGGAGAAGGTTGAATAACAATCACTAAATAATTTATGCAAGGAATCTCTTAACTTTTTTCCTGCAGCCCTTATTTGATGAATGTCTGTACACACGGGGGTTTGCTGTCGACACACAGTGAGAATCCAATGATGACATTTTAGAGCTTTGTTGCTATTGATTTCAGGTCATTTAGGTCACTGGAAAACTTCCACTTCTCCTTAGTGAAGCTGAGATCAAAGAGATGCATTTCAAGATGTACCCCATATGCAGAACACACACAACTGTGAATATCCCAGGGCTGAAATTGGATTTACCAAGTACCAGTACAAACACTCAGAAGTGAGGGTGGGACTAAGCTACTGCTCTGGGCCACATCCAGCTGTAAAAAATAACAGGTTTCCTTCTGGCAGAGCCATTGCAGCATCCAGGAATGTGCATCTGTTTCATGGACAAAACCTTTGCCTTGTAGGACTGTACAGGTGAGAGAAGCTCTCAGCAGGCAGAGCCTGGATTTCGTTAACTGAATCCAAAACACACATAGGCAGCACAATCCTTCCCTGGCAGGATTTGCAGTGTTTGCTGCAGCTCTGTGTGCCTTGGTGTTTGTCCACATCTAGCTCTGACAGAGAAGCACTGGAACAGGCACCCAGTGTAAATAAGAGATGACAAAAATTAGATCCTTGTATTCAGTGTTTTCAATCCTTCTGCTCAGGATATTTTCTAATGGCAGTCTCAAGTGTTTGTGTTTACTTCAGGGTTTATTTTATCTTGTGCAAAGAATTTGGATGGGATTTGCCTTTTCAGAATTTAAAACCTCTTTTTTTTTTTACATTTTTTTTATGTCCATTCTGACTGCATCCCGCAGGGCTATTTGGTTAAATGCATTTATGAAAACATGGGACAGAGGCTCAGACCTGGAAATTAATGCAGTTCTAGCTTTATTTTTCTCTTAATGGAAATCATTGGGCCTTCCCTGATATCCCTAAGGATGTGGTATCCTTTTATTCAAGAGAATTTCCCCTCTCCAAGGTTCTCAGTGCTCCAGCCTTTCCTCTTATCTAGGAAGAGACAAAAGAAATTCCCATCCCATCTATGTCAACAGCCACCTGTATTATTTAGGGACTCCTTCTTCTCTCAGGGGTGAATAGGGTTGTATTTGATTAAACAAGGCTTGGTTACCACGTGAAATGCTCTTTCCTAACTGAATGATGCTGAGACTGCCAGGCTGTGACCAAAATGGCACACAAATAACAGCAGAGCAGCTGAGCTGCTGCAATCTCTGACAGTGGAGGGTGGAAAGAGCCTGGCCCCTGAGGAAGATCAGCCATCAAAAAATGTTCAGTCTACGCTCTGGCATGAATTGGGAAAGGGTGACCTTGTGTACCCTTTGCTGCAGTGGGTTTAGCACCTCTGGTAAGGAGTCACCCCAATCTGCAGCAATCCCAAAGCTTTTCTGCGGCATTAGAACAAAAGAGATGAACCAGCCGCAGTCTGTAGCCACCTAATTGAAAGTTTCTGAGCCTGTCAGGGCTCTGTTATCCTGACTCTCTGGCGAAAACAGTATATTCCAAGCTTCCCCCCGTTATAACTACCAGCAGCACAAGCAGCAGCTCTTGCACTCGGGCTCCATCCTCCCACACACCCGCTCCTCGCTGGGTTGGTGCCTCAGGATGGAGTTGCCTGGCAACAGGACTCTGCATCTTTGGGAGACAAAAGCTATTATTTCTGTCACACAGATGTGCTAATGTGATTATTGACTGGAGGGGCGCGCACACACGCACCCCACAGGTCAGATTTCAGATAGTCGACAATTTCCAAGCAAGAGGTTTTTAAGGGAGAAAGGGCAGAGGACTTGAAAGAAAGACATCAAGATGGAGAGAGGAGGCAGGAACTGCCAGGTGTGGCGTGGGCTAAGGTAAACCTGCTCATAGTTTTTCCAGGGAAATAGTTTACTCCAAAAAAAAAAAAAAGAAATAACAACAAAAAGACCAATTTGGTGTTTTTTAACTGATGAGCTCTAGCTGAGTCCCTCCTGGATTCCTGCAGATGGTCTGGTGGCTGCACACAGCTGACCCCCAGCACTCGGGTGTGCCGTGCCTGCTGCTCTGGAAGTGCTGGTGACCCAACAACTGAGTGAACAGAAGCTTCCAAGACCTTGCAGATGCTCAGCGAGTTCCAACCTCCCTGACTAAACACTGCTGACAAAGATGTTCACTTCTTCAGCCTGATGCTAGTTTGGATCAAAACCAAATGTCAAAAAAGACGCTTTTCCCCCCTGCCACCTGTCTTTCGATCTTTGAAAGTCACTTTTTAGGTGGAACCAGCCAAAAATCCCCACTGTAAAAACCCCACTGCCCTTCCTCTGGGATTTTATTAAACTGGCTTGTGTAATGTCTTTCTCTGGCTTGTGCAAGTCTGTGGGAAGAGCTCTGGCTTCTCCTTCCAGGGGGTGTGGGATGCTGGCTGCAGTCCCTGTGCCTGGCTGCAACACTGCAGCTCCGTAAAACTCCACCGCCCTCTGGTACTGAGGAAAGCTGCTTGCTGTCACAGCAGGGTCTGGTCACTCTCAGGTGTTAAAGTGCTCCTCGTACCTGCTATGCTCATGCTGCCCGTGCTCCTGTGGGTGGGGAGAGATGAGCTATTTTTTCTGGGTTTCCACTATTTGCATTCAAGTTAGCTCATACGGGGGCTAGGATTTCTTGTCCTAAAAAACAGTGGCCTGAAGTGCACGAAATATAGAATTTTATTTGAACTTCTATGTGGATCAGGTTTGTTTCTCTAAATTAAAGCCTTTCAACAAAATTCCATGAGGCAAAATGGATTCATTTTATTGATGCACAAGTCCAGACCCTGTAGCTGCACATTCACACTGAGTTGTGCTGTTGACTGTCTAGCAAAGAGTCTCTTCTAGGATACAGACAAGAGAGGCTGACCCTGGTCATTACCTGGATTTTTCTCCATCATTAGCACTTTTTAAATTAATAGATAATGGACAATGCAGCTGAAGTACCCAAACAAATATCGACAAAATGAGTAGGACTGGTTAAAACTAAAAGAAAGTCATTATTGGCATGATGCTTGTGCTATTTTGGTGAGCTAGGATCCTTGCAGTGGCACTGCTGATTTTGTTGCAGTTTTTTCTGCTTGCTATTTTTCTAGCATAAGTTGTGCTGCTCGGTGTAATGAGGCATGACAGGCACCAAAGAAACAGCCCTCTCGGGGAAAAAGATGGCCCACTACTATTACCCCAGCAAAATGGAATTCTAATGACCAGAGCATGAAATGCACTTTTCTGCTCTCTTAAAATATGAATTAACAGGAGGGAGGTCAAGGCAGTAGTAACAAATGTACCCTGGTCCCTACCTGAAGCTTAAGTCACACCTAGAGCAAAATGCTAATAAAGTGTGTTAAGTGTCTGTATTGAGGGCAATTATTTCTTTCCCCTTTTTTCTGGAGAAATCATCTCAAATGTATGAGAAATAGAGGTGGGTGAAAAGGTCTTTGCTGGGGAAAAGAGGAGATTCCAGTATTTGTCTGCATTCCAGAACAGAATGAAGACTAGACCTTTAAAAGAGCCTGTGAAAAACAAAATAAGAGGAGCACAACGTAACAGATTGCTGGGGTATTCTCTCTGGCTTCTCTTTTGTTTTGGCTTCCCCTTCAATTTGGAATGACTTGAGAAGATGAAAATCTTTGCACTTTGTTGGAAAAAAAGAACAATTGCAAAACATTTTGCCTTGTTTTAAACTGAGATATTTTTCTCCTGAATTTGCAGGCGGGCCATCCAACCAAATAAAATTGGACTAGTAACCATATAGTTTATCCAGCCTGGAAGGTAAGCTCAAAAAGACCTCTTGAGCTCTGCATATATATGAGAGATATATATATATATAGTCGAATGAAAATGAGGTGTCTCTTAGTGTTACATCCTGTATGGGAGTCTCCAAACCTTAACAGAAATTTTAAAAAAGCATTCCTGCTGTATCTAAATTTCTATTCAGAAAAGAGGTTTGTTTTTAATTTTTGCCTTTTCTACATAGTTGTAACTGTGGCTTGAGTTCTAGGATCTGAAATAACCTTCAGGTCAGACACTGGGGTTTTCAGTGGCGTTGTGCATCTCTGGGAGTGAAAGTAAAACAGAAAATAATAGAAGAGCTCAGTTAAAAATAAAAGAAGGTGGATTTTTGGATAAGTTAGAAATTGAAAGTTGGAGACCTAAGAGGGAAGCAGAAAACATACCTGCCCTTAATGAAATATTTAAATAGAGGTATTGAACTCAAGACATGCTTCTATCCAGCAGTGAAGAAGCTGAGAATCCCTGCTGAAGGGCTGCCTCTGTTACGAAAATCATCTTCCAGCCATGGCTTCAGTCTCTTTTGCAAGAAATCAATTCCTTGGTGAAGCTACTTCTCACTTACAGTGTAAGATACAATAATAGACTAGGAGAAAACTGCATTTTTGGCACCTTTTGGCTTAACCTACTTGAAAATGAACTTCTCCAGCTTCCAAAATGAGCAAACCACTCTGCAAGAAGGGTTGCAAGGGGAAGCCAATCTGTTTGTAGAGAAGTGAGGGAGTGTGATAAATTCAGATATCAAAATTTTCAGTTTATTACATGGTTGTCACTCAGGCAAACTTCTCATTTTCTTTAATAACCATCGTGCTTTGACAGGAATTGAGTACAGGCCTCAGGATTTGTCTATATAGCCTAACAAATCCTCACAAATATTGATTAAAACTGAAGTGAAGGTAGCAGAAACAGTAAAAGCTGGCTGCCTAATGCAGTGATTTATTACACAACACAGTGTTTTTCCTTTGGCTGGTGTGCGTGCAGGCTCCCAGCACCAGCCCTGAATTAGGGGAATTATTCTGTTCAGCCACTCAACGAATTCTGCCTGATGCAAATGCTTCTTACTGAAGGAACTGAGTCACAATTTCACAAATAAACCTTTTTCCAGCTTTAATTGCCTGAAAAAAAAAAAGGAAAAAAGAAAAAAAAAGAGAAAGGAACATTTGAACATTATTTCTACTGGCGCCATCTGGTGATTTCCCAGCGAGGGCTCACACTCCCCAGCCAAATGACACAGCCAGCCAGAAGTTCCTCCTCGATGTGTTCCTGTACGTGCTCCCCCAGAAGTTTCTGCAAGTATAAAATAGAGGGTGATAATTCCAGCTTTATAGCCATCCACTTTCCACAGAGAAATATGAGTGGAATTTGGTTCTGTGTCATTAGTCCTCTCTCCCTTACTTATCTCAAGACTTCAGTGCCTCTTCCTAAATCTAAGGTATAAATCTAATGTATAAATATCAGCACATCCCTTTCCGAGGGACTGGTAACATTCTTGGTAATATAAACTAGAAAGAGGTGAGGAGGAACAATCCATTCCAGTCCACACAGTGAAGCAGAGCCCAGCTCCCAGTTTTCCAGACCCGTGCTCCTATCTCCAGAGCATATTTGCTCTAATAATCTAATCTCTCCCACCATTATTTCTGCACCAGTTTCTCTGTTTTGTTAATAAAATCAAACGTCAGCCTTGCCGTAAGGAGAATATACTGAAAGTTACTCCTGCTGTAAAGCAGCCAGCTGTGTTGTGCCTTTTATTTCTTTGGAATACTGGACAACTGTTCTTCTTACCCTCCCTCTCCTCTGTGTAGAGAAGTAAAGAGAGACGTTTACACCTCTCTTCCTTGCCTAAACACACAGAGAGGTGGGTGTTCAGGTAAGGAAGAGAGGCAGGAACAGCAGGGACAGGATGGGGAGGCTCCTTTACATCCTCTGCAAGCTCACAGAAATCAGGAAAGTTACGGAAAAGGCAAGGATACACAGAACTTGCTGGTGGATGTTCTATCCCTACAGTGCCTTGTATGTGAAGGGTTCCCCTCCGACCCTCCATGAATAACAGTGGAAAAGTAGCATTTGTCCAAAAGGAAGAAAAGATGCCCCAACCAAGGTTGTCTTCATTGTCTCTTGAAATAAGTAAGACCTTCCTTACTTGGACCAACAGAGCATCCTACAGTGGAAGAGAGGGAGGATAGTGCAGACACACTGATGTTTTGTAGCTTGGTTTTTTGTAGTGTCATTGATTGTCATGTGTTTCCTTTGACTTTCCTAATAGGAGGAAATGGCTTTATGGTATCTCCTCACTGGGACAAGGATAACAGCAGTATTCAAGGAGCTGGGATGTGTTGTGCATATCTCGCGCTTCAGGATGTCCCATGGATCTTCCTCTCTAACTTCATCACAGAAAAGTGAGTTAGAGGGAGGTAATTTTCAACACGCCCATCAGCATAAAGAGGTGTAATGTCTAGACACCTACCTAGGATCGGTACAAAATTTAGGGTAAGAAATTCAAGGAGAACTTGGCTTATAATAGAAATGTGGAGTAGCAGAAGTTCTGTGTGGATTTCAAGTGTAATTCAACACATTTTGCCCCTGCTGTGGCAGGCACTTTTTTTTGCAAGTGTGTAACTGTTCTTTTGCCATGAGCTTCACTCCTACAAGTTTTCTTTTTTATTCCACTCTACACTAAAGAAGAGCCATAAGGCATTGCCAGGATGGTTTTGCAATCACAAGGCTGATGTTATAAGATAAGATCAGCTGTTTCAGGCTGTCCTGGAATCACACACATTTATTTATTTTTTAAAAGAACACAGTGTGTATTGAATGCTGAAGCTTAGATTGTTCTATCCTTTGTAGAAGGATTTGTCAACAAGAAATCCTTATATCATTGCATGGGTGATGGTGGGGCTGCAGCAACCTTTTAAAGCACAGTATTGACCATCAAAATAACTCCATCCCAGCCAGCTTCCTATACTGTAAGAAGCAGAGCTAGAAAATTACAATATGCCCACTGTTTTCTTACTTATTCAAGTTTTGAGTATGTTCTAAAAGTGGGGTTTTTTTCTTAATTTGATCATAGATTTTAAATTAAAACATTTTTATCATTTGAGATAACTTGCAGTGTTTTTAAAAGTACATGGTGAGTTCCTTTTGGATACTGCACGTTCAAAATTGATGGAAAAGATTCGTGTTAGTTCTTTTTTATTTTAATTACATGCAAATCATGGTTCCATTTTAGATACTTGGAAATAAGTTCTACAAGTGCTTGATTATGTTTAATAGGGGCTATGCAAGTCCTATCCGGAGGCTGGAATGCAAGCCATAATATGCAGAAGTAATGAAAAGACTGATATAGAAGCAGAAATTAGGATCCTCTGTAGTGTTTCTGCTTTCTTTGATTTATTTAACCCTACTTAGACAAAATGCGGTGCAGTTGGGAAACTTGTTTCCAGATAAGAAACCTTCTTCCTCTTCATCAGGACAACTTATCTAAACTAGCTTCAACACATTTTGAAAAATTTTCACACATACACATAAGAAAAAAGGAAATGGAAAAGTACAGCGTTATTTAACACTGTTAAAAAATATGTTATTCAATGTGCAGCTACTGTTTGTCTGCTAAACACAGCAGTGACTTTAGGTTGTGACTCCCAGCTGTGTGTGTATAAGCACAGTCATGTATAGTTAAGCTCTATGAAACTTCGGCAAACATTGTCCAGTCTGGGGACATTTGCAATACTACATTTTCACGATGATGTTCATCATCATTATCTTCACCATCACCAAAGGGAAATCATTGTTCCTAACTCACAAAAAAGTCTTCTTACACATTGGATTGTTAAGCAAGCGGAATTTTCAAGGCCCATCTGACCAGGTCTCACCAGACAGGATCCCATGGCAAGGGTCATTTACAGAAGCATTTAATTACGCTTATGTTAACAGCCACCTCTCTGGTCACTTTTGTCTCCGTGCCACAAACCAGCTTTGCTGCTCTGAGTCTTCTGCTGCTGCAGCTGAACCATCGCTCACGTGTCAGCAGCTCTGCCAAGCACCAAGCTCCAGAGCAGCAGTGATGGTTTTGTGTTTTGTTCCACATCCAAACAAATTCAAATGGCAAAACCCCGACATCCATTGCACAGTGGAATTCTTGGGTTTTAACCAGCCTTCTCTGGGCGATGAGGATGATCCACTACAGCACAACTTGCCTGTGCCTCCCAAGCCTTCTTCTATGGATTGAAACACTCGCAGAACTTTAAAAAGTGACAGTGCAAATCTTTAATGTGTCCCTGATGCAGCAACACTCCAAAAGCAAAAATATTCCTTCAGCTGTTATTCCCAGTGATCCACCAACATGTTATGTGGGAAGGGATCTCACTAGTGGTGCACCTCTGTGTCAGCTCAAGGCATGCAGTAGTTAAGTATTAAAAAGAGAAAGTCTTCCTCAGTCCAATTGCATTTTATTGTTTATGTTCACTTCTAGCCAGTAGCCTCCAAACATTAATTCAAGAGAATGGTCCTTCCCAAAAGGGTGTAGGAAGGCCATGAATAAATGCCCATTTGCTCTTCGCAGTGCTAAGTGGTATTTCCCAGGGAGATCATTCTGCAGCAGCACAGGGATTCCATTAATTGCCCCTGTCTTCTATAATAAAGCCACTCTCCTAATCTGGAGAGAAGCTCTGGGGCCCACTGGAGTGTCCATTCATGTTGGTCATAATGAGGAGGGGGGGAAGAGGGAGACCAGCCTAACTGTTCAGTTGTGCCATGTGAAGACCCCATCCAATTTCACATAATAGCAGCCTGTAGAGTCTGAAGAACTGAATGCCTGCCAGAAAAGCTCATTTACATTTTAAATGAACCTGCTGATGCCTTTGGGCAATCTTGATGGTTAATAGCTGTAGCAGTAAAACATACCATTCTTTTCTCCCCTCTAAAACAAACAAACAAACAAATACATCTACAGCATCAGAGCATCTCTTTTCTGGGTAGATGCTTTATCTCTAGTATGAGGTCTGCATTTTAAAGGTGTTCCTAGTGCTTTTAAGCACTTCCAAATCCCTAATATAGGCAGTGACACTGGATCTCTCTCTTTTCTCATTAAAAAACTAAAGCATAACAGCATCACACACACAAAAAAATCCCTTCACAAACATCATGGACTCCTTATCATAATCTCCAGAGGACAACACCACACTACCATCCTCTTGCAGAGGGAATGCAGTTCAATGTCACAGCACTTTCCTTAATACCTCAGTAATCCCCAGAACTACTTAAAGAAGTAAATTCCACTGGTAATGGGGAGATGAACTGACTGTTAGCAGGTTTCCCCTCCATGGAACTTGGTTCTAAACAGGATCATTGTGGAAGGGTTTTGACTACAAGCACCCATCAGCTACAGTAGGTGAGATGAGCAAGGGCAGCTTTGTGTGATTAAACCTTCTCTGAGAGATGCCTTAGTTGATTTACAGTGATTGCCCAGACAGTGGGCTGAAGGTGTTTGTGTTTGCTGTACATCCTCTGGTGCAGTTACCTTTGTAGATTGTGCTCATCCATCTTCCACTGGCCAAATCTTCACCCTAGAGCTTCTCTCCACAGCCTGTATCCTGTTTCCAACTTGCTGCCATTCCCTTGAAGGACATCTGTGTTGTAGATGAGTCTTAGGACAAATAAGCATCAAACTACCTTCTACTTCCTAATGTAGTCCACGGCTGTGACCAGGAGGGATTGCAGAACTGCTGAGTGAAGATAATGGAAAGCTTCACATTTTGCTATTAGTCCAACACTCACAGCAAGCTGGAGAGGAATACTTTTGTGAATGAATGATTATAGATACAGATATGGCTGTAGCTTGTCAGATGATAGTAGTTATACATCTTACAAAATCACTGCTTTCTCCAACTCCCTCAGGAAAGATGTAAACTCAGGCAACACAACACAGATCACCTATGGGCGGAATGAATGGTATCAGATGACGGAGAGGGAATTAAAGGAAACCGTGATGTTTCCTCTGGGAGTAACAAGAGCAAGTTGCACATCTCTCCAGAGAATTCAATGATAAAATGTAGGAAAAGGTGATCCCAGCCTGCCAGACAGGTTACATGGTTCCTTTGAAGGACTCCCTCAGGGCTGGTCCGATCCCTTCAGCCGGCTCTCTGGAAACCCGCTGCCGTAAATGTCTCTCTCTGAGCATCTGAGAGTGAAGGAAGCATTCTGAAAGATGTTCTGAATTTCTTGTGCTGCAGTCAAATGATTTTTCTAACATTTAGCACGCTGAAAGGCAAATGCCAGCACAGCGTTTTAACCAAGACACTGCAGAAGACTGAGCTGACATCCTTTTGAGTGTGTCCAAAGGCCACATACAGGCAAGTGTTCTGCCTTATGGTAGAGACACCATTGCTGTGTGTTGCTGAGATGAGAGGTTTTGGTCAGGCTGCGTGACAGGAAACCGAGTGGGAAAATGTTGGCTTCGGTTTCACTTGAGCCTCCCACAGCAGATGGGTTGAACATTTTAATAAGTCTTCTGAGCAGATGAGCTAAATGTTTTAGACCACATAAGTGCTGATTAGAGAGGCCTTGTGTGTGTCCCCATGCTAACATGTCAACTTTGCCAAAGCAAGGTTGCTGTAGTAACAGAATTAAAACAGCAAGAGAGAAGCCAGTGGAGGGTAAGGAAAGACTTCGAAAGGATAAAGCTCAAGCCCACCTCTTGGTTTCTAGTTTTCTGTTGAGATGGGCTGAAATGGGAGATCAGATGTGTATTTAAGAGGCTACAATTAATTACACAGCCAACGAGAGGTTGAAAAAATGCGAGGACTGGTGGAAACTAGATGGGTGACCTGTTAAGAAGAGGGGTTTACAGAACTGTATTCAGATAATCTTGCAACTTATTTTTCTCCAAAATTTATCACTTAGTGGATACGGCAGATTGGGCTCACTAGGAACCCAGAATGTGCTTGAAAACCAGCTTTAGCATGGGAAGGAGGAAATAGTCTGTTTGTTTACTGGAAATCTCTCCCAGGGCAGCAACACTCTGTAATATTGATTAGGAATACAGAAAACACATAAAATGAGTATTAATTAGCAAGTTGCAGCTTAAATGATTTGCAAAAGTGTTAGGTGGCACAGTTATCCATAGCTGTGACTTAGGAGTCCCTTCTGTCTCTGCGTTGTCTGCACTGTGCTCTCCCCAAGCTTCAAGCACTCCACTAACAGGGACTGCCCAGGCAAGACCACAACTCTGGATTTTTTCCAATTACTACTGATCTGTAGAAACTCTATCATAGCCACCCACAGCATGAGGATGGTGTGGCACTGGGATCCAGGCAGGAGTATTTGTGTGGGTGGATGATGAGAGGATGGAGAGCAACCTATTACTCACCCACAAACTAGAGTCTTTGATGGGATGTGATCTGAGAAAACAAAATCCTTGGGGAGGTGAAGGAATATCAAAATTGAACATTGAAAAGGAAGCATTTTTTATGTAGTTCTATCTTTTTCCACCATGGGACAGAAACAAATGAGGGTTTGAAGTCCCCTATGGAGTTGTCAGTTAAAGGCAGAAGAAACACCTCGAAATGGGATTAGACCTCTTGGGCCAAACTCAGTGTTCAGCTGAGAATTGTAAACTATCAGCAGCGCTCAGTCCTGGAACTGAGTCCTCACCGAGGTAAGAAACTAAAGATAGAATCACAGACAGTTTGGGTCAGCACATCCATTGACAAGCAACTCTGGGGCCAAAATAAAGAGCATTTTACTGGATTGTTGCACTTGGATCTCTGTTGGAGGGACACATCTTCTTCCCTTTGAATCCACAACCTCTTCCCTTTCCCCTGAGGCCTGCAGAGTTGGAAAGTTTTCTTTCTCAATCCTCCCTTTCTCTCTCAATTCATTTTTTGATTGGGAAAGTGGAAATTGGAGGACACGTTCCTCTCAGCTGCGGGAATGTTCCTGAGAGTGTAGTATCACATGCATTTGTCAGTCCTGCTCTCAACAGCTGAAGCAGAGAGGCTTCCATCACTTTTGCTATGGCAACCACTCCATGCACTTTAGTTAAACTTCACTTAACTACTTTTCCCTTGATGTTATTCAGTTGGAATTGTCCTTCTCGTGGTCAAAAAGCCCACAACAGCCATTCTGAATTCTGCCTGCATGAACAGAAATTGAAGGCTAAGCCAGCCCAGCCACTTCGACAGTGCAAACTGCCTAAATTGAAACATCTGCAATGTCTATAGCTAGGCAAATAAATCCAAATTAATTCAATCTTACAGATGAAAGTTTGTTTATTCATTAAACAGAATAAAATTGTGAGTCAGTTTGTAGGCACCTGTGCTGGTATTGGCCTTCTGACACTGCAATGTGAAACTGGCAGCCCACGTTCAGAGCAAGCTAAGAAATCTCACACTTCCATCTTCCAGACAAACAAAGAAGAATGAAGGAATCAATTTTAAGGTGTCTTCTTTCTTTCTTTCTTTCTTTCTTTCTTTCTTTCTTTCTTTCTTTCTTTCTTTCTTTCTTTCTTTCTTTCTTTCTTTCTTTCTTTCTTTCTTTCTTTCTTTCTTTCTTTCTTTCTTTCTTTCTTTCTTTCTTTCTTTCTTTCTTTCTTTCTTTCTCTCTTTCTCTCTTTCTCTCTTTCTCTCTTTCTCTCTTTCTCTCTCTCTTTCTTTCTTTCTCTCTCTCTCTCTCTTTCTCTCTTTCTTTCTCTTTTGGGGTGGGGATGGGTGATGAGTTATCAAGGAACCTTCTTCAGAGTTCACCATCTCCATCCCACTTCTGGGAGAGTCTCTTTCCAGGTTTCTGAAGATAAGTAACTCTTCCTGCACTTGAATTGCAGACTTGTGTGTCAGCCCCCTCCTCCCTGCCTGTGTTAGCCCTGTGGTCTGTCTTGTCTGCAAGATATTCCTAATTAGGGGATGACTAATGGCACACTGATATCAACAGGAAAGTATCCCCAGAACTTATCATTGTCTTAGGTGCCTGTCATCCAGATTTTGATCTAATCCTTTGGAGCCATCTTATGAAGAGGAGTGTGAAAACTTATCCAGCTGTTGGTAAAACAAGAAAGAAATTTAGGAATTATGAGCTTTTGAATCCTGCTGTCAACCTTTGAGGCACAAAATAAAAGAAGTGGCATTTCTGTTAATACCCATAGAGTCATCTGCATTTATTACCTTCTTTGTTGTTATTTAATCTGTTTGTACTATTTATAAATTTGAATGTCATGAGTTTGAATCTGATCCCAATTACTTCCCAATAAATCATGAGTAACCTTAGGGAAATCAGAGGTGTTCTGAGAAGTTAGATGCAAGCATAATTTTCAAAATCTTTCTCCCCAGTGAAGTTT
Organism: Sclerurus mexicanus; assembly: GCA_013396755.1. Taxonomy (NCBI): domain Eukaryota; kingdom Metazoa; phylum Chordata; class Aves; order Passeriformes; family Furnariidae; genus Sclerurus; species Sclerurus mexicanus. Next base: position 1,325,084 of record VWZF01005020.1, read on the forward strand.
CTCTCCCCCTTAGAATCCAGGGAATGTACACAGGAATCTTAAAATCTGGGGATTAGACTCTTTGCAGTGTCTTAATCCAGTCTGTTTTATTCTTCTCGCTATGTATATTTCTAGTCCATTCCTGCATGGAATTTTACCCAGTAGTAAATAGATTTGCCTGAGACTGCAGATTGTTGTGCAGCCTGTGACCTGTTATTTGTAAACAGAGAGACAAACCAAGAGGTAACTGAATATATATAGACATATACATATGCAAATCTTTTCTGCAACTTCGCTCACACCTTGAATTGCACAGGTATAATACTGGCTGCTGCGGAGATGTTGAGATTCAGCGGCTTCAAGTCCTTAAGCAACAACTCTGAATTGTACAGGAATCATTAGTGACAAGACTAGTGTGTGCAGGTGCTGGTGCAATTTTCTTCCACATGACTTTGCCAGTGCTGAAGGGCTCCTGGTATTCCAGCTCTGGATTTCAAGCAGACACAGTGTCATCTAGAGGAGAAAGCATGGCCATGCACATTGAGATATAAAGGGAATATGTTTTTTTATGGGAATAAATGTCCCCAATGAAGCCAGTGTCCGTACTGATGCAAACCGCAGTTTTCACTCCCTCATTATCTTTCTGAGTTGTGTGTGTGTGTGGGTGTGTGCACAGGGCATGACATGAAGGTCTCTTGGGAAACTCCTTTGTGATAAGCCATAAAGAATATCTCACAGATTTGGGTCATTTATGTCTTTCTATTATCTCCTCCTTATTTCCCTTCTCAGGAGCATGGCAGGCTAACAATAACTTTTGATACTTCAGTGCCCAGTTTGAAATGTAGAAATAGCTTGGATAGTGAATTATTCCTTTGTAATTGGAGACAAGAGACAGCAGGAGCCAGAAGGAGGATGATTGGCTTGCATTCACATTCTCCTTCTAAAGGCCCTGCTATTTCTTTGCTTCTACTGTATAGGAAGCAGACAAGCTGTTATTTCTAGTTGTTGAGTACAATGGAGCTTGGAAGAAATGTGTTAGGTTTATATTAACCTCCTGTACTGAAAATCTTGGCAGAGTTAACTCAGTCCTGTACCTTTGCAAGACACGATAGATAAATGAATTATTGAACAGTTCACTGCACAGGAGGTTTTTCAGTCCTGCTGTAGAGTAAAAGCACTTTTCTGCATGGGCATTTTGGGTAGCACAGGGCATCGTGCTGGTTTTGGCCAAAGTTTCCTTGTGCATGTCCCTGCTGTGCAGCTTCTTCTAGTTTTGGAGAGATGGTATAATTTGAACCCACAGCCCTTCTTTTATAAGGCACCCAGACAGCTCTCTGGCATTTATACTTCTTAATGATAGGCATTAGGAGAACATTAAACATAGTGGTCCTGGGGTTAGTTGCTTGATTGCATCTTTGGATTTCATGCCGTGTAGGAGGGGGAAATGAGGAGCAACAATAACACAGCTTTAAAATACGTTCTTCAGTTAAAGTAAGAGCAGTTCCAAAAAGGCTGTCGTGTGGGAGAGGCATTGACACAAGCCAGGCAGGAAAGGTAATCTCAGTCCAAAGTCGATTCTGCCCAGGTCTTGGAAGATAAGCATCCATGAGCAGGAATAACTTTGCATGAGTGAATTCTTCCACAAGAAATGCAGCTGTCAAATTCATTTGGAGAGCATTTTTTCAGATGCAATCTGCTGTCTTCAGGCTTTGGAAACAGCATGTTATTTAGATATTACCTCATGGGAAAGTAGGTTTAAGAGACCCTTTGTTTAAAAGTATTTGTTTCAACCAAGCCCAGCAATTACTGTCAGAGCTGTCCTAGCACATGCTATGATCACAGCAGGCATACAAAGGTCACAAGGACCCCACGTGGTTTAAGAACAGCAAAGGATGTGGCACTCCTGGTACAAACAATATATATTTTACAATCACATATGATCATATTCCCGGACTGGTCTGTTCCTGTAGGTTAGAAGGTACTGCAATCCCATAATGCCTTACTGATAGCAAGCTAATTGATAGTGGCTTGGGGGTTGTGCTTGGCATATGACAAACCTCACATTCTGGGAAAAGAAGAAGAGTAGAGAGGAGAAATCCTATTAAGTCTTGTCCTCCTCTAACACCGGACATACTGCACATCAAATCCTCTGCTTGTGTGTTAATCACCCCACTCATTAAGCAGTAGAAGCTGATTAAACAAAAGTCACTCAGAGAGTCTGATGATAGAGGTTTATGTTAAGTTCTGAGTAGATCAAATTAGATGACTGGATAAGTATTTGCATACATGAACTAGCCCTTTCTTTTGTAAAGATACAGGCAACATCTTTCTGGTGCAACCCAAATCAGGATGTTAATCATATTCTCACATGATTTGTTAACTTTTGTTTCTAATATTGCAGGTCTGTGTCTACAAAATAAGAGATGATACCTCAAAAAAATCATGAATTACATTAGGTAGATGTAAAACTTGATAGGCAGGTTATCCTTTCTAAATCAATGTGCATGGAACAGTTAGAGCTACATTTCTTGTTGCTGTTAGATTCAGGAGTCATTGAGATCTAAATCCAGTGACCTAGAGATTAGATGTGTTCAGAGTCATCCAAACCCTCTGTTATGTGAGTGATATATTGATGTCAGTGCTGCTGCACTTCAGAGCAGGGGTTATCAAATCTTGCAGTGTCATTTCAGGTTCCAGCATTATGAAAACCTGCTGTGCCAGTTCAGGTGCTGTTAGGTAACCCATCTGCAGAAGTACTTTTTACAGTGTTTTCTGTACTGTTTCTGACACGCTGAACATTCAAGGATCCTGCTGAATTCTATGGAAGATGTATATCTTCTGGCCCTTTGTAAAGGAAAGGAGGTGCCTCTGGCACTTTCATCATGGACCACTTTACATCTTCATACTCCTTGGGAATAGGACTTTCTGATGGGGATTGCACACAGGCAAATGAATAGGAGGCACTAAGCAGGAATAAAAATAATCACCTTCAGTAAAATTTCATTGCTTCCAAGATGAGAATATCTGTGTGTAATCATGGTCACCCTCCATTTGTGTCACCTTTGCCAGTACATGGATCATAACAGGTCAGTATTATCCTGTGTGGCCCATGTGTTGCAAGATGTAAAAAAACCCAAGGAAAGTGATAAAATGCAGCTATGGGCATGTGCAGGCAGCAAAGAAGGGGAAAAAAGAGAGCAGTGATAAAGCTTTATCATTCCTTTCCTGCAGAAGAAATTCAAATGCACTCTACCCTATCAGTTTTAGGCAGACAGATGACAGATGCCTGCAGACTAGAAAGGCTCAATAATATTGCATTATTATTATGACTCCTTTAGAGAGGATAACATTTCAACTATTAAAATGACTTGCTTTGTGCTGGCTCATTGTTAACGACCTACTTTATCACCATCAGTAACCTGAATAGCAATGCTCTCACTGGATATGGTAATCGAGAATCGATTTGCAGTTGGAGCTAAGCTTAGCTGCCACTACTGGAGTCTCAGTTGACTGGAGATGAGGAGTGACTTCCAAGCTGTTCATTTGTTTTTCCTCCTTTAAAAGCTGGTAGGAACCAACCAGTATCTCACTAGTACATATCTGAATCTCTCTTGCTGTAAAATAAGCCTATGTCATGCTTCTGAGATGAAACTTTCTGAAAGTCCCGGCCTCTGAGGATTTGCTGTCAGACTGCAAGTAGTTGACTCAGCCAGTAACTCCTGACTGGTAAAAAGAGCTGGGAAATCATCTTCCTGGGAGAAAAGCATCTTTTCGCACCATTACCCAAAGACTTAATATTCCTGTGTCTGGACTGATTGCTGGGTCCATCAGAGAGCACAATTCCTTGGCCATGATGTATGCAGAAGATCACAGACTGTTTCTGGATGCTGCTGATGTTACCCTTCTAACACACAAGGGTTTTTTTTCAATCCATCTCACTATTACAGATAGGTCTCATCACTGAGCCTCTGTCACTGTATTTTAAGCGCACCAATCAATTGGTAAACCTTGCAGGCTTCTCAGATAACTAAACCTAAAACAGAAGGGTGGTTCTGAAGTCAGATTTAAGCTGTCTCCAGTCCACTGTACAACTTGTGTTAAGGAAGTGAGGCTGCTTAACTTCTACCTCCAAAGAGAAACAGAAGTTAGGGATGTCTGTTTTTCTACAAGAGCTGTGCTTTGAAATCTGAATGTCCCAGTCTTAAGTCTCACAGATAATCTCCAAAACAGCACGTACAAATGTATATAATCTGCATTCTTGACCCCAAACACCCTCTAAATTCAGATCCTCCAAATACTCAGATCTGCTCTGGTCATGGCCCCGTAGATTCATATTCAAAAGGATCTCAAGAGATCCTATAATTTTTCTGCCTGCTCTCAGACACAAATCTATTTTCTCTTCTGAGCAGAGATTCAAAACTTCCCTGGTTTGATGTCACTGAACACCTCAAGGATTCTGCTTTAAGAATCAGGGAGAACAAGTGCTTTCTACTTATTGTAGTGTCAGTGTTTGGGTTCTTCTGAAATGCACAGAAAGTATTATCAGTAGCCTCTTGTCCTTATGAAAGTCAGACTGTGACAGTAGTTTTCTCAGCAATAGAGTGAAATAACTTGGATATCTCTTAGGGCACTGAGAATATGATCTGAACCATAACTTAACACAGCTGAAATTCCTCCCATACTGCAAAAGAAGGAAAGATGTTGCTACCTAGTGGTGACTAACTGTCCTATGAAATATCATCCCACCCATGTCAATGGGACCAGGACAAGGACAAGCCACAAAAAGCACTGGTGAAACTGGCTACAACAAAAATCGTTCCATCTGTCAGGTGGCTGGTGGAGAGGAGTCTTAGTTTGAGCTGCTCCAGTTGTTCTGTGTAGCCTTTATTTCATACTGTCACTAGATAGATACTTTCCAAAGCACTAAAGAAGAAAGCCATCACTCACAATTGCTCATTAAAAATTGTTACAGCTCCCCGAGTCCAGACAGTGAGCCAGTCTTTAAACACTGACATTACTAGGTGTCTTTATTGCATATTAATTAGTGCACATGCATGCTTTTGAGATTACTGAGCATCTTCTTCTCAGCATATTAGACTTCCAGAGAAGCTGTTCACCTCAGGCACAGATATCCCCCTGTAAGCAGATTCCCACTGGGCAAAGCTTATTAATTAATAAGAAGCTCTGGATTAGCATTTTGAAGCGAAGCATAGAAGTGACCAGCTAGGAGCAGCTGAATGAAAATTAAACCCGACTGCCTCATGACAGCAGGACACAGCTGCACGCTCTCCATTTCTCTTCTGACTTCTCCATTCCCCTGTGAGAATATTCAGCTTCAGCAGAATCTGTCAGGCATTCTTTAATTTGCTTCAGAAACTCCTTTTAGTGCCTGCAAGAACTGGGGGGAGAGGGGGAACTTGGCAACACGAGATGACAGTGTCAGAGGTGGCTAGAGCACACTGTCAGTCTGAAGCCTGCATTAGCCTGGAGACCTCAAGAAGATTTTAAGCTGCTTAATGGCAGCAGCCTTAAAGAGGGTAATATTATTAAAGTGTTTACAAGGAGAAAGTCTTCTGTTGCACAGAACTTACATAAAGCTGAGTAAGCTTTTCTGAGGAGTAAGGCGAAGGGAAGATTGGCAACAAAATGGACCTGCTAGAAACCACTTTGCCCTACTGGTGAACCTGTGAATGCTGGTGAGCAGGGGGTGAAGTAGGATTTATAGATGCTGATCACAATGCAAGTTTTAGATCCTGGCAATTCTATGTAGGCACAGAAACATGCACTAAACCCTTCTGGACTGGAGTAGGGTGATGGAGCCTCAGCCTTGGTTTAGAAACACAAGTATTCCACTGCAGTCAATGAAGAGAAATTCTGAGAGCTCCTCAGAGCCCCTCTTGGCCCTTCTTGCACTGGCCAAAGTGAAGTTTTATGCACATTGCCCAAAGTAATTTCACATTCTTATGGATTGGCCACCTCCTTAGATGACTGCTGGGAGAAGGCAGTGGTCACCTTCTTCTTGCCTGGACTCTAGTTTTTATAAAAGGAAAATTTAAAAGTTTCAGGGATTTCAGACAGACTCATTCCTTTGCCCCTCATCTTAGAATCTCAGTTTTCATGAACACAAGTGGAAGATGCAGGTTTCCCCAGGAGGCCCAGGTGTGTGTTTGTATCAGCATAATGAAGACTGTTACTGTTCAGCTCAGGAGCATGACCTGGCTACTTCTTGAACTGTAAGCAAACGTCTCAAATACTGATTTAAGGGTTCTCTGTTACAACTCTTCTCTGTGCTTAGGGCATTACATTACACACTCTGCCTCAGTATCTTGACTAAGAGGAAATCTCAAATCAGACACATGGGTAACGTAATCAAACCTCACATTACACTTTGCCATTGTCCAGTGAGTTTTCAGTTTAAGCAGACAAGGCAGTTTAGGGGTAGGAAAAAGACTGCTTTTCCTTCTGTATCCCTATATTGATTCTGTCAGACAGAGAAAAGAAAACCTTGACTGATCTAAAACCCCATCAAATCTAATATCCGACTGAGGGAGACGAAGAGCTTGGTGCCAGCCATGGCCAGGTCTGGGATGTCCTCTAGTGGCCAACGTGGCACGGTGGGAGCTGGAGGAAAGAAACGCAGCTTTCTGGAAAGAGGCAGATAATGGTTTCCCTAAGCATTGCTTTGGCTCCCTGCAGAGAGAAGTCTGGAGAGTTCCAGATATTTTTGTCTGTTGTTAAATTCAGCATACAGTTGCCATTACGGGCCTCTCCAAGAGCCTGATCACTCACAGCGTGAATCCTATATGGCAACACTGAATAAAGAGAAGTACTTGCCGTGCCTGCAAGGAAGAGAGCGATAATGCTCCTACATTTCCATAGAGGCTGTAAAGCAGATCTGAAATTACCATGGTGCCAGGCTTCTCTGGGTGCTTTGAGCTTAGCAGGTGTACAGGCACGGAGCTCTGGCTCCATGTGAACGCCTCCCCACTTTGGGATCAAACAGTGAAGGGGCAGGGAGTCTGAAATGAGGCCTTGTGTCTAAACAGATTGGGTCTTGGTCACACACGTGAAGCAGGAAGTTTGAGGGAAGTTCATTGTAAAACTTGGGTCACAGCAGTACATTTCACCTGAGCTGGGAAGATAGGTTTAGCCTCTGCCAATTTTTAAGAAGACGTATAGTGAATTCAAATTGCCAAGTTTTGAGAAACACTGTAAAATTCAGCTGGTGGCTCTGTCTTAGAGGAGAGTGATGAACAATTCTAGCATTATATTTCTTCATAAGAGAAGAAATAGATGCAGTGTGAAGAAGCCAAGACTTATTTTTCACCCAAAGTGCTTAAAAATTAGTTCAACTTGAAGTAAATGTTCCAGTCAATTTGCTTTTCCACTACCCAACCTGCTTTGTTAGTAATGCAGGAGTAATAGAAAAAATATATTGACAGAACTGTATCTGCAGAATACAGAGCAAAGCCTGCCCATGCTCACGGGGAAGACTATTACCGATTACTGCAAGAATGTTTCTCAAAATGGTTTATAAGGCATCAGCAAGTCTTTAATTTAACTGTATGCCATTATTACATGCTGAGCGTGGTTTATTATTGTGCTAATAAACCATAAAGAAGACTCTATAACTTCATTACCACAGTCAATTGCCATGTGCAGTGTTAATTTGCCAACAGATCATTAATTGCCGGTACTCGCTGCAATGGAGACATAAAGCAAAACTATTGGGCAGAGTTTCTTTTCCAGATTCTGTTCTGCTCCCAGCAGTAAGACTGAGCACACAGAGAAATAGCTTTGATTTGCCAGTAGAAAAGCTTAGGTCTCTACTGAACCCAATGGAGAAAGAAGCCACAGAGGTTTCCAATCCCAGCAGTAGAATCATAGAATCAGAGAATAGTTGGGGTTGGAAGGGACCTTTAAAGGCCATGTAGCCCAATCACCCTGCCATGGACAGGGGTATTTCAACTAAGTCAGGTTGCTCAGAGCCCCATCCAACCTGACATTGAGTGTTTTCAGGGATGGAGCAACCTATGCCAGTGTTTTACCACCTCATAAAAAAGTTCTTCTTTATATCTAATCTAAATCAACCCTCTTTTATATTAAAACCATCACCCCTTGTCCTATTGCTACTAAAAAGTATCCCTACTAAAAAGTCTCTCTCCATCTTTCTTCTAGGTCCTGTTTAAGCACTTAAAGGCCACAATAAGGAATTCCCAGTGACTTCTTGTCTCCAGACTGAATAACCCCAACTCTCCCAGCACTGTTCTCTCAGTACTTCACTGATCTCTTGCTATAATAAAGGCAGTTTCCAAACAAAATCAGTACTTCACTGATCTCTTGCTATAATAAAGGCAGTTTCCAAACAAAACAAAAAAAAAAATTCTGATTTGAACCTTCAAAAATGCATGTTTTACACTACCCGAGGATTTCACAAATGTAACTGTTCTGGGGAGTATAATTTTTCCATAGAGGAAAACCAGACCAAAATACCTCATTTGGCTGAAGTAATCTCTTCAATAAAGAGCTAAACTGCATTGTCATATTGTATTTTGTACATAAAGTTGTTTTGAGTCCTCTTTGGCCACCTAATGGACAGTTCCATGAGCATATAGAGCTGTATGTTATGGACCTCTCGGTGTCCTGCTCATCAGCAGATGCACAAGTTAAAGTGCATTGGGAAAGCTACTGGAGTAGGAAAATGCAGTTTAATGTTGAGAGAAAAAAGAAGTTTACATCAGTCCAGCAAAGAAAAATAAAACGTTTAAATTTTGGAATAGTGAAAGTGCCAAAACCCCCACAAAAATATCTTATCCTGTTAGAAGTTTATCTTTTTCCTGATTCACAATGAGCCCAAACACTGGAATTTTGTCTGGGGATGAAGTTCCAAATTGGACTTGTCTGCGTCTGTGGATTTTTTCCCCTTTCAGAGTAAAAATATAATGGCCTTGATGCTGTATGTAATGGTCCTGGTCCTGCATGTGGTGCAGATCTCACTCTTAATGATGCCATTACAACAGGGAGTTTTTTAACGCTCACTTTGCCTGGAGATGTACAACCCTGCTCCCTTCAGGTGCAAGATGGGGTTTACTAAGCTTCACAGAAGGTGTTCTTTAAATTCCTAACTAAATTGCTGGCACACTAATGCCCTTTTGCAAAGGTTTTCTTACACTTTATTACATAGAACTCTGAAAGGTTATAAGGTAACAAAAAATTCCTGCCACAGTCGATGTGGGATGTTCCTTTCCTTATACACACCAGAGTATTAATATAGTGGGACTTGATACTGTAAGACAGACATGTTGGAGTACTCTGCAGCTCTCACCATCCAGAGGTGGCCCTGACGCTTGTTGTGGGAAAAGAGTTGATGTCCAGCTGGGAAGTTTCTGTGGTTCTGATGACAAGGTGGTAATGTAACACCATGGTCAGCTTCACCCTGAAGCATGTTTCTAATTAGTAGGAATAAGGCAAGGGGAAAAATACAAGTGAGAGAGTGCTTGAAAGTTTAAGGGCATTAATTGCCTCCCAGCTGTCAGGGTAGTAATTAAATACATTTTGTTGACTTCAGCTTTGTTGCGATTATGTGAAATTAATCTTCAAACACACTGAAAGCTTCCATTGCTCTTCATTTTAGTGCTGAAACCAGCAAATCCTAAACAATATGCAGGGAAGCATTGGCATGCATCTGGCAGTCACCCAAGTTTAAATGTCAAGTTAGAGAAACGTGATTAAACTTTCCTCTCAGTTTGCTTTTACACATTATTTTTTTCCCTTCTTCATTCTCCCGACTGGGTTAGAGCTATGTTCATCTCTCTGGAAGAACAGAAACTCAGCTGACAAATCATTTGAAGAGGTCACAGAAGTCCAGTTGCAATTCTTCTTCCACTCCTTAGCTGAAGCTGGATTAGATGTAAAGGATTACTTGGAAATTTCAGCTCTCAAAGAACAAATCCTTCCTGCTTGTTAACTTTCGATTAGTGCTGTCAGCCTCCCAGTGCTATGCATCACACACAATTAAAAGCAGTTTCTGCCCCAGAAAGCTGGAACTCAAACTCCCTGCTTAGTATGCAAATGCGTTACCTGACTTGTGCATATGTGTCAAAAATTTATGCATCGATCTAGTCAGTGAAAGCTTGCTATTAACATCAACTAGTATGCTAAGCCCTTTTTATGTGAGGTGTGCATAAACACATTCATGCATTTTACATCACTACTTTCAGAAAAAATGTCATTTTTTCATGAATACATAAATACCCTTGGAACTGCACTTACTGTATTAATTAAATGATGTTCACTCTTAAACAGCAAGGTACCAAGGGATAATCGATTGGGTGGTTGTTTACATCCAGGCAGGAACAACATTTATTATCTCTGCTTTCTACTTTTACCTGCTATGTTCTGCCTAAGAGAATTTGATCACATTTCCAGCATTGTTTAGATTTTTCTGTTATGTTTTGAAGCCACCTTTGAGAAGCCAGCATTCTCAGTAACCAAAACCTGCAGCAAGAATCACCCACTTTGCAGGGTATGAGGTAATCAGGTACCTCATGGTATGAGAAATCTACGTGGAGAAAATAAACAATAAAATCTATATTGTGTGGACAAGAAGGCAGCAAAAGGGTAGCAGAAGAGTAGCAGAAGTCAGTATTGTTTTCTCTACTGAATGTGGACTCGCAATGAATATTGTTGTTATATCCACTGAACAGGTTACTGCAAGTGAAATGAATGCCGTAATTTCCTGCTCCCTTGTACCTCCTTTGACAATGGAGAATCTCCATGGAGGATGCCCTTTCTCTTACCCTTGGAACAAGTAGTTGGCACAGGAAAAGAACTGGGATGAGGTAGTTTGTAGTGCTGAATTCCCTATACCTTGATCTCTTGAAGCAATATTAACTAGCCATTACCAAAGGAGGACGCTGGTTCCCAGAGGTGTTACACCCTGTGAAAGGTACCTGAAAGCAGTATGTCATATGGTGGAGAGCACTGGGAAGTACTGGGATCTAGCTGGGTCCTCTCTGACTCCCCAGAAACTTTACTAGCATGAATTGCATCTTGGTCTGGTTGACTGACAGCTGTGTTGTTCTCTTATCTGTATATTCAGCCCCACTTCTCTGTAGCACCTATCTGCTTTTGTCCTGGGTCAAAGACTGCAATCCATAACTGTTTCTTCATGCTGTGTACAAAGGCTTCAAAGGATTTCTTTGGGGATAACTATTTGACATCAGTCTGGATGATGGAGGACACTACTGACTCATTTTACCTTCAAGAGCCTCATTCAGTCCTGTGATGCTGTGTTACAACATATAACCTCTGTTCCTTGCCTCTAATACAGATTATGCTGTACAAAAAGTACCAGCTGATAGAGGGCAGGGCTCAGTTTTCCAGAGCCTGTGTTACAAGGAAAGTTTGCACATGAAAGCAGGTACTGGATGCAAAGCCTGTCTGTTGACATGGCGAACCTGCTTCTGAAATTATTTCTTTTCCCAGACCTTACTAGATATTGTCTTATAGTCTAAATTTTTAGAAGTTCCAGTACAAACTGAAAAGCACTGAGGTATTTTTACTCTTCTGGCCACCCAGAATTCTTAATGATGGATTTCATTGCCATTGGCTGTACACCCGACAAGCATCAGTGGCAGCCTCAAACCACATATTTGTGTTCTAGCTTAAGGCAGCTCTTGGCCTTCCTGTTTGCAGCTTCCCCCTGAAGGGAAGAGCAGTGAGGAATTACTGCCAGGATGGACAATACTGCAGGACATGAGTCTCCATCAGATGAAGAGATGGAACTGGTATCTCAGATATATCTTCTTTACTTCATTGACTGCATCATCCAAAGATTTTCACTTGGATTTCAAAGGGAAAGGAATACCTAATTCCACGCAGGTTTGAGCAGCACTAGATCTCTAGGTAAACTTCTGAGACAGAGATGATAGTAAACTACTGGAGCTTTGGGAAATTCAGTTCCAGTCGCTGTATCAAAGAAGTTCAGTTGTGCTCTGTTAGGTCATTCTGACCTGACTCCACAGAAAACCTGAGATGTTTATCTACAGCTTCTAAGGAGCCTAATTGCTGTATGCTCTCTTTACAACCTGTGCACAGAAAGAAGACTGTAAAAACAAGGATAAACCCACCTCAGGTTTACTGTAAGGATAACTAAAATAAAGATTGTAAGGCGTGGTGTGGAGAGTGAGGGTGCTGAGGAAAGACGAGCTACTGCAAAGTTTCTTATGTTCTGGGAGAACTGCTGGAGTTCCTGGAGTTCATTGTACCAAGACCTGCTGAGACCTTGTTTAGCAGAGCTTGCCACAGGCTGGTTTTGACTCATAAGATACCATAGAAAATAAATTGCAGGCTTGGGGTACAACCTACCTGCTGATTTTATAACAAAACTAATTTACCCTTGTTCCTCAATTTGACTATGCTCAATTGAAAGTCTTCTTGGAGGTGCAGTCACCACAGACATTTGCCTGGGTTATAATTCTGAAATCTCATACCAACTCCACAAACAAGCTTTTCACCCACCCTTACAGTCTAGTCCTCGGTCCCAGAAGATGAGTGCAGCTGTGGTTTGGGTTTGCAGTAACACAGGCTCCCTGCTGAGTGGATGAGTGCTGTTACCAAATCCCAGCTGAAGCACCTGCTTGGGAGGGAACGATCCTCTGCCACAGTTCCACCAGGTCTGACTTTCGGTGCTGCCAGAAGTCCTGGAGCCCAGCGATGCTGCTGCTGCCCCAGGGCCGGCACAGTGCAGGCAGGAGCAGACACTGTGCAGCTTCTCCCTCCTGGAGCTGGCAAGATCTGCACTGCAGATATATCCTGGGGTCTTCTGCTTGCTGAGGATCTTAAATTCCCTCTTACAAGACTTTTTCTACCTTTCTGATTAGAAAACAGGAAAATCACTGACCCTAAATTTAACCCCAATCTTAACTCTTTAGCCCCAATTTCTTTCAGAAGTATTTATTTTAGACTTCTCTATTATATTTTGAGCAGTGCTGACAGGCGATAGTTCTGGAATAGTGAAATGTCTTGCAACCATGGTAACGCAATGTACTCATTGGAAAGTTTTCTGTTACTAAAAGAATTAGTTTACCACAGCCTCACACATGAGGTTTCCTATGACATTCAGAGGCTTTTTGTTTTAAAGCACAGAACCCTTTGAATGATCAGGTAACATTGCAGAGAATCACTCTGACACACTACAAAGGATTTGCCCCTGGAGCACATGACAGCAACAAGCCCAAAGGAATCTGCTTAGGAAAACTGTCAAGCTGGAAAAATTGGGAGTACCATCATTAAAGGGTGTTTTTGTTCTATTCCGTTGTAGAATTCCCTTGTTTCAGACACAAATATAGATAATAAAAAGTGGTTTTAAAAATAAATTAACAGTAAAAAGAGAGGCAAGGAAAATCTGCATCCTTTTTCTTCACTGAAATGGGAGTTAACCATTGAAATGGGCAGCTGATGGAAGTGGTGGAGTGACCACGCCTGGAAGTGCTCAAGAAATGACTGGATGTGGCACTTAGTGCCATGGTTTAATTGACTGGGTGGTGTTTGGTCAACGGTTAGACATGATGATCTTGGAGGTCTTTTCCAACCTTAAAGATTCTATGATTCTACAAGCTTTAATTTAGCAGCAATCTGATTTGATTTGTAAAGAGAAACAGAAGTCCTACCACTGACAAGAAACAATTCCTCTTGTCTCTTTCACCTTGCCACCTTTTCTCCCAGGGGGATAGGAAAGATCACTGCTACCTCCACTGTAAATATTACACACAGTTTACCTCGCTCCATTATCTCTGTCTCTCTCCTGAATTTATATCTAATCTTACTCTTTCTCTTCTGTATTATGCCAAATTAAAATCTCCTAAGTGCATGAAAAATGGTGAGTGTAATGCCTGAACAAAAATTAATAAAGTCAGGAGAGAACATGAAATCAATAATCTAATGCTGACAGCTTGCTTTGTCTCTGTGGCCAGGCTGTAAGGATGTACTAGTGTTTCCCTCTGCTTAAAATTAATTGAACTATTTTATCATATCAGATAAGAGTGCACTCTTTGTGCTATTGAAGTGATAATTATGACATGATAATTACAGTCTGTGGCCAGCATGATTCTGTGAATGAGTCAGCACAGGCAATTAGTTTGAGACAGCAACTTTGTGTGAATGTGTCCCTACAGACAGAAGCTACAGGATAGTCTGGCTGCTTATTATTTCTGTTCTTCAAGATTCCTTATTCACAGGAGAATAAAGCTTTTTTTCTTTTTGTTGTGGTTTGGGGAGCGATTTGGGGGGGTTTGTTATTGAATTTGTTTCCAGTTTGGTCAATCCATTTGTATAAATATGTAATGGCTGCAGCAATCAGAGACAGAAAAGGACAGTAACACAACCAGTCTATAAGGTTGCCAATTCTGAGCTCTGTGATGGTGTCCTCTGAGAAATTCTGTCTGATGCCAGGATAATAGGGGCTCCCCATGCCTGCTATGCCTTAGTGTGACTCCATTAAAACTGATCCACCTCACAGTTTCCTAAATCATCCATCACTGTAATTTCCTGCTGACAACTCTATGCCCCTCTGAGCTCACTGGAAAGCCTGGAGAGTGTCCTGGAAGAAGGAAGACAAAATTCTTGTTAGCAGAGAAGACTAGAAACCTTAAATGTTGCTTAAGAACTGCTTAGTTTTGGCAAGCTCAAAGCACAAGGGGTTTCATCCCAAGCCATTTACAGTGTGAACCAGGAGACAATGTAAGATAGAGATATGTGCAGATAACAAAATAATGAAACAGTTTTGGGAGAAAGGGAAGAGTACATGGAAGTAAGGTTGTTATTTGCTTGTAGAGGGAGAGTAGGAAAGGAGAGGCTTGTTTTTTTCCAGGAGTTCTTGCTCTCTGTGATCTCAGGTGAAAAATGAATACATCGGTAAATCATTGCAATAAATAATACACAGAGCAACATACTGAAAAACGAAGAGAGAACACAATATGGAACAGATGCTTGCAAAGTGAGCATCATCCATCCTGTGAGCTGATGAGACAGTGGAAGAAACCGTATGTGATCGTGCAATTAATGCTGATGCCTATCAGTTTTATTCAAAAGAGCTGATTTAGGGCCACCTTTCATAGCTTCACAGGGTTTAATTTTGCAACCCTAATTTTCTTTTGCTCTGTAAGTAATTATATCTTAGCTGTATTATTCATTTATCACAATGTTTATTTCGAAGCTGCTTCCACCTTAGGCATGCAAATATGAATGTCATAAGATCAGGCCAGATTCAAGGCAGCTCAAATTGAAAGGAGATATTTTTATTCCTTGAATGTCATAGTATGTTACCATCTGTGAAATTTCAGAAAAGGTGCCATTCCCTCATCCTAGATCCCTAGTGGATGTGATGAGCTGCAAGGGAAGTGTGAGCAAGAAGGGTTTGTATATAACATATTGCCTCCTGATAAAAGGAACCAACACAGCAACACATGTACAATATGTCACTATTAGGTCTGGATTTGCAGCTCAAGATACAGATGCTTTCTCATATCCTCAATGCTCCATGGAATTCTGCATACTCTAAGTGAGAATGTGACTCCTAGAAAACCACAGGCTTGTCCCATGGCTAACAGGAGAGAAAAATTCTATGTCCTGTGATGTTCAAAACAAAGGCATTTTTATTTACTGGGAAAGACCATGCTGGCTCGAGAACAAACCTGTGCTGTGTTTATGGCTTGCAGGTCAAAACCAAACTGGAACAATTGTCTCATGCAGCCTAAGTGACAACTGTTTGAGTGACACATAACAGCTCTTCCTTGACATGTAGCGCCTGGCCTAAGCCCCAAATTCAGTTGTAAGAATAGCTCAAAGATCAATGTCATTTTTTTTTTTCAATAAGGAATTACATTCCTTAATGTTCCTTTGTTCTCTTCATGTGGTTGCAGTACCTTTGTAAATATCCTTTTCCCTCTTCTTCCCCCACTGACACACAGAGAAAATTGTTGGACATGATAGCCAGATACATCTTCAGTAGCATTTTTCCATCACTTACATAACTGGATATGAATATTGATAATTACCATCTCTGACACTCTTCTAGTTAACAGGTTTCAACCTGCAAAAGAATCCAAAATACCGTGCATAAAATCCTAAATATTAAAATTCTCAGTCTCTGCCAAAAATAATATTTCTAGCTTCCCAGTTTCTTCCCTTGAACAGAGTACAAATAGAAAAAAAAATAAAAAAATAGAAGAGTAGAACCAAAGAAATGTTGGCTGGAGAGGCCTCTGGTGGTCAGTTGCTCAAATTCCCACTTGGAGCAGGAGTATCACCAGCAAAGCCAACAAAGCAAGCTCTTTTAAAGCAGAGATGCTCCCCACTTGTGTTTTTAATTATGTATGCTCATTCCCTTCACAAAATAAAGCAGGTTTCTGTGTTACTGGGGAAACCACAGCCTAGAAACAGAGCGCAGCGGCACAGGGCTTGGCAGGCAGAGGGGATCTGAGCAGTGAACCGTGGCGCACCAGGGGTGGAAAGGTGGATTTTAGCTCAGCCCTGATGTCCAGCTGGTTGGAGTCAGCCAAAAGGAGCCCAAGCTCAGGTGCACAGCTGAGAGCCTGTGGACTGGGCTCTGTCAGCCCCTCAGGGCTGCTTCATGTCCTTGTACCCCAGCAGGGATGTGAGAGGTGGAGATTCAGTACATCCCCATTGCCACTGATTCTGGGAAGCATGATTGGAAGGTCACGATAAATAACTGGAATTGTTTGGAAAGGACCACGAGCTGTTTGGGAAGGACACCTTATAGGAGGTTTAACAGGAATTGTAACTGGATCCCTTTCATGTGCTCCGGTCATATTATGCCAATTAAAGAGATGCATAGAGTCCCTGGAAGCTCTGCTGGGATGACTGAGGAATTTTTTTGAAGTAAGCACTGAACGGGAGGTCACCTTTTGGGGTTCCTTTCCCAAATTCCAGGCCAGAGGAAGAAAGGAAGTTTAGACCTTATGAACAGAGGTTCATCCATCCCTATGAAACTCTATGCAATGACCGTTCAGAAGTTCAGATGGCTTTGAAGCAGTGACTGACATAGGTAAACTTTTATGGTTGTTCCCAGTACAGAGCAATGACCCTGACAGTGGCAAAAGGGTTGTATCACTCATCGTATCTGGAAACACGTGGGGAGAAGAAAATCAGCACCGACTTTCTGTCCAAAATTTTGTTACTGAATAAGTGAGTGATGTTACATGTTATTCATTGATTTACACCAACGTATGTTTTTCTGAGAGTGACAGTAGTGCTGAAAACATGGCAGTATCAGGATGTGAACCAAAATGCCTTTACACAGGGGTAGTGTTTAATAGAGCAACTCATACAAATGGGAAAAAAGTAAATTTAAAAAGAGTATGCTGAAAAAGACGCAGTTCAGTTGGAACTGTACAGTGTGTGGGTATTTGCTCTGAGTTTAGCTTGCTGTGAAATCCAGCCTACATCTTTGATCCAAGTTCCCCAGTTCCTCTCATTGTGAGTGAAGCAAAACAGGACATACAGCCCCAGTGATGCCCTGCATGGGATTGCTGGAGAACCAGTGAAATAATCCGAGCTTTCTTTGTGCAATTGAATAACAATTTTTAAACAATTTATCCTACAATGACATCTGGTGGTTGGTTTCCTTTGACAGGAAGTTCATGCAGAAGTATCCTGCCAAGAGGTGCCTGAGGGTGAATATTCCCATAGCACTAATTTGCTGGAGTTCTACTTTTGGGGAAAAGTGTAAATGTATTAGGAAAATTGAACAGTTTTTCAGTCCATAAACAGCACACAGACCCTCCTCGGAGCCAGTCACTGCGGTCAATTGCCTTATTGGGAATTATTTGGTTGTTGAATATCCAGCAGAGAAGCTACTGCTGCATCCGGAAAACGTACTGGTTCATTCCGAGAGCAGCCACTCTTTTGGCCCGAGAATACACTGTGGATTGTCAGAGATCAGAGCCCCCGCGCACCCATTTTGGCAGCAGAAGTCAGGAGTGCACTCAGGAGTCGGGCATGTCCCTGCCAGCGGCTGAGCATCGCTGTGTTGGCGTGCTGAGTGCTCTGCAGAGGGTGAGCCCCAGGTTTGTAAGAAACGCCTTGGCAGCAGGGTGGGAACATCCAAAGGCAGATTGTCTCCTGCAGACAGCCCCTATCCAAGCCCTAAAAGACAGAGCAGGTACAAATGACCCTCAGTTGCCTCTTTCTTGGAGCTGGCCACTATGCACTGACTAGAGAAAACTGCGACCCAGTCCCTGCTCCTGGCTGCAGGTGCCCACTCAGGAGCTGGTGATGTCCAGCACTCACCAGTCCAGGATAATCTGTGGGGTTTCCCCTTTTCCTCCTCAGTGCTGCTCACATTCTCGTGGCCAGTGTGCCCTGTGGTCCTTGGGTGTCCCTGTGGACACCAAGGTGGACACTGCGCAGCCTGAGGGTATCACAGGTGGTCTCCTGGCCACCAGGTGGAACCCAAGCCATGCCTGTCTTCTCAAAATCTCACCGCCAGAGGCTCCTTCGAGAAACTTGCAGGCAACTCAGTGCTCCTCTTCCGTGGGTTTTACACTTTTGGGGTTGTTTGTACTGGACAGGCTGCAGGCGACAGCTGCTGCCCTGGCCAAGGAGAACCCAGGTCAATAGGGGCAATTGCCCAAGGGAAAGTTTTGTGGGCAGCAGCGATGCATGGAGTTTTAAAACTGATTTCTCAAAACAGGCATTTGAAGAGGAAACTGAGCGTACAGTAGATAATGAGGAAAGAGTAACATTAAAATAATGCAGCAGGGTAACAACTAAGCCTTGGCAGCTGTTGGTGTCAAATACTGCATTGCTTTTGGGGGAAAATAGCAGGCAACTGCTGAGCTTGGTCTATAAAGGTCTCAGTCATATAATCAGGATCCAGCTCTGGGATGGATTTCTGTGTGATACTCGGCATATTCAAACCCAACATTATTAGTGATCAAAATTGAATATTGCTTCAGTTTGACTTCAAACTAAACTCTTCACTGTGATATCCTCTCACTAGATCTTCAAAGGCTTTTTCTTTGGAAATTCACTGTTTAATGCTGGGAAGCACTAGTGATCGTTAGTACTGACTTTTGTTTGCCACAAAATTACTTTTTTCAAGTCAGTATTTTACAAAAGATTTGGAGGATTTTGTAAAATATGTGTTTTTATAAAATGCCAAACAGAATTGTGGGTTTTTGGTTGTTGTGTCAGGTTGTTTTTTTTTCCTGTAGCCCTTCAAAAATCTGGAAACTTCTAGGAAAAAATGGGGTGTGTGTGTGTGTGTGTGTGTATTTATATGTATATACATATATTTTTCAATCTTTTTCCTAGGGTCAAGCAGGACTCCCCCTTACCAGAGCAGGAGGAGGATGCAGACAGCTGTTGCTTTTTATGCTCTAGGATTATGCTGGCTCCCCCCAGAGAAGGTATATGCACAGTAGCTCATACATTTGGAACCCCTATAGCTCTGCTGCAGCTGCTGCAGCTCTTTTCCTTTTTCTTCCCTGTCGGGACCAGCAATTACAAGCTTTCTTATTCCTTCCCCCAGAGATGAAGCCCAGAATCAGCCCATGAGGATCATACACAGCTAATACTCCATGGCTTGTTGATTCACACATCAAAAATAATTTCTTAATATCTTTGTACTCTTTAACCTACTGTTTCTTCTCATTACTGGCACTGAGGGTATATCTGTGACTTCTGTTGAAATCCCTGGCTACTCAGGATGCACCCTGGGTTCCCTGCTCAGTATCAAAAAAACTTTACAATCCTTGTATACTTTAATGTTTGGTCTTGTTTATTTGCAGTTGTTTCTTGCCACTGAGGTATCAGAATCTGAACTAATTTTGTTCATGGTTTAACATCCTAAATGTGTGAACATCATGCACCATTACACATAAGATGCCATAACCCAGCTCTACCATCTGTCTGCAGGTTGGAAAGTGGAGCACCAGGATGTTTCACCAGCAAATGCCACGGTGTTTTGTTTCAACATCAAAATCTGTGAGTTTTGTTTCCTTATGTTTTTTTTTTTTAAATTTTGTTCTTCCATCAAAATTTTACCTAATTAGGTCATGCAACTTGAAATTAAATATTCCCCTTCCAGACTAGTGAAAACTTTCTAATTAATCTAAAATTAGATCAAAGTGTGTTTTCATTTTTCATGGCAGCTGTCTTTCTTGAACTTGCCTGTTCTCCTCTCCCCTTGAAGGAAATATATGACTTGAAGGCAAGGTGATTGGAGAAGCAAGTAGATTGGAAAGTGCAGAGTTCACCTGTCCCTGACTGTCTCTCATGTGTGACATTTCATTTCCTGAAATGCACTGAGACCAAGAGCAGGATTAGGGCTCTGGCAGCTCAGCCCTGACACCTTACAGCAGCTTTCCCACCTCCAGCAGCCCACTTTTCCCTCTGCCACAGGTTTTGTCTTTCTAAGGAGAGGCAGATGTGTGTCACCTCCCCACATTTGGCTCAACAGGCTGCAGGACCAGCTCCAGCCTCCCTCTGGAGAGGGTTTGTGTCAGCTCTGGGATTAGCACATGTTCACTCCTGAAGCACTTTATATCAGGGCAGCAGTTTCTGACAGTGTGTTAGTGCAGATGGGACTTCAGAGTCCTTCCTAAACCCAAACCCCTGGCACTTTTGCAGTCTTTATGTCAGTGCTACTGAAATATCTTGTGCTGTACTTTTAGATTGTTCTTTTCCACCTGCCAGATAAGTGCAGAAATGAGTGACAGGCATGAGACAATGTAAATTAACTTTTTACAATGGCAAAAATATTCCAGAAACTACAGGAAAAGTGGTTGGACACTGGATAGAATTAAATGAATATGCAGAAGGGTAACAGATTGTATATGGAGACTTTTTTGTATGTAAAATCACTCATCTCCACAGACACTTAGTAAGAGCCTCATCCCTCTCAGTAACTAACATCAATGTCACCATCTGCTCCCTGGTGCTGCCACTGCACAATGGCCTTGTTGTTCTCAGCCTTCCAGAAAGTCAATTGCTTGAAAAACAATTTTAAAAAGCCATTCTACTACTTTTCAAACAATGTCCCAAAAGTAAGAGTCAAAGGTTTTAGCAAGAATGGTGAGAAATAATCAGGAAACACTGGTAACACACTAGATTGCTGCAGGAAAAAAGAAAAGCCCCAAGCAGTCCAGGCAATCATTTTTCCCCCAGTAAACTGAATTTATTTACACTTTTCCATACTTACGTTGAGCCAAGCTACAGGAGCTGAGCTACCCAGTGTGGTCATTCACCCTCTGCAATCAGCTAAACCAGGTTTTGTGGAAAATGGAGATTTATTTCAGCTGCTTTGTGAATGCAATACCTAAACTCAAGGTTTGCCTGCACAAAACCCGGGCACCAGCCTCCAGCCCTTCCTGCACCGCTGTTCCAGCTTCATTCTCACATTCAGCAGCAATCTGAAATTAATTCACAGTCCTCAGTTGTAGTGGGAGCCTTGCCAAGAAGTTGTTAACAGACCCACTGCAGTCCTGGCTTTATGTCTTAAGAAGACAGTGGATAAGTTCCATTTTCATAGGACAAAACACTTCAAATATTTCTTCACCAGCAACATTTGAAACTTTGGGGGAAACTTTACAAGGAAGATATTTTTACTGAGAATTAAGAGTTTACTTTGCTGCTATGGTTGTCACTATGTGCTAACATTGCCCTGCTAAGAAATACTTGAGCTGGGAAAATTTGATTTTAAGGCCAAATGTCTATTTGTTATCAAATAAATAAGGGCGGGGGAGAACCCCTAAGGTTTCCAGACAGGGGGTCTGATTGTCCGTAACAAAACATCTCTAATTGTGATCAGGTTGGAAATGGCCATGAAGCAGCACCTCCAGAGGCTGAATTTTCAGCTTTAGAAGAGTAAGATAACAGCCTGACTGAAGAGTTTGAAAAAGCAGTCAAAGAACCTTCTGTCTGGGTGTGAGAATAAAGAGGGGAAAGGAAGGGGATGTGTTGCCTGAGACACTCAGCAATCTGACTGTTATTACCAGATCCCTGATAGTGAACTGGATCTGCCAAGAAATCCACTTCCCTTACCCCAAAAAACCAGTATGTATTTCTTCTTTCTGGAAAGTAAAAAAAAAAAAAAGGAAAGATTTTCGTTTGTTTTGTGGAAAACTGAGATTCTCGTATCCATTCTGATAATCTAAAGAACATGGGTTGTTCTATAAATTGTTACTTTAAGGGAAGATTTATTGGGGTTTTAGTTTTAATAGTACTTTTGTCTGTCTAGTCAAAGAAAGATGACATCTGCTCAAAAGGGAAATGTTGAAAGCACCTGCTCCTGCTATAAATAACAGTGCAATAATCTATGGAAAATGGGAGGGGTTTAGCAGGTTGGACTGGAAGACCCTCATTAAGGAATACTTCACAGGCTGTGGAAGCAGGAGATGTTGGGCCAGACTGTCTCAGGATGACATGGGAATTGAACCAGGCTAAGAAGAGGTCCTCTGTATCGAGCTATTGGCTTGAATAAAAGAAAAGCTGCTCCCACTGGATTTGATTATGGAGCTGTTGCTTTGTTTTTCACTCCTACTGTTGGTTTTCTAAACCTCTAAAATTAGAAACTCTGAAAAACCTCCTTTAGTTGTTGTTTCTAGTGAGACAGAAATATTTACTTCAGTTTGGATCAAACAAAATCATACTTGTACCATCTTGTAAAGCAATGATTCCTGAATAATTGTGAGCCTGTCAATTTGCACATCCAGTAACAGTGAGAAGAGCAGCCAGACTGATGCAATTGCACTTTCAGCAGGATACACTGTATGACTTAGCTTTGATGGTAAATATTCATCTCCGTGATGGGGCAACGTTTATCAGCAATAGAGGCAAAGACCTGTGTTGGATGGGCAGCTCTGGGGGTGTTGTACTTGACCAGGAAATTGTGCTTGCTTTGTACCAACACTGAATCATCAGGGCTTTCTGTTCTCCTGGTTTTGCTCAGCCAGAAGTAGCACAGGTTGGTCAAGAAATTGCCAAAGCCGGAAGCCTTAAATTTCCAATCCATACACATAGTGCCAGGAGCATTTTCCCTGGATTCAGCACTGCAGTTTAGCGCACCAGCACACCACTGGAAGAAAATAATTTGCTGATTAAAAAGCCAAACTTCACAGCAGCAGCCCAGCTAATACTTCCTGAAAACACTGCTGCACTGCAGACAGACACGTTGTGTTGGCTGTAGGGCACTGCCTCATCTGGAAACACCCATTTCACAGTAGCTACACAATTAACAGATATATTCCCAAATAACTCTCTGTGTGACTATTTTAATTTTTTTAATACTATTTCTTTCCTAAAAATTTGTCCAATGTGTTTTAAATCACGCAGTGCCTTTCAGGATCTCAAGGATACCCTAAAACCTCTTGCAGTCGCGTTCCTCCCTGCAGAAGCATCTTTGCCTTGCCCTTCCTATCCCGTTGTGAGTAGTCACCGTGCCCACCGGGGAAGCCTCAGCTGGCCACATTTACAGCCTGTTTGAACCCGAGTGATTCAGAGCAATCTGCCCACTAGCACTTCATTTCTCCACGGCTTGCCCAAGGCTGGCCCTGCTGTAATTCCAGCGGCAGGGATGCAGTGAGTGCTCAGCGTGGCTGGCCGTGGGTGAGTGTGCTGGACCACGGGTCCCCTGCGTGGCCGCCCCAGCTCTGCTCATCAGGGCTGAGTCACTGCCTGAGCTTTCTCTTTGTGTGGTTTTTGCCAATGTCAAGCTTTGATTTTATTCTTAAAAGAGTTTGTTTAGCTGCATCACAGGGCATATTTTATTTTCATCTGAAGACAGTCAGGCAACATTCACATATATTTTTCTGTTATTTGTCCTGGAGAACTTCAGTTCTCAGGGGAACTTGATACGTGGAAAGGTCAGTAGAGTATGGCCAAAGACTGAGGCATCACAGCTCCAGGAAAAAGGTCTTGCCTAAAGGTTTTGATAACAAAAACTGTGCAGGAATTATCAAATGTTTCCAGCTCTAAATGTGGCTGAAATTGTTCCCTAACTTCTCTGTGTTTGATTTTTGTTTTGTTTGGGGGTGTTTTTCTTTTTTTTTTGTTTGAGTTTTTGTTTGTTTATTTTGGTTTGGATGTTTTTGTTTGTTTGGGTTTCTGTGGGGTTTTTTTTGTTGGTTGGTTTTTATTCTGCTCATTTTGGGGCAGTTTTGTTTATTCTGAAGTTGGATGGCCTCTTGGTAACCAATTAAGGTTTGTAAAATGATTGAATAATTTGCCAATGTTTTATTAGGGCCACAGGTGTCTTGAGATAGTTCTTGCTTCTCTGGAGTGGATACAGAGCTTGTTTTGTTCATTTGCATCACAGGTGAGAATGAGGATGTAGGCAATCTGCTTTCTGCCAGGGAAAGCATGGTTGGGAGGGTGGACAACCCGTGTGTCAACTCCATCCCATGGTCTCTAAGTAGACTGTGGAAGTGGACATTTATCTGTGCACTACTGGGCAACCAACGTTTTCCTACTGAATCCTCTGTTGACATCACAGGAGGATCTTTCTTCCTGTGTTTTCCGTGGTAAAAAACAGCTGTTCAGAAAACCCTGTAGCTCATCACCTCCCCAAGGATAAGGGTCATTTCAGGACAAGGAGATCAATCTGTGCTTTTCCCAGATGTTTCTGTGTCAGAAGGGTTGCTGTTAAGCTCAGAATCCCTTAACTCATTTTTTATGTAGTATATCAAATTCATACCACACCATAGTTCCTATTTAGACATGAAAGTAAATTCATAAAACATTTTTAAAAATTCTTGGATGAAATTACAATGTTGCTGTCCCCAGAAGGTCTTCTGAAGTACTTTTTAAATTTTAATCGAGAGTGACTATAACTGCCCTCTATTAATACATCAGGGGGTGATTACCAGGGAGCAGTTTCTAAATTGTAATAATTACAGAAGAGCCACTAACAGCTAAAAGCTGCGAGAATGATAGAGTTTGGGGAAAGACAAGCTACAGTGTAAAGTTGAAAGAAATTGATTTGTTTCTTCTTCAGTAGGGATAAGGAAAGTCTGATAAGCCTCAAACTTGATGAAAGAGTTTTGTGTTGTTTTTTTTATTTTTTAACATGGGCAGTGATCTGTGCTTCACCATGTTCACGAATATGGGGTTTAATATGAAGCCAAAGTGTTGTAACAGATATTAAGAAAAAAAATTGACTAAAGAATGTCCAGGTTCAGACAATGCCAAGTCACATCTGGGATTCTTCATTGAAGAATCTTCTTTGAAGAACAATTAAATATTTCAGTGATTCCTGATGCCTGTTCCTGGTTATGCTTTAGATGGGTGTGAGACACTGAGCCATATTTGGAGCTTAATGTGTCTGTTGGAGCATACAGGTAAATTTAGGCTGAACTGGGAAAAATCAAGGCCTTGAAGGACTGATGTCCTGGATAGGACTCAGGTGACAGGACAGACTCACAGGCACCCTGTGGATGCCACAGCCATGCTGACTTTAGAGAAACCAGCCCTTGAGTAATTCAGGATATTTTTACCTCGTTGCAAAGGAACAGTCATCTGCCGAGTCTCACTTGCAGAGAAGTGACTTGGAGCCACTAAGCTGTCATGCAGCATGCGGAAGAAGAAGGGATTTGGGGGATTAGCACTGGCTGGATTAATCCTGTCATATTTAAACAGCAGTTGAAGTTATTGTTGGCACAGAGAGCCAATTTGAGAGCATTATCTGCCTGTTAGAGTTCAGGCCGTCTTCATCTCATTTTCTGACATTTCCCCATGGCCTGGCCTTCTGTGGCAACAAATAATTTTTCTGGGAGCTTGTTTATGGTGCTTTTCTCACAGTACAAATTTACAAGGCTGAATTCATTCCCAGAGACTTTATGAATGATGTGAAAGTTGATTACCTCGACTTGCCTAGATAGGAAATTTGAAGAGGGCTAAAGTGTGTGTTTATCATCCTGATTTCCTTTCTTTTCTGATGTCACTTCTAAAAATTGCTGAAATACTTTTCTTACTAGACTATAATTTAATTTTTTCTTCTTTTCACTTCTCCTTGTTATTATTAGGTGTAATTTGGGGGTCAGGAGTTAAATAATATTTGTAATGACAACGAGTAGTCACAAATTTTTTTCTTCTTGAGGTTTTATATGAAATGCCATTTTTTATTGGTCAAGAAATTACTTCCAAAGTCCTTCTAGTTGTAGGGATGTGCACTGAGCATAGGACTCAGGCACTTATTGAAAAAATGCACCAAAATATCCAGGATATCAGTCCTGGTGGGTCTGGCTTGGTGGGAGAGTGATCACCAGCAAAGCAAATCTTCCTCCAGCAGTGTGTGCTGCGAGGTTGCTCAGTCTGTGCCCGGACAACAAAACCTTCATTCCAGTGGAACACCAACTTGTGGGCACATGTAGCTGGCCAAAGGCATCTGAGATGCTGCAGCATCTCCACACCTCACCAGGAACAACTGGGAGCCTGCCCAGTAGCCTCAGAGGCTGCAAGTCACTGATACAACACTGATGAAGCTGCACTGAGAACCGATGAGGGTGTTTGAAATGAGCCCCGTTTCCTCCTGATTGCACAAATGTGCTGTTATTTCACAAATGCCTCCTGCAAAATTGGCCCCATTTTGAAATACTGGCTGATGAGCTGTCTGCTAAATGGCCCAAATAGCAGCTCTGTATCCTTCCAAGCAATTGGCCGCTTGGAAACACATCCCAAGAAGGGGAGCAGAGCGGGTGCCCTTGCTCCATGCCACAGAACATGGTCCTGAAGCAGCAGGTGGTTCCTGGTGCTAAAGCGACTCCTGGGCACGGTTGTCTTTGTGCCACCCTCTTCAAATTATCATCAGTCTATGCATTGCTCCTTCTGACAGTTTAAATGGTTGCAAGGTAGTCAATTGAAGTTGTGCCCCCAAACTGAAGTAAAATATCACTTTTTCCAGACAAAATAAAGAAAAAGAAAGGGAAGTTGTGGCATTGTTCGTATTCTGTAGTTGGTGGTGGGATTTTTTTGTTTGGATTTTGTTTTGGTTCTTTTCGGAGAAGAAAGACATTCTCTCTTTTCTGACTTCAATTAGAGTGGGAAAGGGAGACCTACATTCTTGGAGATGGTTTGGAAAGCAAGTGTTTGCAGGGTTTGCTCACACAGACACTGAGGAGCTCCCTGCCCCTGAGCTCTGGAGTGTGCAGCATCACCTTGGGGAGCTCGTTCACACAAATCCATGTCTGGGCCATGGGATTTTCCAGGCCTTATTTTTATGGCTAAGAATAAGATTATCTTCTGAGAGAAATGTTATCTTTTGGTTTTCACATTTTGGCCACCAGAGGGAGAAATTCACTGTGCAGTAATGGTCCTTATTTATAGGATTATATGAAATAGAAGCACTCTTCCTAAGAGTATTTGCTGCAATAAGAAGCTAATAGGTTTTGCAGATAAAGTGTTTGCAAAGATTTGATTTCCAAAAAGGTCTTGCATTTCCTTATCTCTGTATGTGCTGTATGGTTTGGGGTTTTTTTCTTTTTTTTTTTTCCCCCAGAAAAGTCAGATCCTTTCTATACACAAAGCTGAAGAACCACTAAATTAGCCAATGTGGACTCAGGATGAGTTGGCATTTAGCTGTCACAGCAAAGCATTTGTTTTGTATCCTCAGAACTTTATCCCAGCAATTCCACCACCTTTCCTGAAACATTGTCCCAGGACTTGCCGTTCTCCCTGTTCACATATTGCCTTGTGGTATTAAGCAGCGGCAGGAATGGAAAGAAATGGATGCTGTTGCTAACTGGAGTTTAAAGGTATTAATTACCCCTATTTCTCTTCCATGGCAGAAGATTATTGCTGTCTTACGGACTGTGCAGAATTTCAAATAGATTGTTTCTCTTTGCTGCTTGTTTTCAGCCCATCTTTAAACAATAGCATCAGTGCCCTTTTTAGAATTCAACCTCTTTGCCATTAAGTAGTAAACAAACTACTTCTGCTCTGGGCATGCTTATCTGCATTTCCAAGACACATCAATAATAAACACTACATGTATTCTTCTGTCAAAGATATTAAATCATGGAAGACATCTACACTAAAATATGCAAATGAGAGTTGAATGCTCAGAAGGTGAGGAGAAGGCCAGCTCTGAGGGAAGAAGGGCTGGGATATTATTTTTTAGCCACGATGGATCAGCATCTTTAGTCCTTAAGCTCCACTTTTTGGTGCCATAATGTGTCATAATACATACATCGCTAGTTCTAATCCCCTTGGGTTTGTAGCATGTACACACATGTCAGGCAAGACTCACGGGAGGGGATATCAGTGTGAGCGAACTCAATAATACCCTTTCTATGGCAGGTGTTATTTGATTTCCAGCAGCACCTGGGACAGAAAGGCTGAGCAGTGTCAATGACACACCCAGGCAAAGTTACATAGGATTGGATAACCTGGGAGTGCTGAGACACTTCCCTGCTGCAGAGTTCAGTGCCTGGAATGCTGGCCAAGAGCTGCAGCAGTGCAAGTGAAACCCAGCCATCCTCATTTCCCTGCAGAGCTGCTGGAACATATTGTGTCAGGGAATATTGTGATTTTTCAGAGTGGCAGTCCTTCTTGGGGCTGGCTTTGGGTTTTGTCACTTTGGCTGTAATGAGGCAAGTAGATTCATTAAATCAAGGTACTTGTCATTGAGTTCAGAGGAAAAGCAAAAGCTTCCAGCTCCTGAAAGCAGTTAGAGGTAGAACCAAGTCAGAGTCTTGCCTGCGGAAGTTTAGTTACTTATCACTTTCATTTTACTGAGCTTTTCCTACTGGACTTCTCATGTTCCTCCTAAACTATACACAGAAAAGACCTAGTCCAGACAAAGAGAGTGTTAAATATGAGCCTGACTTTGTTGTAAGCATCTTGGAATACATACAAGGACATTTTCATGAAGCAGGCTTTTATGTTCCTGTTGCATTCAAGTCGTGACAATGTTTGGGTTTTAAAATGGGAGCAATTGTGCTGAAAATTATATAGATATTAGGTATTAGTAAAGTATTTCATTGCTTGAAGTAAATTTGAAAATAAAATTGCTATATCTTTCTAATTATGCAAATGAAAAAAATCAATGCATGTAAGATTTTGGTTTGTTTGTGTATAAATAAGGTGTAAATTAGATGCCACTGTTTTTTTATTTGCTTTAAACTGCCTACCTGTTTACATTTCCTCTTTCAAAGCTGCAGGGTTTTCATTGCTGAAGGTATATTTCTGAACACTCTAACAAAATTAGGAGAGAATCTCCATCTGTAGTTCAGTTAAAAGTTTCCAAACTATTCTAAACAATCCCATTTTTGTCATTATGTAATCACATGTTGTTCTTAGAAGTTCATTTTTATACTTTAGGGCATTTTCAACATGCAAGGGAAACGAATAAAACAGTGTAGGGAGGCAAAGAGGTGTCCAGGAGACATAAACATTGCCTTCCTACAGAAGTTGAATTACTGACTCATTTTTCAGCCCCAGGAAAGTCACAGAAGTTTTTACATTTAGTTTGTCATTATTAATGGCCTTTGTTTGTCATATAAGGGAGGAGCAAGGAGGGAAAGAATTTTTACTTATTCTTTGGGAAAGTTTCAAAGCCCTCTCTGTTTTCTGTACTTGCTCGTGCTCGGTGTGTCCGTATCGTCAGCAGAATTTCACTGAATCTCAGCTACCTTTGAAAGAAATTTCAGGTCTTGAAAAGAAATGCCCCCTGTACCACTAATAGTTATAATAATACCACTAATGCTAGAAGGTCTAGTTTTTACTGAAAACAAAGGCTACGGGAATGTTCCCCTGGGAAAACCCAGAGCACACGTGAATGCCAGCCTACGGGTAAGGGCTCACTCGGGGATGGTGAATCCAGGTCAGGCTCAAACCTCTGCACTGACAGCTCCAGCTCAGATGTCTGAATCTGCTCCCCACAGAGAGAGCTTCAGTGCCGGACCTTCAGCCACTTTGGAATTAATGTCACAAGAGTGTAGGAATGGAGAGCTGAATCTGATGTCACCCATACCCAGAGCACTGGGCTGTTGACTTTTCTTGGAAAGGAGAAAGTCCTTCAGTGCGCTTCTTAGAAACCCACCCTGACACGGAACAAACCTTTACTGAGTGTTTAAAACAAGTGCGTTCACAGGAAAGGTTTTGAGTGCAACAACTTGACATTTTCTGATAGCAGCTTGCTTTCTAATTCTGAAAAAAAAAATTAGCAGCTGACTGAACTACATAATGAAGTCTAATACATTCTGTGTCCCTTCCCTTTCCCTCACAACTTTGGGAGACTACCCACACAAGGCTACAAAACTGTTTCAAAATATTCAGCCAGGATCCCAGTGAGCTGGAAAATTCCATTATGGAGAAAAGTATTTGTATTTACCTGTGTTGAGGCAGCGTAAGGGAGGATTGCTTTTTTTACCTGCACTGAATAGGTTTAAGACCTCAATTTCAAGGAGTAGATATTGTGAGCTCTGCAAAAGCTGTGCTTAAAATGTTATTCCCAAGATCTTTAGAAATTATTAGTTGTATTCAATAAAAGCTGGGCAGGAAAATCTCCAGAAAACCTTGTGTCATCTCACACACTAAAAAATGCAATGGAAATTAAGACAGCAAATAAGAAGCACTGGTTTGTTTTCAGATGCCACCAATACTTTGGTCTCCTTAGAGTAACAGAAAAGTTTTAAAAACATTGCCAGAATCAAGTCTTATATTTTTGTCTTTCAAAATACAGACTAATATGACTTGCTGTAGTTGTCAGGTTATCTATACATTTATATTTTCATTTATTTAAAGACTTATTTTATGTTTAGAACTGGGATAGACCACAGGAAAGGGAAAATTCTGCATATATGTACTTTCATAGCTACCTTTATATAAAGACTTTATGCACATGCATATAACTGCACACATAGAGAAGTCCAGAATATCCTTAATTAATCTCATTAACAATGTAATGTGCTATCTCTGCACTGAGCCCTGTCTTTCCTGCCCTCTCTTCTGTGTATAATTGAGGCCTCACCTCTGAGCTTGTCTGTTTGGCATGAAAATGAGGTGTGTGATGATGCAGCCCCTAAAAGCTTGTCTGCTCGCTATGTAAATGCAGCCTTGCCTACCTGCAGTCTCCCCATCCTATTTGCAAAGGTGACTGTGGAGCTTTTCAGATGTCAGATGTGCACGTCACCAATCTCAGAAAATCGATGGTCATTAGAGTTTGTTGGAATTTCGACTTCATTGGAAACACTAAAACTTGAAGGCTTATTTTCTTTGGGAAACAGGAGGAAGAGCTGAAATATTGAAACCTGCTGCTGTTGGAAAAAAGTCAAAAATTCTGATAGTTTTCATAAAAAGATATAATTTTATTAATTTCATTTTAATTATTCCAAGTAAACACTGGACTATTGAAAACATCAATTACCAAGGTAGTGCTTTCAGTGCTGCTCTTTTCTTCTTGATTAAATGAGAAACACTCTGAAGGACTATGTGGTACTTTCCAGTTCAATCTCCACTTGATAGTAACTGTGCTTAAAACTTACTTAAAAGGGCAAAAAACATGTAAATGTCATGCTATTTCTGGCTCCATTTCACACTGTAACTTGATACTTTCCCAACAAAGTCTATGCAGTAATATTTATGACTGATCTGAAAATAATATAGGAATATTCAAACTAAAATAAAAGTCATGACAATATTTTTATATTAAAACCTTTATTCTGACATTTCTAAAGCAGGTCACATTTTACTTTCAAAAGTTTTCTGGAGGGAAGTGATTTCATTAAAACCAGTAAATCTCACAAGGCACAAAATCTACTGGTTTTCATCAGAATTTTATTTCCCAAAAGAAGGCTGCTTTAACCACAGGCTTACAACTAGATTTGATTCCTATGAGGAGTTTCACTACGTTTGTAAACTAAAGATGAATTCACAAGGGTCAGGACCAACTAGTTCACCACGAAATGTGCAGGAACAGAGAGTTTCCATGTTACCAGGAAGGTTTGGCAAGAGAACAACAGAGAAAGACTGAGTAGAAGCAAACGTCTTCATTGCATTTCAAATGGTTGAAGTATTACCAGTGTTTAATCCTGTGATGTTCCCGAGTCACACAGAATTGTGACAGCCCACAGAAACACACTGAGCAGCAATTTGGACGTGTATTCACTGGGGTGGGAGGCTGATGCTACCAACCAACCAAAGGGCAGTGCCCAGTCGACTCATTCTAGTCCCACTAAAGCTAGAGATGGAAACAGCTCTGAAGGGCTGCAGCTCCATGCCTGGGGACCCCTCTCCACCTGGAGCAGGAAAGAGAAATGGATCTTTACTGCACTTCTGTGACGCTGCAGGTTCATTTGGCTCAGCTGCTTTGAGGAGGTTTGTTGCTCTCTTTATCCTGAGTGTTCCAGCAGAGATTAGAGCACATCTGAACTCAGTAGCAAATCTTTGAAATTGAAGTGGAAAAGTAGGAACAATTTTTTTTTCCTCAGGTAAATGGGTAAACAGCCAGCATTAATGTATGTACTGTCAGAAAAGAACATGGGTTCAAAAGCGCATCTGGCTGT
Source organism: Sclerurus mexicanus (assembly GCA_013396755.1). NCBI lineage: Eukaryota > Metazoa > Chordata > Aves > Passeriformes > Furnariidae > Sclerurus > Sclerurus mexicanus. Next base: position 1,357,588 of record VWZF01005020.1, read on the forward strand.
TCAGTTCTTTGGATTTGTGTGTGGGTTTTTTCATCCTGCTCTTCAGGAGGTGCTTTCACATGTTTCCATGACACTTAGTGGTTTGTGATTCAAATCTGTGCATTTGATCGATGCAGAGCATGCATTTTAACATACTCAAGGTAATATTGCAGTGAAATACAGAACTGTTCAAATGAGCCTTTTTTAAAAGAGCATATTTAATTTAGAACCCACTTTCATCTTGCAGTCGAGCTCAGAACTCAGAAGTCTGGCTGCAACAGAGCAATACACCTGCATCTTTTCTACCACAACCTGGCCATTGCATGGAAACTACATCATTTCCTATTTTTACCCTTTTCTTTAGTGTGAGGATACAGTAAGAGAACACCTTCCATGGCCTGTACCTTTAAAAAGTCAAGAGCAGTTAGAAAAAGCACCACTCCACAATAAATACGTATGAGGCATGAAGAAAAAATCTGCAAGATAACGTGCACAAAATCTGTCAGAAGCTTAAAAATTTTCAAATTATCATGAAGCAGGCACAAATGGGCTTCAAAGTTCTGCAGGGCTCTTGACATTGTAGCAGTTGTTGTCAGAGAAGGACATAATGTCTCTCAAAGCAGAATCTACATAATGCTCTTGGAAGGGTGAAAGGGAAATCAGCATTTCATTTGGAAAGAGGTAAAAACGCTTCATGGTCTTCCTCCAGTGGCTTGCTGGTATAGACCAGGACCAAATGTCAAAAAGGTTTAAATCACTACAATTTTTTTAGAACTTTATACTTCCTCTATGTCTGTCTTGGAAAAAGGGAACATCTTTCTTTGAAGGGCTGGGCTATCTCTAAAGCACTGGAAAATCTTATGGGAAATTTTATAACAAAGCAAGGGTGGATGTGCTCAGGAAAATGAGCTTTTTCCCATCAAGCACAGTCTTTTTAACCGGTGAAGCACCATCTTCATTGCTCTGTAGAAAGCTTTTGAAAGAATCACTGGCAAAATGCATAGACCTTGATTCTCACATCTTGGAGACAAAATCATGGCCTGCACCCTTCATCTGGAAAGTCCCTGTTCAGCGCAGAGCAGGGTCTGACTCTAGAGCAGACCCTGATGGAAGCAGGAGGTTGGACTGAAGATCTCTAGGGGTCGCCCACGGGCTTTATCATCCTATTTCTGTACAGATCACTTGTTTTCTTTCTGTCTGTTTTCCTTCCTTATCGTTGTCTTTACCTTTATCTGTCTTTCATTTGGTGTTTTCTATTCTTTTTCATGTCTAAAGTTCATCTTGCCCTTTTCCACTTCCCATCCCCAGTGCTTCTTCAGTTAACCTTCTACCAGGTTATTGTTTCAAGGTTGTTAGGTCTCCTCCTCCATTTTATTTCCCTCCTTTGTCCTGCCAAACATCATTAAGATTTTCTTGTTTCAAGCAACATTAATCTTCAGCCATTGATCTTTAAATAGAATTGAAAAGTAAAACATCAGACTATCTATTTCTGTTTTCCTTACCTAGTCTATTCCTGATACCATTTCAGAGTTTATGTTGCTACTTATTTAAATACAACTCCCTGTATTGAGAGAACAACACTTGACTCAGATTTGAGTCATTTCCGTCTGATGCAGAAATTTCTTTTACTAAAGGTACTGCAGGATACGTTTGGATGTTCATCAATACAAGATGTGTTTAGCATTTAGGACAATCAGAGCGGATCAATAGAGCTCAGGGTCAGCTCAGATCTAATGGTGGATCAGAGTTTGCAAATTTGTAGATAATGAAGGTGTCCTGGCAGGCAAAATATCTGTCAGTCTTGATGCTGAACTGGTCTCCCAGTAAACAGAGGTGGACCAAGCCAAATTCCCCCTTGTCTGATCATTTGTCCCATCACAAGTGTGCAAACAGCATTTTTTTGCATCTGAAACGAGGAGGACACAGCCTTCAGCCCCTTCTCTGTTTGCAGGGGTCTCTGTGGGAAGCTCCTGAGCCTCATCTGCAGTTTCAGTGTGGGGAATAAGCCTCCAACCTCAAACTGGCAGACTGACCTAAATCCTGCTGGAGCAGAACTTGTCTCATGAAGCCACTGAGTCCCAAATCACTAGTTCATAGGAGCGCTCAGGCCACCGAACTCCACCCCATCCCCGTACAGAAGAGCCGTTCTCATTGCATGGCAACTGCACCTTGTTCTGCTCCTCGGCTCTCGAAGGCATAGATGAGATATTTTACCTCATTTTGCAGTTCTGCCTCAGGTCATCTCGCTACTGAGTGGGTTGCAAAGCACAAAAACATTTTTGTAGTGTAAACCAGAATTTGAAGCAAGCTTTTTAATGAGTTGATCCAGTTCGCTTTCCATGTCTAAGGCCTATTAGGCTATTTGAAAAGTGTGGTAAATTATCCCTCTGGCTTGTATCTCTTGCATCACTGTTGTGCCTAGAGTTTTCTTTCTCTCTCTAACCTTGTAGCAGGAGACATTCAGAAGAACATTACCATCCTTGCTGCATTTAACTAACCCAATATGTACTCCTGGGGAGAGTCTAATGGGGAAAAGAGCAGGAAGAGAACATCATCTGTCAGCATATTAATGTTCTAAATTAATGCACATCCTTCTTCATAAAGATGGTTTCTTCAATTCCAAGTCAAATAATATTGATTCTCAATGTGACACAAAGACAAGTGATCGCTGTAATACAACTTTAAAAGCAACATGAGGAACAGCTCAGGCAGGAAGAAATGGAAACTTGACAAGTGTTTTTGCCAAAGCGTCAGTAGAATGATACTTTTACTTGAGACAAGACATTTAAATGTGCATAGGTAATTTAAGCAAGCCTTTTCTGAAATTAAAAGAAAACCAAAAAATGCTGTCTAATTTCCAGTTTCTTAAATTGTGATACTATTGGTATTATTGTGTCAGTAGCTCTGGATAAAATGTTTCAGAGTATAAACTAATACCTCACTGAGTTTCTGGGGGAAATAAAAAGTGTAGATAGTATTCCAATAGGAGCAAAACTTTTCAAATAAACTTTATCTTTCTTACAGCAAAGCTACTTCCACACCAACCCTTGAAGAAAGAAATGTCCAGAAAGGGATTCTCTTAGCATTTCTCTTACTGTTAGATTTATACACAATACGTGCTATATAAACTCTATGTGTCTCATTTATCATTTTCATTGATGGATTCAATTGTCCTATAACGAATTCCTGACTGTCTCCCACCTCCAGTAACACAATGCATCACTACCTTTCATTGAACACGTTAAGACTTGTCACTGTGATTCCTTCTGTCTTACCAATATGCATCTAATACACATCCAGACACAATGCAGCCTTTATGATATGGACGGCTCTTTTTCACTGGAGAAAAATCCTTGCCCAAATGCCAAGTGTGGAACAGCAGCCAAATGGACATGAGTTGAAAATAACACTCATATGCCAGGGAAACTAGTTAAGTCTCTTTTGGGTAACAAAAGTGAGTCGAGCTCTCCCAAGAAACACACAAAACACTGAGGAGGAAGAGACTGCAGTGGAGTATCAATACTGTAATAAGATGCAGGAAGCCATGGAGAGGTGCTGAATAATCTGAATCTTCCTACGCAGATCTGAGCCCTGTAGTAGCACATCCCTCCTGACTCAGACAATCTGACTCATTCTGTACCATACTTGTGACTTCATATGCTTTCTCTCATGATAATCCTTTTATCTTCCCCCATGTAAATCCAAGTCTCTTTGTCATGACGGACACATTCAGTATGACAAGATGTTCTGTATCAGAGCTGTTTTCCAGGCTTTTCACTGCTCCCCTGCATGTCAAGCCTTAACCACATCCCTTCCTGATACCCACTGCCTCTTCAAAGCGTGAGCACACACACACAAAAGGCTTGCTAAAAATGAAAGACATCATTCTCAGTAATTTCTGGAATAAATACTAACAAAACAATACATTGTTGAAAGACATGTCAGTGGGGACCATCCCCCTAAGTAAGAGAGGAGAAGGGACTGAATTTTAGCCCTGGACTGTCCTCCCTCTTCACCTGCTGCCTCTGGCCCTGTTTTCAGCCTTCCCAACATCTTCTCAAAGATGAAGCCTGTACACGGCTCCCACTAAAGACTGATGGGAAGGGGATGAACAAAACTGTACAAAACTGAAGTCTAAATTAGTCTCAGCTGTTTAAGAAGCTTGGTGTTAAATCTTGTTACACACTCTCCATCTGCAGACAATATGAAAAATTAAGCTACTCCATTTCATTTATCTTATCTTGTGCTATGGTTTTGGACAAATCCCTTGCTGGAGGTTCTTCTTTCCATTATTGATTAAAGTAATAGCCTGACAAATCTGTGTAGACTCATGTTTTAATTACCTAAGTTAGCTAAAATGGTTTCCACTCTTGAAGTGGCCTGTGTCTGCACTGTCTGTGTAAGTTGCCATCTGCTCCAGGCAAAGAAATGCCCTTCTTGGTATTTTGTATTGTAGTCATGAAATCCATTTCTTCCATGTGTTATTGATATCCTGGGAACTTCAGATATCATGTAGAGGCATGGAAAAGCTGTCTATGAAGAGCCTGGATAATTGCAAAATTACTTACAATGAGGCATGGAAAGGCTACTGCAGATCCAGCTATTGTTACAGTGCAGATGCAGCTATTGTTACAGTGCAGCTCCTTTCTCCAGCCTGGAGGGAGAGAAAAGGCACAAATATGTCTTTGTGTTTGATGATATGTTGAATGTTATACTAAAGAAAACAAGGATTCACATTCCAGCTACTACAGTGAACATTTCAAACAAGTCTTTCAAAGAAGAATTAAAAAAGATCCAATCCATCATCTATAGTTATAGCTCAGGAATTTATAAGGGGAGTGGGACTATATTTTTCTAGCAATTTTATTAACATCTTCAGTGTAATATGGCTTAACATGTCTGCTTACCAGCTCTTATTTGCATCCTCTTCTTAGCATCCATATGGGACAGAAATACTTGGTACTGCCAAGATCTCCAAGGATTAAAACCAGGAGCTTGAACCTGCAATCCAGAATGTTGTGTGGCCCCATGGGCAGCTCTGAAGGGCTCCATGAAAGGAGCAGGGAATGCAAGCTCAGACAGGCTGGAGAGCGGTTTTCTCACGCAGAATCTCTAAAAGCTTTTGCACCTACCTTCAGTATCTTCAAATTGCAGAAAGGGAGAAACCACTGAAACAACACAATCTGCAAATGGATATTAGACATTAGGAAAAGACCAGGTCACACCTGCTGAACATAAAAAATAATGAACCTGCTTGACATGTGTTCTGGCAAACCCAGTGCCTCTTCAAGCCCTTCCAATGAAGTAGGATACCTTCCTAAGGATGTGTGTACAGTAACCAATGCAGCACTTTCTTGCAAACGCCACGCAATGTCCCATGCAGATCTGCTGAGAGATGTCAGCCCAAGTCCTGGTTGCCAAGCGGACATGTCAGTGCAGGATTGCATCTCAGCTAATCAGCAGAATTAATTATCTTGTTTTGCATGAATAAAATTGTCCATTCTGAGGTGAACAAATATTCAGAGTAGTCTATCATAATGGCTCATAGTTCTTCAAAATACACCCCTCTGTAAGTGCGACAGTGGAGAATTTTCCATTTGCTGTACCCTGGATAACCTCTACCATTCTCTGCCTCTTTTCAAGCATGTGTCCAATTTTCCCTAAAACATAAAATTATTCACCAAGTACTGACAATATAAAGTAGTTAATGGGTACCCTTACAAAGGCTTTGGCAAACATGAAGGCACTTGAATTCAGCCCTTCTCAGATGTGCACTTTACTGCCCTTAATGGAACACACAGATGTGCACAAGGGATACCACCAGCATGAGGACACAGCCAGTGTCTGACCCTGACTCTTTCACAGTGCCAAAAAAACTTGTCTGGGTTAATATTGACAATATTATGCTACATTAATGGAAATATTACATTACATTCGTTACATTACTATTACATAAAGCTGCACAATTCTAAGGCCAGCATGCAGCACACCATCTTCCTTCGAGTGTATAAAAGAAAGCACCAATGAAGTTTGCTTTATGATGAAAAATACCAAATGCTTTAATATTACTTTCATAAGGAAAATCTGTTTTTATTTTCTGTCTCAGTTGTAAAAATAAAATATTTCCATTCATATAGAGCCAGAGCTAGTCTTTGGTTGGATACATTCTTCTATCCTTATTGAGACAGATATGATATAGAACACAAATAAAGCTTCAAGAAATGAACTGAAATATATTTTCTGGTCTTCTTGTCCTCTCCATCTGCCACATAATCGTGGTCATAGCAACATTGTTCCATGGGTGATCTGCTTTTCCTCTGCTTCTATTCAGACAGGTTATCAGCATCCAAGCCCAGCAGGACCAGAAAGAATTAAGAAGGGAGAACAAATGGAAGTAGACACAGGTGGGTCTGGGACATCCACACTTTCAGGTGACCTGCTGTGTTTCTCCAGCCCATTGCTTTCTCTTTTAGAGATCGTGGTGGGCATTGCTGCCCTTTTGGCTTTTTGATAAAGAACTTAGTCCCTTTTGGTTTCTTTTTCTATAAGACTGTGTTCAAGCTGAACAGACCACAAGTTTCCATTTCAGTTTAGGGGGGGGAAACCAAACAAACAAACCAAATCAAACCAAAAATACAAACAAACAAAAAGCCCCAACAAAACTGAAAGTTAAGCGAAGGTACAGAAAATGTTTAGACCTGCACAAATTCTCAGATACTTTACGCCTGTTGTGCTCTGAAAGAATCAATCTGGGTGTCAGCCAGACACCCTACTAATGACTCCTCTGGTCCAAGAATAAATTCAACATTGCTAAAATGCAGGGAATAGCTATAAGATGAATCCTCAATGAAGGGAGCAATAGGTCAAAAGAGCACATTTGTTACTTACTAATCCAATAAAACCTTTCAGTCTACTGAACACAAAATACCTCTGTGCAATGCTGCAATAAATTAGTAGTGTCTTTCTGATGGAGACAGTTCATGTGTGAGATAATCTCAGCAGGTCTGAAAGTCATCACAAGAGACATGCTTCTGCCTTTTAGTGCAGTTGTTGTGGTACCTTCCATGCCTTTCACTTTTTAAATGGTTGCACAGTAATCGTCAGGCTCCACACATTGAATATGCTCAATGGGACCAGCCCTTGGTTTTCACATGCTGCTGCTACTTTTGGAGGCAGTCTGTGCTTATTGCAACAACCTCTTAACAGGTTAATCTATAGGGTCAATCAGAGAAAAAAAATACACATAATACATGTACACACACACACAAATACACACATAAATAACAGACTCAAGGAGCTTCCTTGCTAAAAGATGTCAGGGATGTAAAAAGTTTCCAAGGAGGGGACTGGGCAGGTACTAAAAAGTGAGAGCAAGTGAAAAGTTCTGGGCAGACAAATCACACACCAATCTGACAAGAATACCATAAACCAGCCCTCAGCTCTTTCACCTCTTCAACTCCAAACAGCTGAACTATTCTGAATCTCAGACTTGGAAGCTTTTTTCTCTTAGAGAAATTCAGTAAGAAATCAAGCATTCATAAGGAGCTAAATAAACTATTTCGACACAGCCATGGTCCTTGCAGGATACACCTTTTTTTTTTCTGTCTCAGAAAGTGTGTTTGCAAGATCCTTGCCATTCATGCAGAAATAAGAGTTTATAAAAGTTCATGTCTCAGAGGCAATAAGCATGGAATAATACGGTGTACAGAAATATTCCCCAAACAAGCCTGTCTCAGAATATAGGAGCAGATTCCAGCATACCAGGAAAGTGAGAAAATATTTTGATGTCAATAAGAATTGCAATTAAAATCCTTTTTCAGATTTCAGGAGAAAAATAATTACAGTATTTTAAAAAAGGCTGAAACGTAGTAACCTAATTCCACATGTATGGCTACAAAAACCAGTTTGGCTTTCTACAGACCAAACTCTATTTCCAAGTACTTGCTGCCATAGACAACACAAAATAAAAATCAGCAGAGATTTGAAAAATAAAATCATGCCAGATTTTTTTTTCTGTTGTTGTTGTTGTTTTGCTTGTGGCTCATAACTGGATATAGCATCATTATAATTTTGTAACAGCTTTTCAGAAGGAGTTTTTCTGGTCTGGTTTCCCACCCTCTGACAAATACAACCTGCAGTTGGTCTCGCATCCTATATATACCATTCCCAGCTCTCTAAATCCCACATTTCTGATTCTGTAAATGCATCAGCTACAGGAGCTGATGCAAATGACTGGAACCTCTGTTCATACTCTATAATCTAACGCACTTAGGGAGCCAATGAATATGTGTGAAAGGAGGGGCTTTCTGGCTGAGGGGCTCCGTGCAGGGGAACAGCTGCTGAACAGCAAAACCTTACCCAGAGCCAGGCAAACACACTCACCCACATCCTCACTGGCTTCGTGCATCCAGGTCTGGCAAGACAACTCCACCCACCCCATTCTCTCTCTGGAAAAAGTGAACAAACTAGCACAGAGAAACACAAAGAAGATCAAACCTCAGCTGTGAAACATTTCAGCAGATCAGTAATGGCCTGGATCAGTAACATCTCCTGGTTAAACCACCTTGCTCTACATGAAGAACATTTCAGGGGGTACTTAAACAGCACTGAGGACTACTTAGCCTTCCTGTGTGGGCCCAGACGGAGCCACCTGTTCCTGCCCATGGCTTTGGTGTACACCCTGATCTTTGTTGTTGGGGTGGTAGGGAACTTCTTGGTTTGCCTCGTAATCCTCAAGCACCGCAACATGAAGACCCCGACCAATTATTATCTCTTCAGCCTCGCGGTCTCAGACCTGCTCGTGCTGCTTTTCGGGATGCCACTGGAAGTCTACGAGATGTGGAGCAACTACCCGTTCTTGTTTGGGCCCATCGGCTGTTACCTGAAGACGGCGCTCTTTGAGACAGTGTGTTTTGCCTCCGTCCTCAGCGTGACCACCCTCAGCGTGGAGAGATACATTGCCATCCTCCACCCTTTCCGTGCCAAGCTGAAGAGCACTCGCAGGCACGCCCTGAGGACCATCGTGGCACTCTGGGTCATCTCTGTCCTCTTCGCCCTGCCCAACACGGGCACCCACGGCATCATGCTGCAGTATTTCCCCAATGGCACCCTGATCCCTGGCTCTGCTACCTGCACTGTGGTCATGCCCTTGTGGATCTACAACTGTATTGTCCAGGTTACGTCTCTTCTCTTCTATGTGCTGCCCATGGGGGTAATAAGTGTGCTGTACTATCTGATGGGGCTAAGAGTAAGTCTTACTCCAACCATGCTCAGTGTTCCCTTCGTTCATTTTTGTGTGTTTGTGTCTCTATGTGTTTTTAAAAAAAAAAAGAAAAAAGGTAGATCCAAGTCCTTCCTTGGTGCAATCCTGTTCTGAAATCAATGTTAGGGGATAATTTATCCCAGTCTTGCTATAAAAACTTACCATCCTTGCTGCTCACATCTGAATGTTACTGAAACACCCAGGTCTGTAGATTGATTCCAGTCTCTCATAGATTTACACCTTTGCAGCAGGGACTAGAAGGAAATGAACCAAAAGGAAAATAGGAAAAGAATAAAAAAAAAGCAGGCTACTGATTGAATCCTGTGTATTATTTGTTTTCCCTTTCCTTGTGACTGCAGAATTTCCATTGCATTAGTTTCTTTTGGTCCTTGCCTGGAGATGGTGATAATACTGACTTGTTAAAACTCACAAAGCTCTCATAAACTGAAATGCTACCTTATTGCTGCAGTTAGCAAATTCAGCAATCATTTCTTCCTATAACTACAGCACAGTTTCATCAGGCTACCTTAGAGCTTATTTTCATTCTCTCTGCAGAAAATGAGTTGAGTTTTGAGTTTATGAAGTATCTATCATGTAAATGGGGGGGGGGGTAAAGCAATCAGTCTTACAGCATTAAAAAAATACATAGCATAATGCTGAAATACACTGCTAATCACAGTGAGGTGATTACTTTGTTCTTCTCATACATTACATGTATTTTGAAAATATAAATCCCATCTCGTTGCACTGGGTATAACTTAAAGTGTACAAAGATGTGTCTGATCACATAGTAAGAAAGGGAGATGAATCAATTTATTAAATAATGTACAAGAAACTCCACCAAATCTCTGCTGGTGTGTTTATCATTTTGTTGTGCTGGCTGACATTTTCTGTTACCTGAAATTATAGAGAAGCAATTTTTACTTACCCAGGAAAAAAACCAAGGATTAACTGCCAGAAATCCATAGCACACTTCAGATCTTCAAAGCAGTGAATGGGTTAAATTATCCCCACTGCCTGGTGGCTGTTGTGGGGTCTTTCTATAGTTTCAATGAAAACTTTGCAAAATAAGACCTGGAGGGAGAGAAAAAAATGCTGAAAATACAGATGTTACAAAAAGAAAAAGAGAAATCTCTGAATTAATAAAAAGAAGATTTGAAGACTGCAATAACTTCTATTTGCAGCAGCAGAAAATATTCCTATACCCCATCCCAGAACAGCAGCTCAGATGAGTTCTGTTCTCCCTGGACTTCTGTAAATTCACAGATATGTTCAAGCTGTCTTTCCTAAGGGCAGTAATGTTCATTGTCTTCTGCTTTTCTGTATATTCAGCTCAGACTTTCAAATTTTAAACAGCATCCATCCTGACTAGATCTGCATTATGCTCCAAAATGCAGTAGGCAAGATAATTTAATTTCTTCAACAGAAATGATAGAAGAATGACGTATATATATATATATATAGTTTTTCAAGAGGAGACACTTTTTATCTCCTCACAAAGGATGAAATCTATGAAGCTTTAGCAATACTCTGCAGTCTCCTGAGTGCCGTGTATCACTCACAGAATGTAATGGAAAAGCTCAGAGTCGATCCAGAGGTTGTACAACAGTTCAAATTCAGCAGAGACGTAGCCCTTCCACTTTCAGGCTTTGTCGAAAGGGCATTTCATTGCCATAGTTTCTCCCTCAAGCTTTGGCAGTGCTCAGGGGAGCTCAGGAGAGTCTCAGGATGCAACAGAGAAGGGAATGTGGGACATGTCACACGTCATGAGAAGGCAGCAAACTTGGGTCATGGGATGCCCGAGTTAATTTTACATTTTATTCCTTGAAAAATTAAAAAATACATTTGTCTTTTTCACTGGGGCATTTATTGCACAGGCTGATTACCTTGTGATCCACTACCTCTTGATCTGCTTGGGTATAATTTTAAAGCCTGATGATTTAATAATACATTTATATGGTCAATGGATAGTTCCAGCATCTGCGTAAAGAAGAGGACATGATGATTGCACTGCGGCCTCATTAGATTTAATTGTGGAAGCTTCCTGCTGCCTCTTTCATGGGGTTCTCATCATGGGTACCTTTAGGACCAGTCCCTAAATTGTCCAGGCTCTTCTTCAAACCCAGTTCAGCTGTTGGACTACTTGTTACAACCCGTAGCCGAAAAGCTGAGGAAGAAGAGGAGGAGAAAATGAGAACATTGGGAAATGGCTGCTCATGGAAGCTGATCCTTGAGGTGCTGATAGAAATGGGGTGGGATTGCTTGGGAAGAAGTCTGTATTGCAGCAGGAGTCAGTGCAAGGTCCCTGTCCATTTCTTTCAAACTGATCTCTAAAAGAACACAGGGATAGGCGCTTATCACTGCTTGTCTAAAAGTCATACTTTATTTAACAAGGATTTTTGATAGTGAATAAAGACAGTGTGGAGTCCAGAGACATATTCACCCACCTATTTCAGACATCTGTCAGGGCATCTAGATAGTCAGATGGCTTTTGCCTACGTAGGATGATTCTTCTGCCAGCATTCTAACACTTCTCGTAGTCTCTCAACCCTTCAGTACCATGTTGGACACCCTGGAAATCTTTATTTCTGCTGTCTTTGAAGCAAGACAACTTATTCTTGCCAATACACACACGGTCCAAATTTAATCATCAAAATCTGTTTTGCTGCCCAGATGCCCAGTTGTTAAAACCAGAACCATCTGTGGACAGTGACTGCTTTGGTGATTTTCTGCAGAGCCCAGCACACTTCTGGAAGAGTCTGTCCCCTTTCCAAGCAAACCTTGTCCCCTCTGACACGTTCTCCTTTGCTGTGGGGGTGAGCAAGAGCACACCAAGGCTGCAGTTGAGCAGCAGGTGCCAACAGCTTCAGCCAAACCACCAAAACATGTGGGACTGCAGGCTTTGGCACAAGCCTTGTGGCTTTTAAGCATCAATTTTCTATCAGCTGGAGAGAAAGTCTGATCACCAATAGCATCAGATAGGCCAAGGAGTTTACAGGTAACAGTTCTGCTTGTGTAGGGTGGCCTCACTAGGTTTGCCTGGGGATACACGAGGCCCTAATTTCACTCTACCTTCTGAATTCTACTATGAAATGCTGTCGCTAATAAAGATCTGGGGGTGAAATAGAATTTTCAGCTTCTTGCTTCAGTCACTTTTAATTCTTTTGCAGTGAAAGGGTAATATCCATCTCCAGACAACCTTACACAGCCTCATACATCTCAGTGAAGTAAAAGGAACCACTACCTAGGCTGGAGTTCTCTCACTGTCAAACCATTGGCATTAACTCAAGTTACAACCTTTGCCATGGTCTCATTTATGTATTTTTTTCCTCCCTCTTTGTAATAATTCATTGTTTTATTAAACTCCAACTGCTGAGTTATTCTTGCTAGTTACACCTTCATCTCTTGAGGTTAAAGAGGAGCTTTATAGCATCATCAAAATGACAGGAGGAAGGTGAAGAATAAAGATACATGTGTCTCTGGTTTATTACAACATCAGAACACTGTATTCTCTGAGGTTTTGGACCATGCCTGGAATAGATTACTGTTGAGACTGAAAACCACTGAAGGGAAACTAGAGGTTTTAATCAATCTGAGCAGACATTTATCGCTAGATGTGTTACAAATCAGCTGAGTCTCTTCCTTAAGCAACTGTGGCTATGACTAAAAGTTACAAAGGGAATAATGTAAAACGTGAGAGGTTGAATTGCACTGTAATTGATTATAATCCCATTTACATGCTTTTCCATTTTATAAATAGAATAAAGAGAACATTGAAAGAAGGTCTTATGTGACCATCCTTAGACAAAAGGACTATTAATCAGAAATCAGAGAGCAAAGTCACAGTGTAAAAAGCAAAAGCAAATGTCACAGTCAGCATGTTTTCACAAGATTTTACAAATCCAGAGTGATTTCTATCTTTGCCCTCATTCCTGAGGGAAATCTCTCCCATGTAACTGAAAGTTTTGTTTCTAGTTTCTCTCAGTTGAAAAAGCTGTTGGCTAATCAGGAGTTCCCTTTTCAGGAAGCTGGGACCAAATATGCACTTTTCATAGAAGATTTCTATTCAAAGCAATCCTGTTTCTCTAGACCTGGTATTTTAATCACCAAAACACCAGTGCTCTCACCATAAACATATTGGGGAAGCATTTCAGGGAGGATCAGACTATTGGTTTTTATGTCCACTTTTTAGAAGTCCAGGAAAAACTACTGGAGGAAAACCTCATGTTGTATAACTGAGCAGTATGTGGCTGAATCTGTGTGTATTATGCACCCTGGCTGTCTGCAAGGGAGCATATCTGGCTTTTGTTCATTAGATGAGTTGAATATCAATTGGTCCAAAAACTCAGGGCATGAAACAAATTCCCTTGAATTTTACAGCATTTTTTCCAATTATTGCAGCCATGTTACACTGAGGACTCTCTGGGTGATTTTTAGATCATTGGTTTGTGCTTAATTGTGGGGAACCCTTTAAGGAAAATAAACAAACAAACAATATTTTGCTAGAAGAGAAAATAATGCCTAGCAAAATACTGTTGAAATTGAACACATACTGTGAACCAAATATTGGCTCATTGAGAAAAGACAAGTGGAGAAGGGAAATACAAACTTGCTGTAAATATGCAGATTCAGACACATAAAATCTGCAGATTGTTTTGAAAGTAAAAGGTCAGTGTTTCTCTAGACAAAAAACTGAAATTTAAACCTTTTTTTTTTCAATAAGTCCTCAGTTGCCCCCATATTTTGCTTTCTCAAACTCTAACTATAAAAATAACAAGCAGATATGTCTGGTGGGATGTGATCTCTTGTCTAAGCTCTCCTTTGGTTTCCCTCCTTTTGCCAGTTGAAAGGAGATGAAACCTTGGAAGTAGAGGAAATGGCTGTGAATGTTCAGAGACCATCCAGGAAATCAGTCACCAAGATGCTGTGTAAGTACTGAGTCCTTCTGTGCTTCATTTGCCATGGACAGGAGGGTGACCAGGTCCTGAAGGGAATCAAGCCAATTCGCTGGGTACAAGAGTTATGACATGAGTAACTGTTATTTTAAAAAAAGGCTTGTTGCTGTTTTATCCGGACTTACAGGGCATGGAAGTGAGACACCATGGATACCTACCAAAAGACTCAGAAAGTAAATTTTCCTCCCCAACATAAGGGGAGTTTAAACAAACCTACATGGCAGATGCTTGCATGACAGTCCTCCAATATCCCTCACTCCACACTGGTTCTTGCAGCCCTCTAGGGAGGATCCTTTTTGGTGGTTTTTGTTTTTTTGTTTTTTCAGGGTGCAAATAGTCCACCTTGTACATTTTTAAAGAAGGATGGGCATCTGTTTTGAATCACACCACAAGTTCTGTCCATGAACAAGAATCACAAGATGGGTCAGGTTGGGAGGGACCAGTGGGTCATCTGGTCCAACCTCCCTGTTCAAACAGGGTCATCCCAGAGCAGAATGCACAGGATTGCATCCAGACAGTTCTGGAACGTCTCCAGTGAGGGAGACTCCACAGGCTCTCTGGGCAATCTGTTCCAGTGCATGGTCACCTGCACAGTAAAGTTCTGCCTCATGTTTAGGTGGAACTTCCTGTGCATCAGTTTGTGCCTGTTGCCTGTCTTACTGCTCAGCATCAGCAAGAAGAGGCTGGTCCAGCCCTCCCTTCTAATACTTATACCCATTAATGGGGTCCCCTCTCAGTTGTCTCTTCTCAAGATGATCCTGCCAAGCCACATCTATCACCAACCACAGACCTTCAAAGAAAAGTAGGACCTAAGCAGACTTGTACACACATTGTATAACTTTCAAGAGAATTTATGCTCCAATCACCCTGAAAGCACTCACATCACTTCCTAATTTAAGGCTGTCTTTAACGCAAAGAACACCTTGCTGCTGAGATGGTATTTATGCAGAAAACATAAATTACCTTCAATATTTTCCACGGCAACATTTTTCTGTCAGACACCTTAAGTCACTGTCTGAACCAGGAAATTGCACTTTGAAGCCAGTCCGATTTTCTGTGCCTGGAATGGGTTTAAGCTCCATATATGCCCCAACATCACCTGGCTGTTTCCTGCTCTGTTTGAATGTCACTGTGTATGCATGCATTGGCTTATCCAACACAGAAATTAGTGGAAATATTTTTCTTTTGGCTGCTAATGGTAAGACAGAAAGCATGGCAAAAGTTTTGAAACCATGAACATAATTTGTATGTTTAGTCTTTCCTTCAGCTTTTTGAACTCTGCTCTGTGCAGGTTGGTGAACCATATGCTCCCATTACTGACTTGTTTTTCTTCTCCCCTTTCTCCATGTCAGTTGTCCTCGTGATAGTTTTCGGCATCTGCTGGGCTCCGTTCCATATAGATCGACTTTTCTTCAGCTTTGTTGTGGAATGGACTGAGCCTTTGGCTAACACATTCAACTTAATTCATGTGGTGTCAGGTAAAGCTTTCTTCTTCTGCTTGCACAGGGACTGGCAAAAGAAAAAAGTATTTGTGAGTGGTTTGCTTGGAATATGCAGTCATTTATTTTGTAGGTGGCATGAGACATGCATGGAAAACCTGCTCAGAGTTTGGTGGGCACTGATGAGAATTGTGCCTGAGCAAAAACTACATACAATTTTCTGCAGCTGCTTTCCCTTCTTAGGAACATTCAGAAGTGAAATCTGCGGTTGTTCAGCTGCTTTTAACAAGTACACAGAAGCAGGCATCTTCCTCCACAGGGTCTCTGGGGCAAATGGGAAACCATGCCAAACCACAAGACAAAAGACTTACATACTGTTCAGAACTGGGTGGTGAAACCAAATGTTTATGACTTTGCCACCCATGAAATTAAAGAGGAATCTTATTTTCAGTCTACCATGGGGAAACACTGAATGTGGCCATTAGGCAGCTCAGACAAATCCAATCTTGAGCAATTGTCCTGGTGTGTTGTAAGAAATTAGCTTCTCTTGGCTGGAAGTTGTCCTCTGACAGCTTTGATGGGGGCACCAGCTGTGCAAGTCCTGCTGTGGGGAGGGCAGTGCTGGAGGCAGGGCACAGCAGCTCAAGAGAGAGCTGGTTCCTGAACAGCTGGAGAGAGTGAGCTCCAATTAACAGTCTCTCCCACTTTCTTTTCCCTGTAACTGCAGTGTCTGAGCTAATCTTGGTGAGACATCCCCCTGCCTATGCCAGGAAGGCAGCAGGCAGAGCTCTGCTGTTGCTGTCTCCACCCTTGCACCAAAGCTTGGTTCAGCTGTACAGGCAATTAAGAGATTTTCCTCTTCTGAGAACATTTCACACGTAAATGAATCTCTCTCTCCCAGGTGTTTTCTTCTATCTGAGCTCTGCCACCAACCCCATCATTTACAACCTGTTGTCCCAGCGTTTCAGGATGGCTTTCCTCAGTGTGATTTCTCCTTGCTGCAAGCACTGGGCCCCTAAACATCCCACCTGCAAGATTTCTGCCCAGAAGAGCATGTTTGTAATTGACGATCACAATCTCATGGACTCTGCTGAAGACATGAGTGTCCCTGGCACACAAAGGACATCTGTCAGCAGTTCTCAGCTCTCCACTGGTCTGTGACTTTCCATGTGATGATTCAGGTGAGAGACAAGGTAAAAAAAAAATTACTTTAAGAAATAAAAGGTGAAGAGAACTTCCTAAAAGACTGATTTCAACAAGAAGAGCTCGGATAGGTGTCTCATTGAATGGATGAAGGAGGAGATTGTATTTTGCATGTGTTTGAGAAACACTGTATTACTCCCAAGCTAATAGCAAGGCTGGGAATCTCAGCTTGCTCACTGCAAGCTGTGCCAGCAAAGAGCTGCTTTAAAAAGGTGAGACACACTCCCAATGTTACCAGCACAGGAGAAAGGCAGAGTTTAGTCAAGTCTTACTGAATGGCTTTTTGTGCACCAACCTAAACACCAGCTTTCACTTATTTTGAAATGAAGCAACTTGCTGCATAAACCTTATCTATCCACTTCTAGGTGTGGGTAAGCCAGTCCCACTTCTCTTTGCTATGACCTTCTTGAGTTATAACTGTTGCAAAGCCCTCTTGTCACTATGAGCAAGCAGGCAAGAAAGAAAGCACCTCTGAGCTGGGCTGATAAACATCAGACACCAGCAATATCTATATTTGGGCCAGAAGAATCAGGGAGCTAATAACTGTAAAATAAATTTAAAGCAAACCTTTGCTTTCTGAGCAAGGTGAAGATCTGGATGAGGGATGGTGATTGATGGCTTGAATCATTTTGTAAAAAAATCTACCCTCTAGTGGGTTATTTTTTAAAGTCTCAAAGTCACTCCCATATCTCCTCCTACTATGTCTGGCAATATCCACATAGTGCTGCAATGACACATGCATGCTACAAATCCATCTTCATGACCTGAAAAATAGCAATTGCTGGAGACAGATGATTCTTTTGGTGTTACTCATTTGCCTAAAATGCAGCTAGTGAGGGATATCTGCCCAGGGAATATGAAAATTCTGCAGCCATTGCAGGTTTATCTTTGTGCATCAGACAGGGGTTTTTTTGCCCATCTGCCTGTCCATGTACAAACAGGTAAGTCCCTGCTATGCCCATCTCCTGTAGTTTGTAAGAAATTCTCATTGCTTCAACTTTAGATATTTATGTGTTGTCTCCACCAGAGGAGCCCTGTGGTCATGCTTCAGCAGACTTTACAGCTGCCCATACCAGGTGGGTTGCAAAAGTCAGAGGTCTATGTGGGTTAACAACCACCAGGAGACAGCCTGGACAACATTCACAACACAGGGAATTTGGGCAAACCTAATACAAAGGCAATAAAATGGGGAGTTTTACAGTGATATTGCACCTACTGAATTCAAGTTTTGCCACAAAACACAATATAGGTCTGAAAAAGTTTCCTGCATCCCAGTCGTGCAAACAGACACTAAAGGCAGTGCACTCACATCCGAGCTGCTGAGTTCCTGAGCTCTGCTGACTGCAGGGACAGGACCCTGAAGAATTGTGTCAACGGAGGTCAGGGGAAATCCATGACCTGACAAAGAATTTTGTAAAACTCCATGTCCCGAGTTTCAAAGCCTTTTCATTGTGTTTCAGAGAAATGCCTCCCCTGTCCATCCTGACGCAGGGCTGGGTTTAGACGCCGCACTGGGCTCAGGCTTGGCACGCACTGCCACAGAAAATCATCCCCTGTGTGTCGTCAGGGGACTGGGAGTTACTTTCACAGTCAGAGTACATAAAGTTATCATAACGAATAAGAACATTAGTTCCTGAAAAATGATACATTGTATGCATGAAGGCTTATTCCAGTCTGGTCACTGGCGATCCAGATGACATTTCCCGCAGCAGAAAGACAGAGTTGTACTCCTGTTTCCATGGCCCCTTACTTTGTTTCCCCCAAAGTCTGCAGTTTATCTCTCTCTGCGGGACTCTGAGGTGAGGTGAGACCTGGGAGGCTCAAGGCAGCTGGTGAGTCATCTTTTGCTGTAGCACAAGGGGAATTTTAGCCCATCTTTTCTCTCAGACCCATTTTACCATCTGCAATCTTGACAAACAAGCCATGGAAAGGGTAAGAGCCACGCACAAGGCAGTTCCTGCTCCCTGAAGACACAGCTGAAATGCTTTGCCACCCCCAAGTGGACACTTGCATTTAATCATTAGCATTTACACTTCTAACCAGTTTTGCATTAGAATTTTTCCCTTTTCCAGACATAAAAGTATGATTTCCCTTTGGCCTTGCTGTGCCAGCGGTGCCTTGCTGCCTGTGAGCTGCCCAGATCCCTGTTCTCCCTCCTACCGATGGGCTGGGGACCACCCAGGCAGAGGCTGTGCCGAATTTCCTCCCTCGCCCTGTGCCTCAATTTGGCACCTCCCTCACTGAGCTCAGGGGGTTATCCTCCTTATCCCAGTTGCATTCCACTTAAAGCAGGTCTTCTCCACCATCCTAGACACCCAGCCATGAGGACACAGTGTAGTTTGACATACTCACACATCCACCATATGATGGAGACATTCCTCTGCGAGATTTTGTGGCTCTTGGAAGGCATTTTATGCATTTAGGACCAGGCAGCATCTTGTGTTGGTGCACAGAGAGCCATCCATGACTGATGCCATTCTCTCTTCTCTTCATGGGAGAATCACAACCTTTGGCTGCAAAGCTCAGAGCTGTTAAATGCACCTCCTGACTTGCAGTGAGTGTACAGACCTGCAGAGAAGCTGTAGGGTGAAGATTTCTGTGTGATCTTAAACAAAAGGCCCAAATTTTTGTTCCCAGGAAGGACAAAGGGCTTTGTGAGGAAGGGGAAAGAAGGAGTAGGAGGAATTTGCATGCATGGGGAAATTTTAGAAGAGAAATAGTGAAAAGACAATTACCAGGAACTCATCTAGTTATGAACTTTTTTTTCCTAAAAGCAGTTTTTATCACATGTCATTTGCTGCCAGTCTAAAGAAGTGACAATCATAGTCAAAAATTACTGAGTTTTTTTGGCCAGATATCAAAATCAAAGCTGAAAACATTTAGCTTTGCACCAAATCAAACCTTCTGTGAAAGTGTTAATTGGTAGAGATGTGTCAAAATTCCTCTAAATTCTGCTAAAAAAACCCCCACAAATGCAGTGGAAAAAGTGTGGACTGACTGGAGACTCCAAGTTAAATTCTCTGTGACTGCACAGCTCAGTACCCCCTCATTGCTGAGGGATGCACTTCATCTCTACAAAGTAGTCAATGTCCACTGGAGGCTTTTCCTCCCAAAAGGAGGTGCTTTTCCTCCCAAAGTGAAGCATGTTTTCATATGATCACTCTGCACTGATATTTACCTGGCTGCATTTTGTTGGAAGCTGGATACAAACGTGAAAAAAATGGGAAGATGGATAGAGATGTCATGAAAGCTGATGCTATTCCTTCATTTATATGAAGCATGTTTTCATATGAAGCAGTTTATCACCAAAATTAATGAAAAATGTTGCAACTGGCTGAGAAAAATTCATGTTGCAAGAAAACAGAGAACAACTCACTTTCCTCCAAAGTGGTCCAGTGTGATAAAACTCTATTTATCTGAAATCAAGCGTGACTTCCTAGACAGAACTGCCTATTGATTTATTTCTCTGCTTCTTTTTCCCTCTGGGAAACATGTACGTGTGTGAGCAGAGAGTGTGGGGAGCAGGGGCAGCAGTACAGCACTGAACAAAACATGGATAGTCTGAAATGTACTGCAAGGAAACACTCAAAGGAGAGAAGAATTGGGTTCGTACCAGTGAGTGATTCTCAGATCTAATGCCAGATTCGGATGGAAAAACCATCACGACAGCAGGTGGACAATTCTGCTGAGTTTATGTGAAACACTACTGTGTTAAGTGTTTAAACCACAGCTCATCGGTAAAACTAAATGTACACTTCAGTGACAGAGGTGATTATATGTGTATACCTGTGTGTAACATGAAAATAAATATAATAGAGTTCCTCTTCCTAAGTCTGGTCCATCCTCCAAGAATCCTCGAGCTTCTTGTTTCTCCCTCAGATTTCATGTGAGTAGCAGAAGGTAGAGATTCCCCAGATGCAAGAACCTCACCTGGAGAGTCAAGCTGATTTTCGTCCACATTTCTTTCCGTTTCCATTTGGCCAGTCAACAGCCTGCTTTGGTAACATCCCAGACACAGAGAGCTGAGCTCATTTACCACCAAAAGTTGAAGACTTTCTGTTACTGTCTAGATTTTTTGAAACCCTGAAAAGTTGAAGCTGACATTTTTAAGGCAAATTATCTTAAATCCACTTAATTTTTAAAGGATTAATTTTAGGTGCATGGAAGCTGTTGGAATAATTTGCTTCCCAGTAGGATAGCTAATTCATGAATGAAATACTGATGTGTTTACTGTAAAATAATTTCTTTTTCATGCAACTTCAATTTATACTATGTTATAAAATGCAGCAAGTTCCTCCCCAGAAGAACAGGCTTTTGTTTGATTTTTTTGGCTAGAAACGGGTTTTCCAGAAGACTTTTTGACTCATATGTCTATGAGATGAAGATCTCCATCAGAGGAAATCTGTATTCCTTTTTTAGTCAAATGAGGAGGGGGAAAAGCTGTGCTAAAATCAATTTATCTGATCTATTTCAGTCATCTACCTTAGGTGTTTTACAGGTAGTTTTTATGCATATCTTTTACAATTGAAAAACACAGCTTGGCAGCTAGGTACGAGTCACCTTGAAATGCTCTATGTTCTTTCTTGCAGAGCAGGTGTGTTTATCAGACACTTTCAATTTGTTTCATTTCTTCAGAACCCAAGAGACTCCCTTAGAAATGACTCACCAGGAATTTCATGCCTTAAATGAGCAAAACAAATGGCCAACAGCTAAACAGTGGGAGAACAGAACCTTCAGGGCTTCATCTACCATTTGTTCACTGACCTGGGGCTGGTGCCTCTGGGACACCTGGACCACAATGCTCTCACCAGGTGGGGAAATTCCAAAGAAGTCCAGCACTTGTAGGGTTTGCAGCATTTCTTTGCAAGCTTGCAGTTTTCTTTGCCTTACTTCCATAGGAGCTGGCAAGGGCAGGAAAGCTATCTGTCCTGCCAGAGAACGTGCTGAACACCTGCCTGAACTCAGTGGAAAGTCTCCAAAGAGAAGGGTTTTCATGCTGCTGTTGACTGCAGTGCAGGTGCGTTCGGCACCACTGAGCAACTGCAGCAAAAAACCTACACGATTTGAGGTTTTGGGAAACAGAACTCACCAGACTTTCTGCGAGGAAGGAAATAAAGCACTAACGCAGGAACTCAGAGGTATAGTTAGTGTTTATTTAACCATGTACACACTGGGGTTTGTTAGTTGGCTTGGCGCTAGGGAAATCCTGCATGCAGAAGGTTTTTTTAAATGTGAACAAAACTCAGCTTCCCCCAAGCCCTGCACTACTGATTCCTCCCAGCTCAAGTTACCTGCAGTAAAACAGAGCACAGAAACAGCAACACGTATAAATTTACATTTCAATAGCAATGGCAGGACCCTCCACTGGAGCTTAGACACATGCAGCATGTAGTGGGGTGACAAGGATTCATTCCTCAGCTGCTTCCCAGTTACCATCTACCTCCCTGCTCTTAGCTTAAAATTATGCAAATCGGTTTGTGTTCCTGCATACAACGAAGATGAACAGGCAATTGACATTGGCCCAGATACATCGAGTTTGCTTATGTATCCCAGTCCCAAGGTGAGGGACTTAGTCATGTGGAGCTTTCTCTCTCTGCATACAACACTAAATAGTCCTGAAGTTGGGTCTCATGTGGCAGACTAACAATTCCCAGTAAACCCACTGCATTCCCACAAGAGGCAGCAATGACTGCCAGACATGATTCAGCCTCAGCACACTCCAGTTTTCATGTGTCTCTTGCATTAACAACAAGGAGCACTCATATATGTGTTAGCCTCAGCCTGGTCGCTTCCAGTCTCATTTCTTCCCCTATTTCCCCTCCCATGAGGAACAGGTATATTGAAGAATCATCTCTCCTCCCCATCCACGCTGTCTTTTTGCTGCTAAGAAATTCCACTGAGCATTGAGTCTTTTCTCTGCAACTGTATTTTCCAGCTCTAGGGTTTTCACACTGTATTTGTATTCCAGTCCCGATTTCAATTACCTGGCTAACCTTTTCAATTTTCACAGAGAGTGAGAATCAGAAAACAGCAGGTCCTTTATTACAGCTCACACTGGTGGGGAATGCTTCGCCCCCCTTTCTTCCCCTATGTTTGCAGGAAAGCTCTGTCAAATTCAAACAAACTCATTGATAATAACTTGTCTATTTACTTATGCTTTGCTGGCTGTTAAGTATTCTGGTCCCTTCTGCAGACCTCTCTTCTATCCTCCTTTTAGCTTGAACGTACTGTTTTACATCATTTCTAAAAGCCAAGGAGAAACGGTTTTCAGACTTCACCCTGATGCTTAACTCCAGTGGGAACTCTCAGCAGGGTCAAATACTGGAGAAGGTGAAAGCCTTGTGATTCTGGAGGGGCTGTTTGCTGATCTCTGATAAGCAACACATGGTGGTGGCCAGTCCTTATGCCCATGTTTCAGAGCACTTCCCAGTGGAGGTTCAGGGCATGGGAGGGGTTCCCTCAAATGAGGAGGCAAGTCGGGCATAGGACACCACTTTGCTGATCCCAAAGCCATTGCTCTGCCTCTAAATTGTACTGGCTACAGCTGTCACCTTTTTTGCCCTTCTCATTTCTTGAAGTCATACCCCTCCTCTTATCTCCTTTATTATTCTAAGTGCTTGATGTTTCAATCATTTCCATACCCATGCTCTTTCTGCCCCATCACTCAGCCATCCAGATCCTAAAAATTATTTATTTGACTGGGGAGAGGTGAGGATTTAGTGCAATAGACTGGTTTCTTAGCAACACCTTCACATCTTTCTTATTCTTTTGTTCTTTCTAGCTCATTATCTTTGCTCATGTTCAACTTCAAATTAACTTAATTACAGACAGATTTCATATCTCTCTAAACCAGAAGGGGCACTTGTAAAACATCCCTCCAGTCAATAGTAAATGAGGGCCTTGGCCTATGCTAAGTAGGCTTTTGGAAAGCCAACTCAGCTGTGCCTGCCCTGCTCCCTCCAGAGACCTCTCCTGGTTGCTCCCACCTCCTGCTGTTTCTTTGAGCTGTTTTAAGTGAGGCATTTCATCTATCCATTTTGCAGCCTGTCCGAGTTCATCACAACCCTTGAGCTCCACAACAGACATCTGTATCAATCACCAGGTGAATGTTGCTCCTATGCAAATGCCAAGGGCACTGCAATCTTTCCACCTTCTCTTGCCATAGTGCAAGACTGGGGGAAAGTGCCTCAGTTCAAAGTCTCTGCCTATTGGAATCTGCCCTGGGTGCAAATCTGAGCTAAATCTGAGTCATATTGAGTCTGAAAATTGGATGTACTCAGTCCAGGATGACCTCTGATTACTTCCACATTTGGTAGGTCAAAGATCTCTCTTGGTTAATGCAGCTCTGGTTGCCTAAAAGTCACGTACTGATGATAGCTCTCCTTGAAAATCCCCTCTGAGACAAAAATACACCAACTCGACTAGATCCAAGGCAGCCCCTCATATCTCATCCTCTCCTTAGCCTGTGATATCAGATTTCCTTTGGAAATCAGGAGCAGGATCTATCTCTAGCAGCTGCTTGGTTTATCACCTTCTTGTAGATAAGGTTGCATTGCCGTGGCTTACCTTTCACAGAAGTACTTCGCTGGCAGAGGAAATATCTTCTTCCTTCTGCTGGAGGTCAAGTAGCTTTTACCCACTCAGGACAACTCTTCCTAAATCCATCAAGTGGCTCCTCACTGGCAGAATCAGGATGCTGCACTGAGAAGAATGAGGAGAGACCTGTATTTACACAATGAGGAAAGTGTCCTCAGAGATCAGCCACCAACAGGACTGTGTTGAGGGCACATGAAATACTATGAAACCATCTATAAAGGCATAGGGGGAACTAAACTCTCCCCCTCCTCCCCCCCAAACATAAAAGGCAGGGAGTATTCTGTGGCAGTTATGAGTGGAATCAGAGATGATTATTTCTACCACTAGAAAGGACACCTATGGTTTCTAGAAAGGAAGGAAAGCCTGGATGGTTATGCAGATGGTTCCTCCTCATTCAGATGAGCATTTCTTCCCAGCTGCTTGCTGCCCTGGAAAGTAGAACCACAGGTTAAATTGGGATCTGTTTCCTCCCATCACTCTGCAAAGGTGGAGTTGCAAATCATGCATGTGTACTGGAGTTAACTAGCTCGAATGCTGGCAGCAGTGCAGCTAAAGGACAAGCCTTGCTGGGTGTTTGGTGGCTGACCCATGCAGTTAGTGAGGATGCTGCATGCTCCACAGCTCTGACAAGTCTACAGTGCATGAATTGCAGTCAGGTCCTTGCCCTTAGTCCTGGGCTTTCTGAAGGACAGAGCCTCATTTGGTAGGTCAAAAAGCCCTAAAAGCTTCAGACTCTTCCTTTCTGTTTTGCCCCTTCCTTGCTCATCGCTATGGTCTGTAGAGAGAGAGGCCATAGGCAGGATATTTGTTCCCTTCCTCATGAGAACGTTTTCAGGATTATCTACCTCAGCTGAACCACATCGCATTTACCAGCTCAGCAGGAGAACGTTCCCAACGTCTGTGTTTAGGCTGGAAAGTCTGAAGAAGGCAAGGAGCAAATACCTTCCCTGGAATCCGAATATATGGCCTCTAAAAGGCACTTGTACTCATCTTCCCCAGCTTTACAGTCCAACCACAGTAGTCAGCGCCCACTGGAGGTCAGTCTTGTGCCATGGAAACCTTTGTCAGAGTGAGGCATTGGGGTGCCCTGTGATTTCCAGAAGCTTTGGACTCAACATGCATTTGTGGTGCGCAAGACGCCTCAAAAGAAAACCTGTCCCAGCTCCCTCGATGCTGATTTATGATTTAGAGATTCTTCATGTTTCCATTTCTTTCTTCCTCTGCTCAAAAATATCCAGTGCTCTGTTGCTGGACAAGGTCAGCAAGAGACATGCATTGTGCATTCAGTCAGCACAGGGCAGGCTCACAGAAACCCAGGATGCTCCTCAGGTCCCAACCAGTGTGTGCAGTGGTAACACACAACTGGTGAGTCAGGCTTGGCCACCTCAACCAAACCACCTCGAAAAATACTCTTGTTTTGGGGCAATTCTCAGTCTTTTGAGTTTGTTTCACATGGCATGGCAGCATAATTACATACATAATTATATACATATATATAATTATATGCACACTCTGGATGAGAGATCAGGATATTGATTCACAACCAACACAAGTACAAGCCCAGATACACCTAATTCAGAGTCATATTCCCTACCAGTGCTTACAATAAAGACTTCCTGCACTAAATCCCATGCAAAGAGTCACTTCCTCCTATTCCTTCTGAGACGGGCTCAACAAATATTTGACTGGAAACAAAACCCATAGCTAAACATTTTGATGAAACAGATTTTGCCCCCCACCCTGCAAGGGGGAAAAAAAAAAAGAATCTATGCTTTTACTACAGGATCTCAGGATCTCACAGTGCCAGTACAAACACAGCTTTGGCTGTGTTAAGTGAAGTCAACTCTTGGTAACTTATGCCTGTATAAAAAATATGCATCAGTATGGTCTACATAGAAAATGGAGACTGAAGTGCTCCTCTGTGATTTACTCAGGTTACTATTCCACACATATTCCTTATTTCACCTTCATGGGGAATTAATTTTTCTCTCTAGATCAAGTAGGGTGGAACTGTTCTGTCCTGTCTTCAGTCAGGCCTCATCTGGAGTGCAGGATACACATCATCCCACACACTCACCGAAGCTCAAGACTGAAATAAGAGCCAGAATTGAATAAACCATCTGCTGCCCCCTACTAAAAGCAGCCTTAATCAGGTATTTCTTCTGCTTTGCTGTAAGTTAGAGAGTCATTCCTTTTTGGATATTTTTCTAGCACAGCAATAGTAATATTGATCTCCACCACTGGCTCCTTTCCTGTGAGTGATCAGTTATCCTTTGGTGTTAAAAACCCTGCAATTATGCATTCTAAGCAACCCGAGGATCACAAGGGTCAAGATACCTTCTGATCTCTTACCTATTATTCCCATTAGCATTCCTGTCTGCATGGCCTTTGGCACTCCACACCTGTCCAGCAAGTGAAAGGTTGTGTCCATCTCTCTGTCTTCCACTCACCTCCCGCCTCAAGGAACAGCAAAGTTTTTCCTGAACCCAGAGGGACTGGAGCAGATGGAAAACCAGATATATGGAGGGGTCACTGCAGTAACTCAGTAATATTGGCTCTCTGTAATTTGGAAAGAAAACCCACAGCATGGCCATAGCACTGGAATCATTACTCAGAAGATGTGGCCCTAACCATCCCAGGACCGTGGCAGCCCAGTGGTGACACAGACAGGCAGCGACAGTAGAATCCAGACATGCAATGGGTGAGAAGAGAGATGAGAAGACTGATGACCTTGGCAGAGCCCATCAGGTGTCCTTGCAGTGCTGCCATCTCGCAGGATCCTGGAAGCTGTGTTAGGAGAGTAGGATGCACTGCTGTCACTAAGATCCACAGTGGCACATTACACACCAATGAGCTCAGGCGGAGGGGAGATTCACATCCTTTGCTTTGCATATTAATCACATTTTGCATGTAGAGCTGAAACAAGATTAGTGAGGAATGGAGCACAAGCCTCTCATTCTGCCTTCAGTGTTCACCACTACAGCTTTCTCCTTTCTCTCACAAGTAATGCATTTTCAATCCTTTTTTTTTTCTTTTGGTGGTGGCAATGGGTTTTTTCCCCCTCCATCCTTTGCTGCAACATCTGTGCTATGTACTACAACAGAAAATATGACATGTTTTCACCTGGGTGTTTGGGAGCTTTGCAACTGATGGTTCATTACCACTTTCCTATGAGGTATTTATTTTCTTATGAACATTTTGTACCTTCACAGATGGGACTGAACCATTTACCGCTATCAATAAATCACAGCAGCTAAAGCCCTGGTTTACTGCCAGGTTGGACCAACTGTGGAACTTAAGCATGCTGAAGACAAAAGCCTTGAACCAGGGATATATTTAGCTGTTCGTATTTAAAGAAGGATTGGAAGGGAAGGGAGAGTTTAGAAAGTATATAGGTAAAAATATCTGTATGGAAGCAGGACAGCTGCTGGTCTCTATGACCAGGACCCTTCATACCTTTTGCCTCACTTACTCCATTGATCTGCCCAGAACATTTTAAGAGTAAAGATTTGCTCAACCTTCCTAGGACCATCTCTCTCTCTAACCCATGTCCCAGCTGCCCTTGCTCTCCAGTGCTGCAGGCTGAGTCCTGTTCATGACCCAGTGATGAACTTCCACCACGGGCATCACTGGATAAAAAAAATCGCTTTGTTGAAACACTGAGGAGTACTGGTGCATCACTCTTCCATGATGCTCTGAGGGAAATGGTACTTGTATCAAAAATGCTGAAACAAGAGGGCTTATGGATATTGAGGGGGTTTTGTTAGTTGGATTCTGGCAGAAGCAGCTTTTCGATCCATTTATCAAGCTGCCTGCAGCTCCCATTCCAAGGCTGATGAAGATATAATAAACAGTAAGCCAAAATAAGTCCTTTGAAAGGTGCATCCAGAGGAATTTAATAAATAAAAGATCATAGGGAGCAGGGGGGAAAAAGGAAGAAAAATCATCAGTGCAAGTTTTGGCTTTCCTCTGCTGTCCATTTTACAGCATACATTTAAATAAATGAATAAAGCAGGTTGGTGAAATCACTTTTTCATTCTGAAATTCACCCTATAAAAATTTCTGTCTGTGAATTCATCTTTGCACAATGGCTCAGCTCTTGCCAGCTACCCTCCAAATTGCCCTCTGAACTGCCACTTTGAAATTTTTAAGCATATCTATCATATTCTGCAGAACCCACAGTTTCTTTGGAAAAGCACCTGTATTCCTGATTGATGAAAACTCTTTATGGAAACTCCAGTGCAATAAACCTCGACCCTGCTAAGCACCTGGATGCCAGCTACCTCAGGTGATCCCAAGCATTGCGCTGTTCCCTTCCCTGCCCATATAGAGGTGACCTTGGAGTTTGCACTAAGCTTTAGTCTTCCATAGAGGAGACATTGCTCCTGCACAGATCCCTGGAGGTCTGAGTCCTAAATTAGCTGTCAGTTGTTTTTCTGGGTACAAGGACAGCCTTCGGTCACATTGGGATTAATTGTCACTTGCCATGTTCTCTTTTCCATTTGGATTCATGAATATCAGGCAAGCTGGGAGCCTTCTCCAGTCCCTTGCTGTGTGTTTTGTCCATTGATCTCTGGCATATGGCAATGAAGTTATTGCACATCTCCCCAGTGCATTTTGGTTATCACGGTCTGATGAACATTCAGACTAGATGTCCAGGTGTGAGTCTCCACATTCTTCTTCCAGAAGCTGTCACTATGTTTCCCTGAACTTCAGGAACTCTCCTTCAGGTCTGAGTCTTTCTTCAGATGATTTGGGTTAAGACTCATGGACTTCAGCAGATACCATAAAGATCCTGCCAGCAATAGAGAGAACAAAGAGGGAGTTGCAGACAGAAGAAAATATTGACAGATGAGACATGGTGAAAGAATCAGAGGAAAGTGGCGAGAAAAAGACAAGCCCAGAGGAACGAAGAGAAGAACTAAAAAGAGAAAAAAAAATTATTAAAGAACTGGAATGAGAATAAGGATGAAAGCAGAGAGAAGAAGGGGAAGGAGAAGGACAGATGAAGACAGAAAAAAGGACAAGAAATATGCATAAAGAAAAATACATCCTGGTTTTTATTAATGTTTCACCAGATGGAAACAGTTTGAACAATAATAGAACTTCTGAGCTCCAGAACAATAGGCGAAATAATTTAAGCACCACTTTCAGATTAAAAAACAGTGAAGGGAGTTTGATTAATTTCCCAGTGTTTCTTTTCCTTCCCTATATACAGAAAATAACCTCATCTGCTTACTCACGTTCTGCAGCTCATCACCACAAAAATATAAATAAAAGAATGAAACCACCCTTCAGTGCAGACAGAAAATAAATCAGAGGCCTCGGTGCTTTTTCATTGTTGCAGCTGGGTCCTGTCTTCACATTTATTTATCTTTAAATTTTCCCTTACACTCTAGAGACCATATCCCATAAAATGCCAGGTTAACAAGTTAACCATGAATAATTCATAAGATAATTATAAAACATTTACACCAGAACATTATTATCTTGCAACTAAAAAAAACCCAAATACTTAATGTCCTCCAATGTTGATGGCAAACCTCTTGTGACTGCAATGTTTTTATCACCAAAATTAAATGGAATTAATCTTTGATCTGCTTTGGTTCCTTCTAGCACAGAATCACAGAAAAAAACCCACTCTCAGATGATATGGAAACACAAAAATACATAAATACATACACATATATGTCTCTGTGTGTTTGCACACACCTATATATGGGATTCTGAAACATGCCCACAGAGGAGATTCAATTTCAGTCTTCCTCCCCCAAACAGACTTCCACTGCAAAGATGGTCTTTGGTCAGATTCTGTTCTTAAAGTAAGCCTAGAGCTTACTTCGAAATTAATATAATAATAAATTTCAGTTTTACTCTGGCGTCACCAAGATCAGGATTTTGCCCTGTATACACATCCAAAATTATGACTGTCATATATGTGGCTATAAAGCAACAACTAGGAAGCATCACTGATAATGCAAATCTCCAGTACAACAAGGAGACAGGTCATTAGGACTTCTGCCGTCTGCATAAAAGCTCCCCTGTCGCCTTCCCTCTGGACATGAGGCCAGAGAAGTGCCTGGGAAAATCCTCAGAGCACGCCTTCTTTATGTGCTGGTGATCCCTAGTCGCCACAATTCTGCTGAGGGCTTTAGTGGGCGCACAGAGAAAAACCTCAAAAAGGTTCTTGCTTAACTCACAGAAACTGTCAGCCTGCTGCTGGAGAGACACGGGTTTTTCATCAGCAACAGCTTCTCTCCCTCAGGAACTCGGGATAAATGAGCACCACTGAAACATATCTCCACTAGACAACTCCTTGTGAACGTGGGCTGCCATGCTCACAGGAAAGAGCCAGCAAACCTTGGGCTGGCACAGCCAACTCTAGCTACAGTCCCTGGGGTAAGCCAGGGCAGAGATAAAAACTCCCTGAGGGAAAACGCTGGAAAGAAACTTTTTCTTCTTCCTCTTCCCTCCTTCTCCCCTGTTTGAATGCATTAGTGTTACAGTGCAGTGCTGGCATTAGGAAAGCAACTAAACTATTTAGGAATGGCTATTAACGTTATCTAAGTGATCCTGCAGCTAAAGACCATAATCATGGTGTTAGATGATGCTCAAGTTCCCCTCAAATATGTATTGTAGACTCTTCCTCAAAGGAATTACTGTTCCAGGGAAAAGTTAATGTCAGCAGGTGAAGACAGGTGGCAGATGAGAAGATGAGGCAATCTCAAATGGTTTTATAGAATTTGAAAGTATCAACAGCTTAACTAGTGGTAACCAGCTAATTACAGATGCTACAGAGGTAGCTGGTACTTCTTAACCCCCTCCCCCGGGCACATCACCCACATGTGATTGCAAAACAGCTCCAGCCTAATGCCTGAGGACAACAAGGGGATGTGTTTTAGCTCACACATTTGCTTATGTTCTCCCTGAATGCCTTTTCCTAACATCTGAGATCATTTGAGTATGAAAGCTTCCCTGTGGAAAGAACTGAAGACTGCAACATTTATTTCTCTCTGTAAGGACAAAGGGAGGATCGAGTCCAAACTGTTTCTTCTCAAATCATGGATCAATCGAGCAGTTCTGGTGATGTCACTATCCCTGGCACTGGGACCTAATTTAAAATTACCTCAAATCTGAAAGATTGATTTTCAGCAGCAGCATTTAATTTCTGCTCTATCTTTCTTTTCCCAGCAGAGAAGCAAAAAAGAAAGGAGGAGAAAGAGAGAGAGAAGGAGATGGTTCGGATTCAACTGCAATTTAGCATTCATTTGCATTTTTAAATTAGTTAAGCTATGGACCGTTGCAAGGCAATGACAGAGAATTTCTGTAATAATTAGTCTGCTGGGAGTGTAGCAATGGCTGTACAGGCAGGTTGCACCAAAAGAGGAAGCAATTCCCAAATGCTCAAACTGGGATTTGCAAAATTTACTCTCCCTCATATGGGGCCAGATCCAGCTCAGCAGACACAGAAAGCTACAGCTCAGACAACTTCATCTGCACCAGGCACTCACGACAGCCAGTGGAGGGAAAAGGATGTTTTCAGACTATGATTCACCTTATCCTAAAGTAAAAATTAAATCAGGCCAGATGATTAGACACCTGAAGTGAGATCAATCTCATAAGTGTTGTTTACATTATAATCTTAAATTCTTCAGCCTCTTCATATGTGCCAGCATCTCCTCAGTGGGCCGTTCTCCCTTCCTTCTGCAGCTCCTACCATGATTCTTTTAGTGCCTATAATGAGGTATATCTCTCCTAAATTCAGAGGAAAATCATTGTTACTTCAGACCTGACAGTAAGTGCTCAAGGAAGGAGGAAGAGGAGGATCCCTCAGCTCTTATAAGAGGATGCAACAGCACTTCACTGTACAGTGGAAGTTGCTGCATATTCAGCAACCTGACTTGAAGTCACTGATTTTGCAATGCATCTCATGCTTGTTGTTTCAGATGGGTGAATACTGTAAAGTATCCTCCTTGGATGGCAGAACCTGGCAGCACTAATGCTCACTTTACTCAGTACAGGGAGGAGACCACTCATGGCTAAGCATGACTTTAGAAACACTGCACACTGGACCATCCTGAAAGCAACTGTCCATCACACATAGATGCTCTCTGTCTCGCATCATTTTGTTGCCCTTTGCTTGTCTTGCTCCAAAAGCTGATGTCTCTTCTTGGTGTGACTGTTGCTTTTTGCTTAAATTTTTCCTCTGGTTGAACTGAAGCACAAGGAACATTCAGTGAATTTCCTGAAATCCTTCACCTGATCTGAAACATCAACCCCCAGTACCTTTAGTTTATCCAACTTCATCACTTTTTTGTCCTTAAATGTGAACACATTCTCTTCCAAAGCAGCAATAGCCTAGTCCGAGCAGCTCACCATCAGGAATCAGTCACTGCAATGTACCTGGAGATGTAATATGCTCAGTATGGATGAAAAGTGAAACGGTAAAGAGAGTGAAAACTTTCCCTGACCACTACATCAGCTAAAATATTTCTGATATTTCATTACAAGTAGCATTTGCATCTGTCCATATTCATCAAATGCAAAGAAAACTGAAGCCAAAATCACCAAATACATAAAACACAAATATTTGGAAGTTAGATGTCACTAATAATAAACAGTTTGCCCTGAAACAAACTGCCCATAGAAGCTATGGATACCACATCCCTGGAAGTGTTTAATGCCAGGTTAAATGGGACTTTGAGAAACTTGGTCTAGTGGGGTTGAAATGAGATGAGCTTTAAGGTCCCTTCTAACCCAAACCATTCTGTGATTCAGCACGTATTAATGCCAATGGGATCAACAATTCAAAGAACATATACACTCAACAGTTTTTTGGACCTATGCTACAGAAAACTGCATGAACTATCCAGAGTAATTAGAAAGGAACAACAGGCTGAGGGCTGTGCCATGGAATTGTTTGCTTTCTCTTTAGTATGGGATTACAAAGCATCAATACTTTACAGATGCCTACTCTATAATGGTGTGCTATGTGGTATGTAAGAAACAGCAATTTAAAAGAAGTTTTACTTTGTGTCTCCTTCCAAAGAGACTATGGCTATGACTTCAAAATCATTCTGCTTGCATGAAATACATTAACTCTATGACCACAAAATAGAGACCCCATTATTTTCATTACAAAGTGAGTGCAACTGGATTTCCCTGAAGGAACCCAAACCTTTACGGTTTTATTACCATGTCACTCTGAGTTCTCATAGGTATCAATCACAAAGGTACATTTTGTTTCAGCATGGACTTAAGTGGCTTGATCTAACCTATCTCTTTTGAGGACAGAAGAGCAAGAAAAACACAAAAGCTAAAATAAAATATCCATATATTATGGATACAAAGAGCAAAACGAGCTGTGTTTCACATTTGTTAATCACTTGTTCAACTTTTGGGACAGACATCTCTGGAGTGTGTTCATCCCTTCAAAGTTTCTGATAAATTGTTACCAGTTTGTCTAATCACATCAATGAGTTTCACCTGTGACAAAACAGCATGGTCTTAATATTTTAGGTTTCTTGTTTGCTCACCTGTTATTTTGCCACTACTCACATGTCCAAATTGAGGTGCAAGTAAGCACTTCCTAGCATCCCTGTGCACTTTCCCTCAGGATAGTCTTGCTTTCCTCTTCTGGCAGAAAACAGTTATAGGGGTTTGTGCTTTACAGCTGTGGTGTAGGCTCTGGAAAGGGTTTTTTAGCAGGAAGGATATAGGGGCACATGGTGCACATTTTCTGCCAGTGCTGCTGATATCTGGGTTGGATTCTTTTCAACTGAGCCCAGGCAGATAACCTGCAAGATGTCTTAGTTTCTACTGCAGTCACTGGAGTGAGAGACATCTCCCAAGAGAGACACTTTTGTCTCATCCTAAGATAATTGTCCAAGAGAGATGGGGTCCGTTTCTGAAAGTGTCTTTCTATTACTGCTAATCACAGAGCAAACCTATATGCTTCTTTAGACTAGAACCCAACTTTTAGGCAGTTACGTTTAAGCTGGGTGGAATACACTCAACACGTGTTTGCCTGTGAACACAGGAATGAATTCATGTTAGTTGTTTATTCCTGAGTCTTTTCACAAAAGCATCGCCCTGGAAAGGACACTATTTTCAGACAAACCAAGCTGGACCAGACCTAGACTTATGAGGAAACATCCACATCCTTTATGCTCCCTGTATTATGACAGCAGGTTGTGTAGAGGCAACAGTGAAAAGAGACAGAAAGGAGATGGAGAAGGAGCTTCACCATGTACAGGTTCCATGTGAGGACAGATCCGCATTACAGCCTCCCTTTCTGAAGTGCTGAACTAAAAGAAAAGTTTTATGAAACATCTCCAACCATCCAAAGGCTGCCAAAATTGTTCCATGTGATATTTGTGGAGCGTCTCCTTTTGTTCCCAGCATGGTGCCACAGCCGGGCAGAGAGGCTGGAGGTGCAGAAGGGCCCATACCCAGTGCCCTCTGACGTGTCCTTAGACCTTCACCTGCTGAGGCATAATAGATAATGATGTTTTCTGGATATTTCCGTATGCATAACCAGCAGTTCAGTTACCCCCTGTCCCATAAAGTACTTTTCCATAAAAATAAGATCCTGTAAAACCTACACCTTTAGACAACCCCCACTCCGACCTAGCCAGTGTCTTTCTGTTTTACAAAATAAAGGCTTGAGTGCTCATTCTACTGCTTTTCACAGTGTTATCTGTGATTGTCTTGGAAACCCAGCTCACCCTGAGGCCAGCTATTAACATCTTTCAGCATAACAAAAGCCTTTATTGTCCCACTATTTCACATGCATTCTGTCAAGACACGCAGATGAATGAGCTACCAGGGGGTAAGTTTGGGTATAAATTTACAAGGCCTCAACTCCATCATAATTGTCTGTATTCATATTCTTATTCTTTATGCTCATCCAGATGTACTTGGAAGTGATTTGTCCTCAGGAAAAAAAGGGGTTGGTTGCTTTGCATCTGCTCTGTAGAAACAAAGAAAAGGATGTCCTGGGGCTTCTTGTGGAGAAGCTGACATCCTGGGAGGTCACCCAGTAACCTTCCCTGCTTCTTCCTTCTGTGGCATCCATCGTGCCTATTCCACGTTATTAAAAAATGCTTAGTGAAAATGTGAAAACAGCTATTTAGTTTGAAAGACAATTTTCATAAAAGTAGCTGAAGGGTTTCAGTTGGAAGGAGACATATTAGCAAGGTGAAAATACCAAATGGGGTTTTCTACACTAAAATTCTTGACACTCTGCACATATGAGCAACCATCCATAAAGGACACGCACTGTACAGCACTCTTCTTCAAGCCCAGTTATAATATTTCTCCAGAGACACAACCGAAGAACATTTGACTGTCTGTATTTTTGCATGTGCCTCAGAGCTTCACTTAGCATGACCATGATGGCTAGTGGGCATAATTTGCTCACATTCCCAGCTGACAAGCCAGGACAGCAAAATCTCATAGCTTATACATGGTCCCTGATTCTTCTTATTATTTAGTGGATTAACTCAGAATCCTGTAATGGTTCCAATGACTGTTGTGTTCTCAATGAAGCAGCAAATGATTGCAAACGCTAAATACTCATCGTAACTAGTAAATGGCAATACAATAACGGGCAGGCTAATATTACAGAACTTCTCACCCAGCTGAGGGAAGCCAGATATAATAAAGATCATCTCCGAAGAAATATGCATGAAGGGCATTCATCTCTCTGAAGGAGTTCAATGCACCCTTCTAATCCAGGGTGCTATTTCATCCTGAATGAGAACAAAGCCGAAAAACTCCCCTAAGTCCAGCTTATATACACATGTAACTTACTTAGTGCTTCTCTGTTATGTGAGTACACTGACTTTAGTCATCTTCAGCTCACACCAGCAGCATTGCTTATTTTATTCTTTCTGACTACTGAGCCATTCCACCAACGCTGGAATCTCTCTGTAATTGTGAGTGCCATATGGTGTCCTAATTATTGCAGTGCTCCTTGTATTAATGTGTTAGATTATCAAAACGTGGAGAAAAAAGCAACAAGAAGAGTCAGGCATTTTTAGGAAAAGGCTTGTTCAATGAACACCACTTACTACAAACAACTCCAGGATGCCAAGAGACACATCCAGGAAAAAGCCTGGGCATGAGAATACCAAAACCATCATCTGCCTGAGGTCTTACAGCACTACTGGAGAAATGTGACTGGGATTGGATTTTGTTTCTCTTTTAACTTCAGTCTTCCTGTGGCCAGAGAACATGACTGTAGTTTATAGGAATAGAAAAGTATAATGTTATCAAAGACTATGACATTGCTATTCTAATCTGTTAAAAATTGGAGGGGAAGCAGATAAAAAGATGATACAAAACACCTGGGCTGGATTCCCTTTCTGGCTTATATTGACATAACTAACATGCAAGAGTGCGAAAGTCCATATTAACAAGAGAACTAAAATACATGAATTTGTATTGTTAAAGTGATGCAAGATTCAAGAGGCATAATCCCAGTGCCAAAATGGTTTCCCTTGAAATTCCTCCTTAACATTCATTAACTGCTTTGGTCAAACCGTCTCCCTTGTTCAGATTTCACCAATAAGAAATGACTCAACTAAAGGCTTTAGTGTAACTGTGGGTTTGTACTGTTGTAGAGGACAACAGGTTTTGCTCTAAAAGCTGGTGTGTCTTTTCCACAGTGGTTCTACAATTGTTGACATTCAAGGGCAGATTGGACCAGCAGCAACAAGAGGAACTCAGGACAACTTACTGAGAATCACATTAATCTTAGAAAATCCTGTGCTGATGATACTCAGAGAGTAGAAATATTATGGAGGAAGATTAAACATGCTTGCCCTATTCTTGTTCTTCACCAGGTGTCTACTTCTGGCCTCTGCTGAAGACACATTACTGATGCTGTCAAGCTACTCTGAAGGCTCAAAGATATCCATTCCTCAGTGACTAATAACTTACAGACTCAGCTGCACCATGAACACCTTCTATACATTGCAAGTCCGATGAGAAAACAGAAGGTGCTGAAGATTATTCACCAGAAAGGAACTCTCTGCATTCCTGCTCATGCCCTGAGAAGTAAACAGAGACAAAATGCTACAAAAGTTGCAGACCTGGCCCTTGGCAGAATGATTCTCAGTTTTTTCACAAACTGGGTGTGGTTTACAAGATGGACAGAGTGAATCCCAGTGTGCCAAGTTCAGACAATTCATAGTGGAATGAGAATATGTTTCTACAGGAGTAAAACACCTAATTGACCCATAATCTATCAGCGAAACAATAGAGAATAAAATTCCCAGCATAATTGGGTTATGAATCATTCCTTTGATACCAGAACCTAGCAATTTATTTTGAGTATCTGAGGTTTATTCTGAAGAAATACAGTGGCTTAGCTATATTTAAACTCTTTGGCTGGTGCTTAGAGGGGAGAAATGACAACTGTGCACAGTGATTTATTTCTCCACTTTACTTGGACTGTAAAGGTGTGACGACAGAGCTTCTAAAAGCAATCCTTCCAAGAACCTACAGGCAAGGTGCAAGTGCTGTCCCTCCTAGCCCAGCTTTCTGCACTTCCACTTGGAATATCTGGGGATGGTC
Organism: Sclerurus mexicanus; assembly: GCA_013396755.1. Lineage (NCBI taxonomy): Eukaryota > Metazoa > Chordata > Aves > Passeriformes > Furnariidae > Sclerurus > Sclerurus mexicanus. The sequence continues at coordinate 1,395,603 of VWZF01005020.1, forward strand.
AGTCACCTCCATCCTCTCCATGAAGTCTGTCATAGTGTGCTGAATTTTAACTGCTCTTTGAAGACCATTTTGCCCACAGTAGTTTACCAGAGAGTCAGTGCCTCACACAGGGAGCCCATACAACAAATTGCCTCACACATGTATATACTGTTTCTCAGGTCATGCACAGTCCCTGTCCCTTACATTCATGACTGCTCTACATTATATGAACATTATCAGGTGTGTTTAGCTACACAGTGGATACAGGGCATGGTCAGGGCCAGGTGGGATGGTCATTCCCCAGTGTCTGTGAGGCACAGCCTTTATTCCTAGCAAAAGGAGCAAAAGTTTTTTCTCGATACACTTTCTGGAGAAAAGTCCTCAAAATTAGCAGCAGGACTGGTGTGAGATAAAGACCAGACATAAACTGGGGCTGAGCTTAGTAATCATGTGTGAAAATATTTTATGGCAGTTTTCTTTAAGCAGAGATCTAGCACATAAATGAAAAAAACATACTCCCATCCTCCATGGAAGCAATAGGAGCCACCTGCCAACCCTTTCCCACAAGCAGGAGGCCAGGACAGAGAACATGACTGGCAATTTCCTTTTCCTGACACTTATTTCCGCATTCATCCCTCCAGGAAGCAATAGCAGGGCCATCACTGGAATTCTGCAGCTGTTCATGTCTCACTCTGTGCCAGAACAGTGACCTCGGTGACAGCAGACAGGAAGCAATAGAGTAATATCCTCCCTGTGCCATGGATTTACAAGAACAAACCTCTTCTGTGGCTGGCTTTTCATTAGCAGAATTACACAAAGAGAAGAGCTGAGGTTCAGGAAGCACCATGTACATACCCAAAGCAGACAGAGATGCTCCTAACATGCAATGAAGCACTAAAGTCTGTTAAAAGGGAAAAAGAGGGAAAGGGAAAATTTTTCACCATGCTATTCTGTTATCAAAGGAAATCTGGAAGCATTGAGCTCTAATTGGAAATTTCATCATGGAAAGACAGCTCTAGGGAGAAGAAGAAGCAAGAATTAGAGCTCTCTAACTAAGATCATGGAAAACTGGTGAGTAGTGAGGATCTTTGGGATCAGATTAATCAGAACTGATTCAACATTATTACCTAGTTTGAACAGTGCTGTCTAGAGCTGTATTTTTAAAGCACCTAATCCTGATGGTAGATCTCTTCTGATTAGCCCTTCAAAAGAATATTCATGTTGGAGCTGCAGCATCACTGCTGCAGAATTCTGATGACATAATAGGTCATTATAAATAAATTACTTGTCCAAGCGAAAGAAGTCCAGCTATTTAGGCCAGGTTAGAGTGACAAGTTGCTATGCCATCTCTAACATAATTTTTACTCTCTCTCCTGTTTAAATGCAAAAACACTTCATAATTGCAATTTACAAAACAATGAGAGAAATATTCACAACATGGTTTGTTAATGAAGCAGAATTTTGTCAGAGCAGGACAGTATTTCAAGGTTTACTCTGGGGGCACCAGCTGTTTTCTAAAGTACCACTAAAGGACAGAAGATACACTTAAAATACAGGAAGGGCCAAGAATAAAACCTGGAAACATTTTACATGTAAATAACAGTACAAATACAAGAAATCTGTGGGTCCAGAGATAGTATAATGATCCTTGAGATGATCCTATGCCACTTTGTCAAGAAGGGAAAGCTTCAGGAGGAGGGTATGAGACAGCAGCTATTTTATCCTATATCAGTACACAACAACCAAAGATGTTGACGTTCAGTACTTACCTCTTCATCCACTACTCCTGTGACTTTTTCCTCCTAATATGGCAAACAGCAACTGCTTTTTGCAGCATTGTGAATTATGTTTAGTACTTAAATGAAATGAGAGTTGGGGCAGAGAAGTATTAAATGTAGAGATGACACTATTTTAACACGCTGTCAGCCTTTGCTATAACTATGCAATCTAAAATTAGGCAAACAAAATCCATCAGGAGAACAGCAGCTTTGCAGTTGTTGTTAGAAGGGGAATAGGGAATAAGTCAAAGCCAATAACTTCTATTAGGATTAGACTAATTTATAGATGGTGGAACCACCAGTGGCTATGAAAAACAAGAGTCCACATGCAGCCACTCCCAATATCTCTAATCAGATTGTGAGGGTGAGCAGAGAACAAAGCCACTTGGACTTGTTTTTTTGCCACTCTAGATCTGAGAGCAAGGAACCAGCAATTCAAAAGTCAGAAGAAGAGAAATGTGAGTAGCCAGGGAGGAGAAGACACTCAAGAAAAAGGGAGCAACAATGACCAGAAACAAAATAAACAGAACCACTTGCCTGAAGGGCCCTTTGTTCCAATACCATATGTGAGTTCTGATCACATCAGTCCTGTCTCCAGGAGAAATAATCCCTTCTACAGCATTGACAAATGAGTCCAGTCTGAAGTTGTGATTAGTGTTGGGTAGAAAGCTGTAAGTGAGAGAAAACATTAATGCAATCTGGCCAATTATACACTGAGAAGAACATGGAAAACAAACAAAAAGTCTCTGAAGCTGCAGGTGTCCACACGAAATGCAAGACTGATAAGCTTGTTTTCTTAATGTGGGACTGTATCATGGGGAGCACAGGGAACGGGAGTGATTCCTACAGCAGCTGCTGGCAGGAGGTCAATACACAGCCCCGTGGTCACCTCAAACATACATGTGAAGGCAGAGCCACAGGGTTCCAGCTCTTGGATTTCTTTTCTCATTTTTCACCTGCAGTGAAGCCTCTGTTGGCAGCCACATGGGAAGAGCCAATTGTATTTCTGTCAATGACTGCAGCGTACCCCGTGAAATCCTGTATCCCCACCATACCTCCTCTCAGGGACTCAAAAGCCTTGTCAGAGAGTTTCAGGCTAAACACACTGAGGAAAACCTGAGTGCTCTGCGTCACAGGAGGAGACTAATACCTTGTGGACCTGTTTCAAGAGCTGGAAAATCCACAACCTATTTTATTCTCTTCACCCACAGGAATTGCTCCAGCCAGACCTCAACAGACCATATCGCACAGACCAGAACTACAAAAAGACCACTGCATTCCCCACCTCGGAACAAACTGAAGGTCTTGAGGGAAGAGATCCTGCAAATTTGTTTTCTACTTTGATTCTTTTCACACTTTCCAGTCACTCACTCCAAGCTCCATAAATACATGCAAGGTCAAAACACTGTCCTCAGGAGTTGGAGTAGGGACCTGGATAAGTAACAGTCAATACAAAGTACTTTCTTTGGAAAGAATTGCCTCCAGTACAATCTTTTGCTCATTCAGTCTTCTTTTTCCTTCAAGCAAAATCTGCCATATCTCACTATTTCCAATTTTTTCTCCTTCCTCCTCTTCTTTTTTTTTCATTTTATTTTGTGTGTTGTCCCAGCCTCCCCTCTTAGAAGTGATTCCCTGGGGAAATTCATGTCCCTTGTACTTTTTACTCTGTGTGCATAATAGAACATTATCTGCATAATTTATCTTATACCACGTGTTGTCTTCCTTCTGGCTAAGTGTTTATCTAAAATAAATATATATTGTCATTGTGTACACTGAGAAAAAGAGACAATAAGCCTGTCCTATGTGAGAACTTTATAATATCCAAAACCTGAACCACCAAGGATATGTTAGCTCAGTCCTTTAGGTCAAGGGTAACTGTAAAGTTGATCCTCTTCCTGCCTCTCTCTGTATTTTTCAGTGTTCCATTCTTCACGTAGATCTAATGAAATCCCCACAAGGCTGAATCCAGATAAAGTTTTGAATTTTAATGCAGCCCACAGAGCAAGGGATTTCAATGAGAGAAGACAAAAAACCTCCTGTTCCTTTAATGTCTTTTATCACACCTTTACATGGCAGGGTATGAAACAGCAGCGGACCTGTGGCACTGGGAAGGGTAGGAACATTGGCCATGGACTATTTATGATGAGTATAACATCCAGACCACATGTGGCAGAGAAGTTGCTTCCATACATCCTTCCAAGGAGCACAACTGCCAGCCAGTGAATCTCACAGCTCACAGTGTGCAGGGCAGCTGACAAAGCACTTGACTATGCTTTGAAGTTAAATGTGGTGCGACTGTTGTGGTCCAGTCTGCACAATCTTCAGCCAGCTTCTCTTACACTCTCTTGAGCTTGAGGACAGTAGAGTGCTTTGCTGATGCTGCTGGGATTTCCAGGTGTCTATAGGTATGAGCAAGAAAACTTGACAGAAAAACATAACAAAATATTGAAGCTTGAGGTTTCATAGCAAATTTGAATCCTGGTATGTTAGGGTGAAAATATATCCTCAATACTGGAGGAATTGTTATTTTACCATGTGACTACATTTAGGCAATAAAAAGTGAATTTGATGTTTCTATGTTTCTTCCCATTTTACCTTATGATTATTTTAAAGGTACCCCAGCTTTGTTCCTTAACATAACACTGTTATGGTCCCTGTTTTGCATCATCCTCCCCATTTGCACCAGTTTACCAGCAGAATCAGAGCCTAAGATTAGAAGGTACTGGGTCTACTCCATGGGACGGCCAGGTTGGAAATTTGCAATAATAGGCAAATTCAAGAACAAGATTTAGAGTTTCCTCTCAAACCTCTCACATTTCTATTTTCTACAGATATTTTTGAATGGGGTGAATTGTCCTTGGAGATTCTAGATGTCTCCTAGTGCCATTTCTAGGGTCAGTTCAGGTTCCTAAGCACAGATGTTTGGTAGCACTTCAGGTAATCAAAGGTGCCAAAGGAAGAGACCCTGACTAGATGCAGGTCTGAAAACCCTCCAGATGCTTTGCTGTCCCATCCATGGTATGCCTGTTTATGTATTCCATAGTGTCCCCTTTCTGGTTTCCTTAGACCAATCCAGTTTTCGTAGGGGAAGAACCTGAGTAAGGCAATAAGAAGTTTGCTTTGCTAACTAACGCACTATTAATTCCCTGATGTACTGTCACAAGACTAATGGCCTACTTTAAAGAGCATCCCTGTCAGGAGGTGCTTTTTTAAAGGATTCCCACAGAGCAATGAGAGGCAGCCCTTGCATTTAAAAATTGCAATATGGGAGGAGAGACCTCAATCTCAACACATTGGATTTGGATTTTATTGAAGACCTTTAGAGCTAGGAATATGTCACTTGCTGTAGTCAGCTGCAAAGTCCACATATTGGGAAAAATAGTCTTAGCAGAGAAGCTCAATCCAGACTCAAAAACTGTGGAAAACTGACCTGTTTTCACTAGTGGCACTTTGATAATCTCTAAGTTTTTGAAGTTCTAACCCCAGGGAAGTGATACAGAGAGACATTAAGAAGGACTTTCACACAGTCACAATGGGAAGGGAAAAAAACAAGGAAGGTTTAACCCAAAACACACAAACTTTTCAAAGCTTCCAATCTCCTCTCAATATCAGCTGCTCCTCACAAAACCCTCCTTAGAAATCAGAGGCCACAGTTAGGGACTTCCTTGGAGCAAGGAAGGTTTTTCTCCTTGTTTTACCACATCCACCACTCTCCCTTAATAACAGAAGTTTCTATCTCACGTGCTCATCTGAGCCAAGAAGACGGTATGAAACAGGATCCTCTGTCACCAGGGCTACTATCAGGCCTCAGACCTGGACTGCTCTTTCTCATCGTTTCTGTCGGTGTCTCACCATCACGTTTATGTCAGTCTCAGAGCGGGATCCAACACAGGTGTCCTTCAGGCAGGTGAAATCACACTGACCTTTCTTATTTCATTTTCTCTGTGTTTGGGCAACAGTCTGTTATCCGTAATGGGAAGAAGTTGTCTCTATGCTGCATCAGTGCAGAGCTAATTCTGCTAGCCTGGCTTTCCTTCAAAGCACAAGAAAGGGTCTCCAAAACAAAGTGACAATAGGAAAAGGTGAGAAAAGTGATCAGCTGGCTCCCTTTTGCTCCACTGGAAGCACATATCCAATAGCAGACACCTTGCTGTCTCTTAGGGGACAACACCACCACAATTCCAACTCCAAACACTCCAATTTGAAAGTCAGGATCTGTGAGACTGCATATTTACAGTGCAATGCTGATTCCTTAGGAATCGCTACCAGCACCCACCCACTCAAATGTCAACACTCAAAGCAAAGACTGATGTAGGTATGGTCACCTTTGCAGTACTAGATGTCCTAGAGATTTAATGATTTGAAGAAACAACCCAAGTTGTAATACAACTTAGTAGCATCATCTGAAAGACAACAGAAGAAGAAGATCATTTCACATCAATTTCTTAGTTAAAATTATCTTTGTATAACTGTGTGGTGAGAATGGGAATATGGCATGAGTTCTAATTGAAGGTAATTGATTTCTTTCCCTCAGCTTGTACCACTGAAACTTCAGTTTCATCCAGTTCTGGGCACTGGACCTCAAAAGAAAAAAAAAAAAAGAAAAGAAAAAAAAAGAGAAAGAGAAAGAGAGAAGAGAGAAAAAGGAGAAAAGATAAAAAAGATAAAAGAGAGAGAAACAAGAAAAGACAGAAACAATTGCAGAAATTCCAGAGGAGAGAAACGTGAACTGTCGAAGATCAAAGATCATGATCTATAAGGGAGCAGTGAGGGAGCTGGTGGTTCAGGCAGAGAAGAGAAAAACACTGGAGAGAGCACGAGAGCCATCAATAGTTTAAAGGTTGTTGGAAAGAGAAAGGAAATAATCTGTTTGCCACAACCAGGTGGCAAGCACAAGAAATAACGGGTTTAAGTGACAGCAAGAGATATGAGGGTTAGACCTGAGGAAAAGCTTCCTAGCGGTGAGAGGAGCAGGAGGCTGGAGTAGATTGCCCAGGGCACAGTAGAATCTCACTGTTGGAGGCTTTTAAAGAATAAACATCCATCAGAAATTATATAGATAGATAGCTGATCCTTGCTAAGGGGGGAAGAAAATGGATAAAGAAACCTCTTAAAACCCTTTCTCAAAACCCTTTCTCCTGTGTTTTGTTTTTTTCTCTGATCCTATAAAACTGCTAAAGGGACCCCAGTCCAGCCAAAATCCCAAGGATGTGGTTGGTCAAAGACAGCTACACTGAAACCTCCTGCAGTGAAATTGCAGAGTCCTTAATAAACCCCTAAACAAGCCAGAGCGCTGCCCAGAAAAATCCACAGTGTGTCACACCAAGGTGACAAGTGGACCTCTGCCAGTTTATTTGGCATGATGTTTAAACCATAGACTACGTTTCAGTAACACAATGCGTTTCACTGATACCTCCCAAACTACCTGCTTGGTGAAGGGGGTGGAGCATTTGCTGAACCAGAATCTGACCACAGCACCTTGTCCTGAGCCACTGAATTGTGCTCCTCTGCCAACAGAAAACTTTGCAGTATTTTTGTATCATGGAGTAGCTTCATAACCAAACACATGAGGGAATGGTCCTGTCAGTATCAGATAAGGGCCCTAAATGAGAAAGGCAGCATTCCCAGGCGCCAGTGCCTGTGCCCCTTTGATTACTGCAGGATAAATATGTTATCGTTTGTCAGTCTGATCTTTCTCAGTCTCTTTCTTCATATCAGTGGTAGAGATAGGAACTCTCTGGGGTCCTTTGAATGTGATTACCTTCTTTTCTCTGTGTGTGGGAAGAGAATCACTTTCATTCAGGGTGCTGTGGTATTCTTTAGTCACTTTTATCTATATGATAAGCAATGTGGACTCTACCATGAGCTGTATCAAGCACATCTTGAAAGTAAACTTCTTGCAACTTTATACTGCCACCTACGAGGGGGAAGCAAGGTTTTTGCTGTATCTGCTTGCCAGAAGACAGGAGGTCCCAAGGGAGTACTGCATGTTGTTTGTCTGACCAGTCCCTCTGTGACACCCTTGGTTTGCCTGCTTGGACTGGCACAAGCATTTTCCTGCTTTGCAATGGCGCTTAGGACCTGAAAGTCCATCTGTGGTTGTGTCATATCACTGTTCCAGAAACTTCTGCTTACACTCCTTTGCAAGCCAGATATTTTCTCTAAGCCTTCCACAGAATTCTCCTCTGTCGTGAAGTGCCAAGTGCCATCTTTTTTTCCACAAGTGTTTGCTTGGAACTTGTCCTGTAAGAAGCCAGGACCTGCCACGAACCCTGAATTGCTCATGAGTCCTGTGCCATGGAAGCAGGACAGCTGGTGATCCAGGTTTCACCATTCAGGAGAAAGGGAATATTGCACAAGGAAGTACCAGAAAGCAAACAGCTTTCAATATGGTGTGAGTCTTGGAGTTGTCCTGTGCAGGGCCAGGAGCTGGACTTCAATGATCATTGTGGGTCCCTTGCAACTCAGGATATCCTATGGTTCTATGATTTATGTAGCTGAGTATTTATCCCCCAGATAAATTCAACAGAACTCTACTTAAAGTTTAGACTTGTCACACTAATATTGGAACGAAACCTTCCTTTTTTACTTCATTAAATGCCTTAGGCAAGAGAGATCAAGTTTAACCTTAACATCATTCTGTTTAAACAGCATATAGTAATGCTGGACAAGCTGGAAGGATAGGCATTTATTTAATGTATTTATTTGCATGGTATTATCAAATTTGAGGTCCAAAGATTGAAATCCTACTCTTCACAGTACTGTGCACACATTGGTGAATACAGATTTTGCACTAGGAGGAGAAGAACATTGAGATATGCTCGCTGGTGAAAACAAATATTATCATGTGCAAAGCAGTAAGGCAGGGAATGAGACAGAGTGAGAGAAAGAAGAGAGAAATGAATTATATATCCAAGGGCACTCAGGAAACCCACGTCACAGCAGGGAACTGAACTCACATCTGTTCTGTTCCAGCTCAGCACCTTTTCTACAAGCAGGCTCCCTCAACATGCTTCATTTGTGGTCAAAATCCCAACAAGGGAAAAGAAGAAACAAGGAAATACTGCAGGAACTTTAACCCCACTATTGAGTACTTTTCATGGTGTCCAGGCAGTTCAGTCTTCAATAACATATGACAGAAAGCAATTTAAACCAGAAGAGGCAGGAGCAGGGCAGGGGAGGTAGAGGTGAGTGCTGAAGCACACAAGCCAAAGGAGACAATATTACAAGGAAAAAAAAAGCTGTGAGCCGTAATAACAGCGTTTCTTCACAGAACTTAACTAGGTTAGAGTGACCTCTGAGAGGTGCCAGAATTTTAACAGCCAAATTTTAATGTGAAGGATTATGGATATTTCTGTATAAATTGCCCTTGTTTTACACAGACCGTTTTGCTGAGCACAATGTTAATTTTGCAGCTCCACTGGAGCAGCAGCTTATAAGAAGATAAACAGAAAATGATGCCTTTAGCAGCTGACGGATACCTTGGCTAAGAGGGACGATGAAGCTATTTACATGAAGATATCAGAGATATGAAGGGTGCACCAACTTTCTAGCCGTGCTGCTCTGAATGGGGTGGGGGAAGGTGGCAAGAGATGGGAAAGGATGTAATTTTTTCCCTACTCTGAAAGCCAAGGTTAATACTCCTCCAAGCCTGATTCCAAGCCTCTGCCAGGACATGCACTGTCTCCAGCTGTGTCTAGGCCAGTTGTGCATTGAGGGATATACCCACTGCTAGAGGGAGAGCAGATTGGATAGAAATGGAAAATTAGAGTCAAAAGCAATCAGTGACTTACCAAACCACCATCCCCAAAAAGTCTGCTGCTATATCTCAACGGATGTAGTATCCAGGCTGCATCAGCTGTGGCATAGGGCTGAGTGAGCAAGCAGGACAGCTGTTTTAGCCCAAGCACTGGGAAGTAAAGAGAGAGGAAAGAAGAGGTGATCATTTGTGCCTCATGGGGTACACATTCCCCTGCCTCTCTCATCCAAGCCAGAGGATCACAGAATCAACAAGGTTGGAAAAGACCTCTGAGATCGTGAAGTCCAACTTCTCACCAAACACCACCTTGCCTACTAGACCAGGGCACCAAGTGCCACATCCAGTCTCTTAAACACCTCCAGGGATGGTGACTCCACCACCTCCCTGGGCAGCCTGTTCCAATGTCTGATCACTCTCTCTGTAAAGAATTTCTTCCTAATGTCCAACTTAAACCTTCCCTGGTACAGCTTTAGACTGTGCCCTCTTGTCCTAGACCAACCCCCACCTGGCTCTCCCCTCCTGTGAGAGAGCTGTGGAGAGTGAGAAGGTCTCCCCTGAGCCTTCTGCTCTCCAGGGTAAACAGGCCCAGCTCCCCCAGCTGCTCCTCACAGGACTTCTGCTTCAGTCCCTTCACGAGCCTCGTTGCTCTTCTTTGGATGCACTCCTGCACCTCAATGTCCATCCTGAACTGAGGAGCCCAGAACTGGACACAGCACTCAAGGTGTGGCCTCCCCAGTGCCCAGCACAGGGGGAGAATCACTGCTCTGGTCCTGCTGCCCACACTATTCCTGATACAAGTCATTATATGCTTCAAAGTCATCCAGACACAAACTCTGTCCTTGACTTGTCAAGCAACATTTGGCTTAATTTCAGGTATTAATTACCTAAAAATGGGGATATTTAAGAATTAATCATAACCAAATATTTTTAATTTTTAACCATCTATTTTCCTTTCTTTATACTTGCCTCTCATTAGTTCTTTTTAAATGTGAGACAAGTGACTGGCACTCACTCCAATTAAAAGTAAACACTGTCTTTTCAAAGAAAACTGATATTACTGTGGTAGACACACTTGTATAGAACCAATAGATTTTCCTGCCCCAAATAGAGCTGAACTCAGTGGCTCGCAGCAAGGTAATATTAGCTCAGGTACAATCCCTCAGAACTCCACCTGGACACAGACATAAATTCCTGCCTCCATTACAGCTTTGCCAATACCATTCCCATGCTGGCTGCACAGCAGCTTTATTGTAGTATAACGCACATTCCACAGGAGTGCAGTAGGAGTGACAGAATGGGGTTAGGACGCCAGAAAAGCCACATTATTTTTTCATCCTAAGAACTGCAAAAGGAGGTAGGAAAGAGAAGGGCAAAGACACCAAAGGCTCAGCTCTAGGCTGCTGCTGCAAGTGAGTGAAGAGAAAGGCAGGCAGAAAAGGGCTCTGCTCACTCATCCACTCTCAGTGTAGGAAAGTTTTCAGAGATATTTCCCACTAGTCTTTCACTTATTATGCATCAAGGGCAGAGCTGTCTCCATTTTATTGCACTCTGTCATTCAGAGCTGGGCTAATCATTGCTGCTGAGGATGGAGCAGCCAGTTGGGAATTCATCCCTTCAAGTGTCCCTCATGTTGCTTATTCACATGCCCTGACTTGAGCTGTGTGGTGACTTTGGAAAAAATAAGCATATGGATATCTAAAGGACACAATGAAAAAAAGACAGTTATATATGACGAAGAAACCAAAGGACAATTCTGACACATTCTGAGCTTAAGCTATCTAGAAGCAAACTTGGCTCTTACCTCCCCAGAAGAGCTTCAGTAACAACTTGTAAAGACCTCTGGGCAGAAATTACCAAGCCTAGGAGATGACCCAGTGCCTCACAGCCCTGTGAGGTCATAGCAGGTGGGTTAGAAACAGCAAAGAACCTTCACTTCCCCCCAAGCCCAGTTCAGCAAGGTCTGCTCTCACCATCACAGCTGTTGAGATAAATCTGGGCACAAATTCTAAATGTGGAACTTTTCAGACTGCTAGAAAATAAGATGGGCTAGTGATGATATCTGGGTCTGGAGCAGCTATGTCAAGCAGAAACATCACAGGAGAGTCTGAGGCCATAATTCTCTCATCCTGACTTTTCCAACACCTCTTTTTAATAATCTGCAGATCAGTTCTTCCAAAGAATTAAGAGCATCAATAGAGATGAGCTTCATTAAGGTGAACAGCACACCTTAGGGTTTAACTCACAGGAGGGTGTTAAAGTCACACAGAGGTCGGTATTTGTGCCAGTCACTTGAGGGAGGCAAAGAACCACACTGGGTTTGCCCGGATTTCATATGGTTGGGCTTCAAGGGAGAAGAGACACGTGAAAGCCTTGTGGTCACTGCAAGGTTTGGAGATACCTATTAGCTTCTGGACAAAAAAGAATGAATAGAGATGAAAAAAATCACAGGGAAATAGAAAATTGAACAGGACTTGAAAGGATACCACTTAAATAGGACTACCAAATATGAGAGAGCTGGTCAGCAGAGCTTCAGACAGTGTTTGCTGTGGACAATGGCAAGAGTTGGGATAGTTTCCCTGAAAGGATCTAAACTCACTGTAATATTTAGTGAGGGAAAGAGGGCTTGAGAACACAAAGGTCATTTCAGTCACCTCAGTGTGATCAAACACTCTAAACAGCACAGATGTTTCAAGCAGATGAGCCAAACTTCTGCTCCAGAGTCAAAATATTGGGAATCAGAAAATACAAATGTGCTGTGCACTAGAGAAACCACAAGTAATTTCCTTGGTGACTACTGTGATCAGATCTGTGTCATGAACCCAAGAGGAAATGGTAAAAAATGAACACAATTTCAAACAGGATTGTAAGGATAATAGAGATTTTTCTCTATGGAGAAAAGCTACAAAGATAATGGCTACTGAAGAGAAATCAGAAAGATGAATGAGATGATACAACACAGACATGGTCATGAACATAAGAAACCATATTTTGCACTTTCATTTCTAACCTGACATTTGGAAAAGCAGTTTGGGACAATCTGCACAATTAAAACACAAATTGCTTAGAAGACATATAAAAACCCCCACTTTTAAGTGTTTAAGCAAAAATCACCACTGGAACTCTGTGCTGTGTGACACAACTGAAGCAACCAGCTATAGCCTACTGCAACCTAAAAAGGATATTTAATATAACTGGCACACAATGTGATTTCTAGAATGAGGGCTGCCAGAACATTTTTATTTTATTGGTTCGTATTGCTTTTTCTTGGCAACTTTCCATCCTCTCACTTCCAACGGAACAAAATGGATCTCGGTTTCTTGACTCACAGCAACACAACAGGTCTTTGTGGAAAGTTTAACCTGGAAGAGATGAGCCCCCTCCCAGCTCAGAGTTTTCCTCTGGAAACACCACTCAGTACTACTCTCTTGCCACTGAACAGTGTCACCATCTAAATTAGCTGACAAACACTCTGAGATTAGCTGAGAATACCCTGAGAATCATGGAATTAGAGAGTGGTTTGGGTTGGAAGGGACCTTAAAACTCATCTCGTTCCACCCCTCTACCATGGGCAGGGACACCTTCCACTAGACCAGGTTGCTCCAAGCCCTGTCCAAGCTGATCTTGAACACTTCCAGGGATGGGGCAGCCACAACTTTTCACAATGTGAGAAGTATTAAAGGACATGTGTGAGTACACTTTAAGGGAGCTTCATTCAGCTGTTAAATTTGGATGTATCTACCTCTTTCTTAAGGGTCACAATCTGAGCAATTTGCTATAAACCTCTAGGGATTCTGCAGCATCAAGGCAGAGGCAGGTAAATGTTTCAGCTCTCTGTAGAAATTTCTGGTCTGTTTATCTGCAGTTTCAAAGCACTTATGTGAACCAAAAAGAGTTTAGCAGTTCAATAGAGCAAGACAGCCACTGTATCCATGCTGGACTGGACATGTGTGTGTTAGCTGCATCACTGACCATAATAATGTCCTTAGGTGTAAGTGCAGTATTCATGTGTTCTTCCAGTTGACATTTCAGTGTAATTCTACATTAATAAAAGTACAACTGAAATACCAGTGCAAGTGAAATACCAGGATTCAGCTCAGTCAAATCTACTGAAGCTGCAGAAACACCGTGAAAGTCCTTTTGGTGCTGTGGGTTGGAGCTGAGTCAAACAGACCTGTATGTCCAGGGGATAGCACCCAACTGCACTGCCCTCACTGTTACTACAGGCAGTCAGCCCTTGAAATGATGACAAATTGGTTTGGAAATGCTCTGATGCACCTGGATGATTTTAGAAAAGTAGAGGCCTTGGGGATTCCCTTTTCAACCAAAATGGGAAATGCATTTTTGTAAAAACCAGCCATGCTACTTTTCTTTTGTTTTCATCACTGAGATGCCTTTGGTAACAATGAAAGCAAAATATGCACAGTCCCAGGGAGAGCCAGTACCCCATAGGCAGCCAATAACCCAGTTCGTCTCCTGAGAGCTTAGTCAGTGGCTTTGTTGCAGAATCATAGCCACTTTCCATCCTTTCCTTACTTAAGTCAAACCTTTCATTGCCTATGGATGGATTGACCTTGGTTTAGGCCATTTTACAATCTCTTGAACAATCAAATAAATAGAGATATGCCATAGCATTAAGAGTTTTCTCCATGGCTGGTCAGGAGCTGCCTGGGAATACTCTTTCAAATTTCCTCAGTCTCTGAGCATAATGAGATACAGAAGAGAAGGATGGCAGTGCAAGGCCACAGACGTCCCTACAACCTGTTGTGCTTGGGAGGAAGAAGGGCATGTTCTTTCACTGCCTTTATGGTCCTTTCCTCCAGTGGGACAAAGCATCTGGAGCCCTTCAGGAAGCGACTTGTCCCTCTTTGCTTCACTTCCAGCCTCAGCACCAGACTGTGACCAAACTTGAAATACAACTTATCAAGAAGTCCCTTGAGTTGATCATCCTTCTGGGTCACACCTTTCTTTGCTTACTTGGACAAAATGCTTCCACATAGACACCTTCACATAAACCAATGGAGCTGAACCTCTTCTCTGCTTCTGTAGCATAGAGTTAATTATGAACTGCACTCCCTTGCCAGGAAAAGTAACCACCTTGGACATGCTAATCAGACACATTAAGGCTCAAAAGAATAAAAACAGATGTACACAAAATATATGCAACACGCATCTTTTCAGCCACCCTTGAAGCAGGGACTCCTTACACAGACCCCTCCCTGGCTGCCTGCAGATTCTCCACCTCCGATGTTTGCCAGAGACAACAAGAGGAAACCTGTCTTCAGCTGTTCCCTGTGTGCAGAGATTAATTCATTGACAAGGCTCCTAGGAATGTGCCAGCTCATTAATTACTGTAAGAACTATGTCAGCAAGAAGTAGGCAAGGTGACTGCTGAAAATGATCAGAGAGAACCATCTATTAGTGCTTGCTACCCTAGCCATTACATGCCAAAACCCAAACCAATAACACCTGGCAAGCATTTCTTAACTATGAAATATCACAAATTGCACACTTCACTAATATAAAGTACTTGTGTAAATCAGCACTGGGGGAGCAGACTACAAGGAAATTGGCCCCACAAGCAAGTAAGTTCTGTTCCAGGGATGAAATTATTAAGTTACTTCCAAAAGAGTCCTGGGAGCGTGATGGGTCCCTCAGCAGTGGAAGGTGACATGGAAACATCGCAACAGCTTTGATGTGCCACCTCATCTATGTTTCTATATCTGTTATTAACAGACAGGGCTGCCAGAAGGTGTCCCATAACAAACCCAATGGGGCACAAGGCAGAGAGAGACTTACTAGTCTGAGATCTCGGACTCAATATCTGCTTACTCGAGCAAGACTCACCTGTGCTGTCTACAAAGGCAGAGGGATGACCACAGACCATTTCAGATCTCACAGCTGGTAGCTCTGCCTGGTGCCTCCCTCAAAGAGGGAACCAGAACACCAGAGACTCTCTGATTGCTATTAAAATTCATCACTCTTCTTGTAAAGCAAATGCTGGGATAATATGTCGGGGATTAGACCTAGGAAATCCATCAAGGCCAATACTTAGTCACATTCAAGTGCTTTTATGCCACAGTTGCTATGAGAAGCTCTTCAAAAACAGCCCCTTAAGAAGATCAGAAGGGCAGGGGGTCTCCCGACTGCTGTGCAATTGAAGGCAGAGCCCTTCCCCAGACAGAGCCCATGCATTTTCAGTAAAGGGGCATTTAAATGTCAGGCAGTGGGAAGCAAAGTCTTGTCAATGCATCAAAGGTTTTGCTTCCCTTGGCACAAAGGGAATTATAGTAAAAGAGAGAATAAGCTGGAGAAACTTAAGGTTGTTTCGACTTGCACAGAGCTCAGAAGAGCTCTGGAGTATCTGTAAGAACAAAAAGGAAGATCCATGTTACAACTTCTTTCCTTTCATGCTTGTCACATGGCTGGTGAATTTGCACCCAGAGAGGAAGGGCTAATTTAAGAGCTATGGTGTATCTTGCCACATTTCAAACTATCTACCCATAACCCTTTTAAAGCACAGAACTAAATCAGAGGGGGTCACCTTCCCTTGTGCCCCATAACCAGCCCACTTCCTTCTGGTGGTTTTGACTTTGAATTTTCATTTTATTTTGTTTTATTTTTCCCTTCTTTTCTTTGGCCAGTCTCACTGCAGCCATAGGGCTAGGATACATTAATTTTATCATCTGATATAAAAGGGATATGACAGGTCCATGCTGTAAAATGACAAGCATCAAACCATAAGGAATTCCACAAAATAGTTGTTCAGATGTCCAAAGAATAGAGGCAGGATATGGATGGCTCCCAAGTGCTTGTCTAAGTGCACCAGCGCTGCAGAGAGAGAAATGTGGCTCTGTCTGGGTTTGCAAGGTTTCAGGAGGTCTTTGCACATGCTGAGAGCAAGACCTGCCAGCAGGCAGACAAGCCATGCTACCCCCTGAAACCTTTGTCAGAGGCCACTGCCTCTGGCTGACAGCATCATCTGTGTCACACACCTGGAATGACTGCCTTTGAGAAATTGGCATTTGCTCATGGAAAGCACAAAATGAGTGACCTCGTGACCCCTAAGGGATGTTTAGTGAGGTGTGGGAAGAAATTAGTAAAGAAAATGTGTGAGAAAATCCCCTGGCAGTGATGAGGCAGGAACAGGCTGATGCTGAACAGTTTTGAGGGGGTGTTGGCGCAGACCAGGGAGAAAGCAGAAAAGCCTGGTGAGCTGGAGGAAAGAAGAGGAGGAGCTGCTCTTCGGGAGAAGGGGGGA
Source organism: Sclerurus mexicanus (assembly GCA_013396755.1). Classification (NCBI taxonomy): domain Eukaryota; kingdom Metazoa; phylum Chordata; class Aves; order Passeriformes; family Furnariidae; genus Sclerurus; species Sclerurus mexicanus. The sequence continues at coordinate 1,412,377 of VWZF01005020.1, forward strand.
GGATGGGATAGGAGATTAAAGAGACCTTTGGTGGAGGAAAGGAAGGTGGAGGGGAACCCAGAAATGCAGGTTATCAATTCAGATAAAATGGATTTAGACGGGGATGAAGGCAGCTGGGAAGGACACGAGATTAAGTAGTGCACAGGGCAGCAGATGAGTGACGTAGAGAAATGAGAAAGCAGGGTCATCTGGATCCTGCTGATGGTTTTTAGAGGAGCCAAGTCTGAGCAGTTTGAGAGAGGAGATGGCAACAAAGCAGAGCAGATGTGCATAAACCCCCAAGGGACCCAGAGGAGGGCAAGGGGACTGCTAGACCTTCTGAGTGCCCTCTGGGATCATCAGACAGCAAGCTTGGAAACAGCACTGCCTGGAAAGCACAGGATCTCAGTGATACTGTGAGACCCAGCTGCACCCAGGGCTGCCAGGAAATGGACACATTCATGAGTGATATTAAATGGGGTACAAACACTGCAAGAGTTCCTTACATTTCAGTCTCTGTTTAGCAACATGGGTCCTCAGCCAGCTGGACTTGGCTCCAAGCCAGCCCAGCAGGCAGAGCTAAATGAGACAGCTCCAGTCTCTAGGGACACACCACCACCCTGAGGGGACACTGAGTGGCCCCGGTACAAGTCTCCCTCCCCAGGGGCAGACAAGTGCTTTTGTGCCTGCCTGCGTGGGACAGACCCTGCTGTGACCCCGGTGGACTGGACATCACATGGCTATGGCATCCCATCGCTTGCCACACTGAGAGAAAAGGTGATTGAGAGGTCTGAACGGTGCCGTGAGCAGATGACAGAGAAGCAGAAAAAGGATTGGCTCTATTCCTTGATCTCTTTTCTGGGCTAGGAATCAACTCATATGCCAGTTTGGTCAGGCAAGAGCAACCACATTGCTGTGGCCCCGCTCCTTCCAGCCTGCGTGTCTGTTTGCTTTCCCCTGTCATCCTTTAGCATTTACTAACAGATTCTTGCACTGCAGGTCCTGTGAAATGGGCTGGAGCAGTTCCTTACTTAGAGAGAGCAGCTTCGGGGTCATGGCCATCACAGGGCAATGAGTGGGGCCACCAAATTCACTCCTTCATCAGGAATCTAGATGGATCTACCCCGTGCTTGTGGATAGACAGGTTGTTACACATAGGAGAGGGGATAATGACTCCAGCTTGGGCGGTAGATACTCTCACTAGGTTTGCCTACAAATACAAACACTAGCCCCGAAAACAGTGCAGCAGAAACAATCAGCCAAAATCAGGAGCGCAGGTGGTGCTTCAGCCCACCCGAAATGATGAACACATTTAACTACAGCCTAAATGAGATTAACTTCAGGTCTTTGGTGCTCTGAAGACCATAAATTATCCAGTTTGAGCTACTTTCTCTTCTAACTGCCCAGTCAGGAGTATAAATAGTTAAATAATTTTATAAAAAGAGAGTTTATGTTTCTCATGCTGCTGAGCAAATCTAAGGAAGAGAATAGCAAAGGCAAGAATAAGCCAAATCTGTAGACCAATTAATAACTCTCCTTATTCTTATATCTTCCCCCATTTTCAAAGGGGCCTGCAGAAAGAGCCACATCTCGTGGGGCCAGGCAACAACCCAGCCCAGCAGCTGTTTCTGCTGCCCACAGTGTCCCACTGCTCAAACACACAGCAGAGACTTATCTTTTCACTTATCCCTGACAAACAAAAAGAGAAAAGCTGAGGGGAAAGAAAAGAAGACAAAGGGAAGAAAAGATGAACAAATAGAACCTACTTTGAGCAATGGGGGTTAATCTAACTCAAAGCCTAAATCCATGTTAGCAGTTAATCCAGTTAGTAAGGCTTTCATTGGGAGCTTTGAGAAATCCTTTAACCTCTTGCTGTAAACTAGGAGCAGCTTAACAGCTCAATGTTCATGAGAAAAGCCTGTCAATAATGCCGCTAAGCAGGTATTTAGCGGGATTTAAGAAACAAGCATGTGACAACTCTTCTTTAATGAAGCAATTGGGCTTCTCTCCAGTAACGAAATGGTCACCGTTTCCTTTAATCTTGCCTGTGATCTGCTTTTCAAGATTCAAAAGAAGATGCAGCTCTGATCCTTTCAACTTATAACGTATTCCTTCCCGGGCAAAGAAAGCACAGTAAAAATCAGATTTTTCTAGTGGTCTTTTTGTTTTGGTTTGGGTTTTTTGTTTGTTTTAAATAAATCTCGTGGATTCTTTGTCCTAAGGGATCTTCTATTAAGCAGACTGCAGTAGTAGAAAACAAAACAAAACAAACAACGAACTTCTCTGCATTTTTTTTTTCCTTTCAGAGGGGTCTATACTGTTCCAAGGAAAGCAAGCTGACAAGGAGGTTTAACATTTAAGGCTTCTTTACCACGGTCTGAGTCCAAGGATCAACAGTAAACCAAGGGGTTTTTTTTACCATTTCTCTGCAAAATCAGTACATATTCAATCCGCCTGCAGAGACTAAGTATGAGTTAGATGTAGTCCAGAAATGATGCTGTCACATGTAACCTGGTGCTGCGCCCCAGTTCCTGGCAAAGGCAGAGTATCAGCATGGCTGGGGAACTGACGTACTGCAAGGCAAACTTCATCCTTGTCCTGGGAGAGCCGTGTGATCAGAGGCAGGTGATTGCCCAGGCTCACCCACCCTTGGCTTCTCCGGGTGTGCAGTTGGTGGAGGGTGTGTGAGGATGCACAGCCGTGCTCCGGACTGTGCTTCCTTACCCCTCTGACACTGGTCATAGAAATGCCATCGTGGAATGATTCAGGTACAGTTGCCTTAATCATGTGTGTGAGTTGCTACAAATTCTCTGAAGTACCCACTTTTTAATATGTGAAGTCCTTTTCAAGCTGCAAAGCCCTCTGGAAGCGAGGTCTTTTGGACAACAGAGTTGAAATCCCTGCGCTGCCATGGTGGGAACCACCATCAGTCTGGAAGCTCCAGTAGAAACCATGATTTTCTGCTATGATATCCCATCCACCCCCTTTCTTCTGGGGAACAGGGCAGTTCTGAGCTACAGGGACGCTAAGAGAGAGGGGATGTGTATGTTAAAGGTATGTGACACATCCACGGTGAATAAGGGACAAAACCCATGGCTTTTCTCAGCCTTCTCTTCTGACGGGGGTAGCATTTCGATGACACCCCTCTGCCTCTTGAATTCCAGACACAGACACTCCCATTTCTATTCCCTTTCACAGCTAAAAGGTTGTTTTGTCTTTTTCCCCCCTCTCAATTCTAAGGAGGAACATTGCATTACCTTTGGTATTTGCTATGTTCCACCAGTGCAGCCTGAGAGGCCCCTGCAACATTAATCTCCTGTTACCACTGTGCCCAAAGGAGGCTCAATTGCCATTCTGGCTGTTGTCTCTAACGCACAAGAGCTTGGATGCAAACAGGGTCTTTCAAAGGGAAACACTTTGCAGCTCTCAGTGCCTGAATACAGTCCTAAAGCAGGTTAGCAAAGCCAAATTGCAGGAAAATCTGAGAGAAAATATTTCCGCTTTAAGCCCCCAATCAGAATTTCAATAGTGTGCAAGTTTTGTGTCACTCAAAAGTATTTTAATTTCTGGTCCCTTTAGTATCGGACTTTTTCTGCTGATAAGAACAAAAAATTTCTACACATGCACAAAGATATTAAACCCCTTACAGAAGGACTGTCTTTATGGGATTCCTTCCTAATGAGACCGTGATCCTTTGTGAATAACTCTGGTAAGTCACAAGGACAGCACAGATACTAATTAACCTATAACATTGCCATTAAAAAGTCATGACATGAGTTAATGCACTTACTAGGGGAGTTATTTTTCCTTTCATAAATTATGTTTTCTTATGGCTCAATTAAGTATTTTCAACCACTGTTCCTTACCCTGTGTTTTTTTCAAAAGACAGTCACAATCCATTTTAAGGGGAAAAAAAAAGAAAATATAACCTTTAAAATAGCAAACAAGTAGTAAAAACAAGCAAACTCCCACTCAGTTCAAATTCCAGTGCAGATCTTGTTGGTCAAGTAATACTGATGCAGATGGGATTTTTTATGCATCGTGCAGAGCCATCTCTTCACTGAAAAACATACTTCAAACAGATGCAATGTTAGCAGACACCCGGATACTGAGCAATTGATTATCCTTTTTGCTGCAAAATAACCTGCTGTATCTGGGTTTGATGGTGCTATGTTTTTACACTTTGGTTTCTTATGAAACCAATATAAAAAACAAAGTGGATAAAGGTAGCATTTGTTAGACTATAGTCACAGCTGAATTTCAGCATCTGGATGCAGAAGGAAAGGTTCAGCTAAGGAATTTAACTGCATGAAAGCAGCTGTATTAATCATAAATCAGCTACAGAAACACCCAGCTCTCAGTTCCAGCTAATTTTCACCGTGATGCAGCCACCTCTGGCCCCCAGCTTCCAGAGGGAACCATCACCTGATATACATCCTTGCTATGATTCACTCCCTTCCCAGCACGGAAGCACTCATAGCATTCCCAGCTCAGCTCATGTGCTGAGCCAGCCAGGACATGCAGAACAGCCACTCGTGGTCTACCAGCAGCCACAGCCACTGCTCCCAGACCTCCTTTTGCCAAGGTGGGCAGCAGCACTGCCCAGATGGTCCCTGCACCCCCTCCCAGTGCCACTATGGACCACGCCGCTGGCAAGGTGGGGATCTGCTGGGGTCAATGCTTCTCTCTGCTTTCCCACACAGCCCTCCCTCCACCTGGCCATGGCCCAGCACAGTTTGTGCTCTTTAGGCAGCATTGCCCTGGGGGTTTCCTGCAGCCATCTGCCCGATGCACCATCTGAGCAGACCTTCTGCTAATTCTGCCTCCTGAGGAGGGAGCCGGATACCGCCAGGCTCCCCCACCACTCACCTCAAAATAAATAAATAACAAGGCAGCCAGAAGAGACTTTTGTGCTGATGCAGTCTGGCAAAAACAGCATTGATGGACTGTTTGGAAAGAGACAGAAAAATGACAGGGTCCATCCAGCCTTAGAAAGCCATCCCTGCCCGGGCTTTGCAGCAAGTGCTATGGAGAAGGAATGAGGATGCTGCAAGGTATTATCCCCATGGTAGCACCAGGCTGCAGAAAGGATAAACCATGGCCACTTGAAAACTGCAAGGGACTTGGGGGAGTCTCTTCTTAGGGAGGGTTGTGGTAAATCCTAGGATTGGCTTCCCTCAGGCTGGGAGATACTCCGGTTTGAGGTCTTCTAATTCCTATCTGCCAAGAATGAAAACAGGTCTTCAGAGTAGGAAAGGATGGGACACAACATCCACCTCTTCTCTCTCCCCATTGCCACCCTGCTCTGGAGAGAGGGACAGGAGAGCAAGGAAAGTGGTAGGCAAGGGAAAAGGAGATGCAGAGAAGCACTGCACTCAGGCATGGCTGAAGAGACCAGACTATGAGGGCAAACACAGAGTGAAGTCTAAGGCTAATTTCACAGTTATTCATGTGGCTCTCACAGGTATATGAGGTTGTGCCATTGCTGGTGTGTCACCACAATCACCCCCCATCACATCCGGTCTCTGCAAACTCAGGCTCACAAACCGTTTGAGGGTCTCCAGTTGCCTTCAGATACTGGGAGCACTTGCCTGAAGCTGTTTATAAAAAGCCTGTGCAGACACCACTGAGAAAGAGGATTCAGGAACCAAACCTCTGCTCACACTCCACTAACAGACAGCACCCCCTCACCTCCCAATCCCTTTCCAACCTCTGCTTTTCCACCTAAAGAGAAACAGCCTGCAGAGCCTCGGACTGTGATTAAGGGCTGAAATGACACTCACTGAAGGGGAGGATCCTTTTGCAGATTAGGCTGGGAACATCTGCAGGAGACAGGCTCTACCTAGGATGGAAAAGTTTTGCAGCAAAGCTATGCAAAGGCAGACTGAGTCAGAGCCCTTCTACAATAGCATGGTCATACTAAGATCAAGCTCCTTGGCCATTGTTAGCAAAAACTGACCTTCTGTCCTGCCCTCATCTGAGGGCTGACAAGCTCATCAGCCAGGCAGGTATATGATGGTGGTGGAATTAATGGGAACCTTCTTATTTTTCTGCACAGCCTCCCTGCCTACCCCAATGGCTGCAGCAGCCAGTTCCCTGACAACTGCTGAGAAGGCGGCTCTGCCATCGGGGCAGGGACAGCACCGCATGTGCTCAGCCTCTGCTTGAAGTAATTAGGGCAAATGCAGATTGAATGCACTAAGGAAGGGTGGGGGCAATGAGGGAGGAATTGCGAGAACATCAGGTAATGCCAGGCCATGGGGCAGAGACGGATGGCACAGTTTCCCTGCGTCAGGCTTTTGGTCCCAGCAGGTTAAGGTACAGCCGCTCTGACAGATGCAACCACCCAGCTTGGAGGGATTCAAATTAAGGTCAAAAGGGATAAAGCAATGGTGAGGAAATGAATGCATTGTTCCTGGCTCACAGTCATGCCCAGATGCACGTTCCTCATCCTTTATGAGGATAATTAAAATGCATCATTTTTGAGTGTGTGGGCACATACATGCGTGCACACACCATTTACTTCCCTGGAAAGGAATATGACCATAGGAACTATTTTTTTTTTCACTGCCTCTGTAGCACCTATCTAGATTTTAAGCTTGGGAAGAGGGGAGGGAAAATGGGAAGGGAAAGAGTACTCATTTTCTGTGTTTAATGTCACCAGAAGAGGAGTGGGAAGCTGCTCACAGCTTTTCAGTCCTGAGCAGGGATTTGGTGGCACACTAAATGTTTGTGCAATTTCCCATTTGCACAGAGCAGGACCTTGTGGTGTCTGTGGCTGGAACCGGGCCCACGAGGGGCAGGCTTGCTCCCCCCTCCATCCATCTCCATCACTCAGCAAATTAATTAGCCATTACTCTTAGTTCTACAATGTAATTTCAGCCCAAATCTGCAGCAGCAAATTCTGAACCCATCCCAGAGCACAGTGCCAGCTGTGCCCAGTGCTTCTCTGAAAACCATGAAGGTCCTACATGCCAGGGCTTCGTTCCCTCCTCCTCCTGGACAACATGGCTTGAGGCTGTGACAGATTCTCTTTGCATCCTGCTGCGCTCCACAGTATCTAGTCAAATGTCCATGTCTAAAATATGAGTCTTAAGATACAATTCATTTCTACATTGGTGCCCAGAAGCATTACCCAGACCGGGGGGCAGATGAGCTCAGTGCTGTGTGAGGGAGAGGATGGAGCTGCCCACAGCTGACAAGACTGTTTTTGCTCTGTGAGGCCACTGGACACTAACAGGACTCCAATCTTCACTCTTCCAGCTGAGGCACACAGCCTGTATGCCCACCTCAGCAGGATGTACCTTCTCCTAAGGTAGGCACACATTTTGCCCTAAACTTGAGATGTGCCTGAAAGCAGAGAAGTATCTGAGCTCTGTGCTTAAGGTTTGTAGAAGTTATTTTTGCTGACCTCTAATATTGCATTAGTGCCTGCCAGTGGATACACAAGTGCACTGAGGAGAGGACTGAATGCCTCTCACCCGTTGTAAATTTGTGATGTTTGGGAATTTGTTTATTCCTAGCTAGAAAATGCTAAGACCATCAGTTATGTCCTCACTATTCTCATCATGCCATCTAATTTATACTGACCTTCCAGCCGGAGCACAGCCCTAAATTGTCACAAACAGTCAGCTCTCCATTACACGGCTCAATGGAGTGTGGGGTAGAGACATCTGTGTGCATGGACTCAGTGCTGCTGTCTTAGTCAGCACAGGGTCCTCAGGTGTAATTAGCCTGGACACTGCACTGAATCCTGGCTGACTCTCCCACAGCCCTGGTCTCCAGATCATAAACCTTTCCAGGGTGCCAAGGCACATGGAGCAGAGACAGTGCTGCAGTTCCCTGCTCACCTCTGGCATCATCAGCCTCTGCCTCCATCCCAGGCTGCTGCCTGGGACACACATCTGTGTCCCACTGAGCTGGCAGCAACACTGGGGCTACTGCAAAGCCCGTGTTCGTTGCTTTAGCTGGACTAGGGCAGGTTCCATCCCTCACCCTGACAGCCCCTCTACACTGCCTACCTCTGCATCCTCTCCCCTAGGAACCTGGGTGGGAGACAAGCAAAAGTCACACAGGATTTAGTAATTCATTGTCTCACTGCTAAATGTCTGAATTATGGATTCTTCACCAGGGACTTGACCAATATTGCCTGTGAGCTGAGGAACAGGCATCTTCCAAGAAGGTTGGGGACCATCACCACTTTGGTCTACTTCAGGATTTGGTCCTCAAGCAACATTGTCAGCAATTAGCACAGATGTATTTTAGTTCTGGTTATAAATGTCTTGCAGCTGCACTGATCAGGAGCTGAGCATAAATAGCAAGTGAGAGAAGTCTGTTTGGGCTCTTTTCTGATGTAACTGGCTCTGGATAGAGTCAGACTTATTTTCCTTCTCCCAGAGGCTGATGGTGTCTTCAAATATGTGAAAGCTGGGATGTGAGTGGGAGGGGAAAGGAAGCATCCCGGTCTTTGAATATTCAAATTGCTTAGACATCAAGAGTAACACTGTCTGCTGGTGGGATCAGCAGAAGCTGGCCAGAAGCTCTCTCAGAGTTCAAGTGCTCATTAATTCATCAGTATTCACACAGGGTATTCAATCAGGACTGACTATTGAGGAATTAAGATATTCAGAAACACTACAAAATAAAGAGCACGGAGATGTTTGTATTCCATCTTTCTACTGATGACCTGCTAAACATCAGATCTCAGAACTGCCTACCAAGGCCTCAAATATTATCAATAAGTCTTGCTGCCATGACATATTTATCTCGAGGGGTATGGCACAGCACCTTCTGAGTAGCTGTACTGCCTCTGGTTCCCCAAGCTTGAATTTCTTCCCCAGGCAACCTCATGCCTCAGGCACTGTGTCCCAGGGTGTGCTCCCTCCTCTCTGCTGCAATGGCAGATGAAATGCTTTGACACTTTGCAAAAGGGTTGTCTTTGAAAAAGGGCAGCAGCGCAAGATGCAAGTCTCAAAAGAAGAGGCAGAGGGTATAGTCCAGTATTAAAAAGAATAAAGAGGAAAGGGATATATCCCTGCTGACACTCTGCACAGTTTCAGCTTCCTTGGCTGGTATCCCTCATTCCTGCTCCAGTATCTTTGAGTACCTGGGAGCAGGACCTGACCCAGCAGCCCCCTCAGCTCCTCCTGCCACCCCCAGTGCACTGCTGGCTCCATGGGCACAGCCGTGTTACCGAGCCATGCACGGCCCCATTAGCATCCCCTGAGCCAGCGCAGATGGACACGCTGGCTTCAGCAATAAAGAGAGTTTGAAGCCATTAAAAAACGGCGAGAGCAAAATGAACCCCCCTGCAGAGCCACTGCCATCAGGAAAGCAACACCAGCAGCAAACAAACAGAAAACAGTATTGGAATTTTTGCCAAGGCAGTCCTGGTTGGAAAATGAACAACATGGACAGTGCAGCACGAGCCAGATGCAAAGAAATTCAGACTGCAAGTCTAAAGTGGTTCTTGAAGCAGTGTGAGATGCTTGATCCCACACTTGCATTAGAGGTATATAACAAAGGGGCAATTGTCGAAGGGCTGTGGAATCAGGACTGACTATGGCAGGCAACTCTGCTTAAAGACACGGTTAACTGCTGCACTGAAGTAATAATCCTGCGCTAAATCCAGAATTTAAATGCCTCAAGGGCTTAAGGGCTGTCAGGAGCTGCAATTCATTTCCAGGGGTTTTATTTAGTTGCAGCAGCAATTTTACCTGAGGGTGAAAGTAAATTTGAGAATTACAGGGCTAATAATTTAGCAGAATTGGCTGCGGTATTTTCTTAAAGAAACACAAACACACACAAGCTTGATGAAATGAGTTCTGCACTTTACATGCTTGCACATTTCATTTGAATGAAAATGATTAATGGGAACATAAAGATAAAACACAGCACAGTAATAAAACAAATCAGCTCTGCCTCCTAAAGGTCAGAGCAAACCTGCCTCCTCATTTGGAAATCATCTCCTAGGACAACATCAGGCATTTGCTTCTGCACACACCTCTTGCCTCTTCCAGCTGATAATTGCTGATTCCCAACATCCCAAGCAAATGGATGAAGCAGAAACTAAACACATTCTTAGCCAGACAGGCAAGACATCAACAGAAACAGTGATTTCCACCGCTGGCTCTCTAATCTCAGAGAACAACCTTTTCCTATCTATCACCATTATTTGCAGTAAAAAAACCCTAGGAGTTCCTTTGTTCTGTACCTCAGTTCAGCTTTGAAGATGCTTTCCCACAGGAAGAGAAGGGGACTCAGGATAGCATCAATGTGCAATTTCCATCACCAGGAGGGTAAAATAACATAACAGTTCATAGGGAGCTTTTTCCCTATTGCCTTGGTCCCAGGAACAAATAGAGCAAACAACCCTCCCCACCAACCCCTTCCCATACTGTGTGACACCACTGAGGGACAACACTGCAGAAGTTCCCATCTCTTAGCCCAGCCAAACTGGTGTTTCAAGGGAGGGAAATCAGTGATCTGGGAGACTGGGCCCAAAACAGGATCTGAACTTTCCAGCTCTGAGTCTGTCTTGCAGAAAAACTCCACAGGATTTGAAACCACCTTTCCCCTTCCCTGCCATTATTATTGGGAATTATGTTCTTTTCTGCATTTCTAATCGGGACAGAACAGATGGCAAAGGCTTTATTTAATCATAAAATATGTCCATTCAATAACCCATGCCATTAGGGATTCGACAATGCAAAAGGAATCAACATCCCACCACTGTAAAAAGGTCCTCCTGCCCAAGCCTACACACCTGAGCAAGAACCAGGATGGACTCAGAGACTCAGGTTGGACCTGCTGAGCCTTGCTTAGCTGCCATTCCTGCTTCTCAGAAGCCTTATTTCTTTAGTTTTTTTGCCCTTTTTCTTTTCTGTTTTGCCTGTTTCACTGCTGTGTCTGGAGATTTTGAACCCTGTGCTCAGCCTTGCCCTAACACATGAAAACAGTAATATCTGTTCTCCCTAACAATTGCTTAGGGGTCCAGGAGACAGGGAGATGTACCAAAGGAAGTTGGGTCCCACTGCCACCTCTGACACCAAACTGTGGGGAGGGAAAACCCATCCATGCCTCAGTTTCCCCATCTGTGCTCAGGAATAGCAATTAATACTCTGTGAACAACCAAATATGTGGTTCACTGACAGTTTGAAAATGAACCAACACAACTTCCCAAAGCAAAGCGTGGCATTTTATTTCAGGTCTTGGTCTGAAACAAAGATTGTCTCCTTTAAAGGAAGGGAATGACATTTTGAAACACACACAAAAAAATCCCCCCTCTTTTTTTTTCTTTTTTGTCCAACCCCACCAATAGCGGACTTACCAACAGAAAGAGAGCCCAAAGTCACAGAAACCTAGAATTAGATCAGGCAGCTCTGGAGCAAGTACTTTTATGAAAGTAAATAATTTGTTTCTAGTCTTGTTCCCAGCTTCCACTGGTGCAGAGGCTGTCCAGGGGTGTGAAAGGAATAGTTTCTGCTAAATAAAATTCATTCAATGCCAGCTGGACTAATTTTAGTGCTCTAAAACCAAGACATTTCAGATTTTCATTCCCAAATGGTGAATTGGTACATTTACCAAAATAAATTACTTTGGTGTTTTGGGGATTTAGTTGGTTGGCGTTTTTTACGTAAATGAGGAAAGCAAAAAACCACAGAACCTTCAGGTATTTTCCTTTCCTTTTCCATCCCTACCCTTCTGTTCCCTTTGGGAAGGAGAGAGAGTGTTCAGCTTCTTCCCATGCTCAGACACAGTGAAGAAAACAAAATCCTTCTACAGGAAATACCTTGCCTCTTCAGAGATTTTTTTTTTTTTTTACTCATTTTATAGAAAACCTGAGAAGCATTTTGGTCCCTTTGGTTGTGGGAAAATACCTTTGAATAGTGATTCATTCAGAAATCAGATTTATGTAGCCAGAGGGGAAACAGAGCCCATGACACATCCCAACAGGCCCTGAGAGCCCCAGCTAAAGTGTGACACACACAGTAACATGTAACACAACCCCCTCTGGGGTGCCAGTCAATCCCTGCAAACGTGAGGCAGAACCTGATGTGCTCCCTGACATCCTACAAGCCCAGAGAGCCCAGACCCCTCAGCATCCCAGTCTTGGGCTTTAGAACTCACCATCAGCCCTGCCATGGTGGGATGGCAGCTGCTGCAGCTCCTCACAACCCCTGACACCCCAAAACACATCCTTCAAACATTCCTATTTGTCTTGTGTTATTACCCAGCTGGATGGTCTTCCTTTTGACTTCCTTGTTGACTTTTGACTTCCTTTGAGCTATTTTATGGGCTTATCTTCCTCCCAGCTCTTATTACTACCCCTGAAATCCTCCTCCCCCTGGTGGCATTAGAGACACATTTTTGGCATTTGTGACTGTTCCCACTCTGTCTAGAGCTGAATTAAACAGTTTCCAAGTGCAAAACAGCATGACTGAACTCCTGCTAGACTTTCATAATGAATATGAAGTTGCCAGACAGTAGAGATTCCTAACTTGACTCCATTCTCCAAATCCATTTATCAGTGCTAATCAGCCAAGACCAGACAAGTCTTCCCATTTTGACTAGAATTACTTTTGTTTTTTATGATAACAAAACAATTCTTGCAAAAATAACAGTATATCATCCTCTGTGAAACTCAGTATTTCACTAACACAATGTGCTAACTCATGACTCAGACAAGATATTGGCTGCAAAAATGACCCACTTGACTCATCTTTGTTAATGGCAGAAGTTTCAGAGATATATCCGAGATCCTGCCGTGAAATGGTCAGGCCTGAGCTAGCAGCCCTGGATCTGAACTCTCTCTGGGCTTTGAAGACACTCTGATCTAGCTCCAAAACTGCTCGTTTGGAGGATACAGTTTATCCTCTCGGATGTTTCAGCAGCCAAATGAAATCATTGGATGGTTTTGTAATGTGCTCAACTGGGACACCGCAGGTTGACTGTGCTGACATAGCTGCTGCCTGGGACTGTTGCAGCTGGCTAGCGACAGGACTCGAGATAAAATGGTCATTTTGCAGCTCTGAAGTGAAGGCATGCTAGGTAAACACAAGAAGAAATCGAAGCCTTCCCAAAACACCAGATTACGGGACCAAAGCTCTGCAGCCAGATGCCCATATCAAATCTCAAAAGCTGAGGGGCAGATAAAGATTTCTTTTTGCCCAGGAAAGACTTTCCTTTTTCCTGCTGATCTTGGCCAGACTGAGGGAGCTCGTTGTGCACTTGTATCCACTCCCTAACAGCTCCAAGTAAGAGGTGGTTTCTGACAGCTTGACCACCTCTCACTCTTGCAAGCTGGCTGCCTTGTCACTGGCAAAGTCCTCAAGCAGATCCAGCTGCCCAGACAGAGCTGGCTTGTGCTTCAAAACGTGGCAGGCAGCCAGAGTGGCAGAGGGACGTGCTGGCTTTTCCCTACGCAATCCCTTAACAAGGAATCCTGATGTTCCTGGGCACAGCTTTCTTTCCCTGGATACCTCACACCTTCCAGCAGTCTCTTTGATCATTTCTGAGACTCCTCTTAGCACAGAAACAAACAACCTTTTTATTTTCTTTCTCTCTTGGGATGAGCATATAAAAACACACTGTTAAACCGGAAATTCCCTGGTCTGGAGAGGTAACTCCAGGCCACTCTAACCAGGTGAATTCTACCCTTGCTATTTTAGCATTTGGCCCTACTGAGGCTTGTGTTTTTCCTTAAGCCATCCAGACCAGACATATGCACCCTCTCCCATGGGGAGTGAGCTTTGTTGAGGGTGCCTATGCTGTTAGGGATGGACAGAAGGTAATATTTCTATATTTTTTTGCTAGCCGTCCTGCTTGCTTTGACACAGATGGTGAGACCAGGCCATCTTCAGATGGTACCTTCTGCCCCAATATATATCACTTCCCCTTCTCTAAAGATGCCTAAGTTTTACAAAACCTGTGTGCGTGCTTGATCCCTAATCCCCTTCAGACACTAGGAAAGGATTAGCACAAGCAGTTTAACCCAGACCTCTTTGCTAACCATCCTCACCTTGAATGGGGTGGGCAGGGAGCAAGCACAGTTCAGTAGCACGAACAAGCCAGTAGGGCAGTGACCAGTTCAGCCAGCTGAGGAAGACCCAGACCTCTACTCATAAAAATCCCCACCACTTTCCCATGTCCAAATTCTGGTCCAGGATAGAATTTAGGAACAAATCAGCAGCAAAGACCAACTAATTTCGCTGTCAGAATGGTGCATTCAGCTTGCCACAGAAAGTCCGCAGTATCAAAACACAATTAAGTAGTTGCACATCGACAGACTCTCCTAATTGCTGCAAGGAGCAATTCAATTTTGTTTTCAACACTGAAATGAGTCATTACCAGTCTATAGGGGAAAATTGTGTTTGTGGGGTCATGTTTTTTTATAGCATATGCTATCATCTTCCCAAAAGTTAGCTCTTTTACTGCTGACAATATTAATTTTGGATGGATTCTTCCCTTTAGTAACTAAATTGAGATATTTCTAGTTATAGGAACAATGCTCCACTGTAGATCAGAAACGCCCAAAGCCATACTCTCCTATCTGGGGTTATGAAAACAAAAATTAAGGTCCTTTCTGCTTTGCGAAATTCAACTGCTTCATAATCAAATTCTAAGTAATCACAGTTCTACTCTGACTTCATTGTAACCCTAGTCTAGATAGAACCCTAAGCACAATTGGGCTAGTACCCCAGTTCAGAACAGTGATAGCTGGCTTTCAGTAAAGGAAGAAATTATTTCTGATAAGAAGGCAGTTGGAATGAAAGGTGGCAAAGGTATTTTGAAGATATTCCAAATTACAGATGCTGGCATATTTGGAATATACAGAGTATCCTAAGAATTGAAGCAACTTAGTGAATACTTAAAAGAAAGTTGAATTAGGTAAGGTCTACTACTTGGGTGATTGAGGATGGTTAAGAGCTACACTTGAACCTTACTAACAGGATTTTTTCTATTGTTCCTACAGCAATTTGAAAGCAAGATGATTGCAGAGCAATGAGATTCAGCAGCACTGAGTAAGTCCTGTTTTGAGAGCTCTGGGTTAAACAGCACTGATTTAGATGTTCATGCTTGCACAGTAGTTCAGCAAAGATAACAGGTTGCAGTAGCCACTTGGTAATTGACCTCTGGTGATTTAAAACCTTAATTTGCTTTCATGCTTTCTGATTTAAAGAAGTGTGTGCACTTGGGCATAACTGCCTTAAGAGATCTAAGCAATATTTTAGCCTGGATTCCTCAGAAACAAGGCTTAACGGAGCACAGAGACTATCCCTCCTAATAACTCCTAAATGCATTGGCCATTTTCAGCCAAATTTGTTGCAGGGTTCAGAGCCATGATACTTATAACATTTCCACAGGTTTTGTGAAGAGCCAGAGCCAAATAATCTCTTGCTTATCCTACAAGCTGGCTGTTGGTTGAGCACTGAGGGCAACTGACTTGGTCACAACAGGTTCTGTCTCTTCTGTGGTGGGCACTCCCATGGGACAGGGAGCCAGAAGAGGACAGCTGGGCTACTGTGGGGCTGAGTGCTAAGTGCAAAAGGGAAACCACAGGAATCTAGGCTATATTGGACCTGCTTCTTGTTGAATGTCCTGATTATAAATAACCCTGTTATAGCCATGACTTCATGACATTCCCTTTATACACAGCTACTGACACAGGGTCAAAGTGCCATTCTCTGGCAGAGACAAGCAAAGGGGTGAGAGGATTTTCTTTGTGCTCACCGGGTACTGTGAGAGGCACCACACGGTGCAGAGCCCTGAGTGGCACCTACAGGCAGGTGACAAAGCTCCCTGGGTGATTTGTAGGCTCCAAACAGCAAAGCTGTCACTGAGCCACAGTGAATCTTCCTCGGTCTGTACCTTTGCTGAGCTGATTTATTGAAGGTGTCAATAACAGAAGTGGGCTGGCGACCGACAGTAAAGTTCAAACCCTGAATTTCCTGCGTGTTTGCCCTCCCCTCTGCCTTCAGCACTCTGTTTCATCTTCAGGTGAGTTCAGGTTTTGGCTGGCTTTCAGGGGCAGAGGGCTGCTGATAGCAAGCCCCACTGCTTTATCTGCACAGGGTAAATCAGAGGATGCTCATTTTCACTGCACACTTAACGATTGGATTAAGTTAACAGGAGTTAAAAGGCAAATTGGTCAAGCAGGAAGGGAAGAGCCGGAGTCAGAAGGTTCAGCTTCCTACTGCCCATTAAATAATTATATGTCCCTTTGGGCATAGCTTCCTCACTTTGAAATAAAGGTCAGTCCCAGTGTACTCTGGTCACAGGACAGTAGGCATCCCAGGAAAGGGGTGCTGCTTTGTTATGACTTCTATTCCTAAATTAAAAATCAGTTTCTGACCGAAAGCTCATTAAATTAAAAAAGAAAATTCTACAGACTGCAGCAAAATACAGTGTACCCCTCCTTATGCTACCTGCAAGATACCTGTCCAAACAACACAGATGGGGATTACAAGAAACACCAAGAATGCTTCAGAACAGTTAAATTTTCAAAATCAGGCTCTGTTATCTGCAGCTCTGAGACGCTGTGAAGCCTGTGCCTGCCCCAGTAGGGTTACAATGTATGGTGACATGATGCCACCAAGACCTGCAGGATTTGTCTTCTGGGCAGGGAGCCCAGGGCCACAAAGGGAAGTGCTAATAGTTAAACAGATGTCTGGAGCTTGCAGAAATAGATATTTTCCCAGGAATAAAACATGACTTGGAATAAATGTTTTATTCCATTGCACGTAATGAATGGCAGTGAATGTGATTTGGGGACCTGTCAAGACTGGGGAGCACAGACATAGTACATGCGCTGCAGACAGTATTAAAGAGATTTTTTTAACTGAAACACAGGGAATTGAGATCACTGGTAATTTTAATCCCCTTTGCTCTGGGATTTTTTTTTCCTTTTTATGATCACCTTCCTATGTGGCTGATAAAACAGGGCCATCAAAGTGTTTATTAGAAACTCTTGCAGGGACTAATGCATATGCAATTGCATGGAAGGTAAAGAGACATCCGCTGCTCAGCATTTCCAGCAGATTTAGCATCAAGCTCAGCTTGCAGCCAGCCAAACAACGCTATTTGCTTCCAGAAGAAGTAGTGGAAAGGAGTCACTAGGAAATAAATAAAGGACGATGCTCAACCCAACAGCTGCTTGAACTGGTCTGATCTGTGGCAACACCACTTTGCAGAGGAGCTTTTCATCAATCTCTGTGTATGGCTTAATAGAGGCTGTCAGGGATATGGAAAACTGTCATTCTTGTGTGGATCAGAACAGCTCTCACCCTTACGCTTCCTAGACAACATACTGCACAGCTTGTACCAGCATGGGGGATGAGGCCAGCGTCTGCTACATTATCTCCTTTCCGGCTGCTAGAGCTGTTTTTAAGAGGGGATTTGCTCCAGTTTTTATTAATTGCTTTAGCAGGCAGAGTGTTCTTGTTGGTAGGTCAGCTTGCTCCTTCAGGAGGAACGTCTCCCTTTGACAGTTAAATTTTCCCTCTACGAGGCTCAGAGAGTCCCATGTGAGGAATGTCATGTGTGGTTTCACCTGGTTTGTTAAAGCTACAAAGAGGCTTGTCCTGGCAAAGGAACATCGTGGTGCTATTAAAAGAGAAGAATGGCAACAGGGCATCATCTCCAGCTAATTGTTCCATCAACTTGGAGAGCAACAACCGCTTGCTAAATAAGGCTCTTCTTTTCTGCTTTGCCGTTGTGCTCTTCTGGCTGCCAAGAAAAGCTCTGACACTGAAGGCTTCTCAGGGCCTCTAGAAATGTTGCCTTTGGTTTTAGTCCAGAAAGACAAAATGCAAAACCAAGGGCTGAAAAT
Organism: Sclerurus mexicanus; assembly: GCA_013396755.1. Taxonomy (NCBI): domain Eukaryota; kingdom Metazoa; phylum Chordata; class Aves; order Passeriformes; family Furnariidae; genus Sclerurus; species Sclerurus mexicanus. The sequence goes on from VWZF01005020.1 coordinate 1,430,186, forward strand.
CAGAAGAAGTGAAAGCTCTAAGGAGATTTGCCCTCCTCCCACCCACCTAACCAGTAAGCATTGGATAGAAGAAAACGAATTAATGAAACTTGCTTGCTGCGTCTGCCTCAGAAAATGTTAATGCTCAGCTAAAGAAAAGCCACTTGAGAGTTTTCTCAAATAAGTTTATGTTTTCAGTTGCTTCTGGAAAAACAATCAAGTTTGCATATTTTTACCAAAACATTGAAAGTGCTTGAATCTTTTCTATTACAAACCAGGAAACTGAAGCTATTAAGCCAGTCCTATAATAAGATCTGAGAAGAAATAAAGAGCTATTTAAAAGTAGTTATTGCTCTTCATAATGAACTGAACTGGCAAAAATTCTTCTATTTTTTCCTGTTCCTGACTTATCCAGGAATCAAATATGATGCAAGCAACTATTAGTTAAAATACCAGCTCATGCGTGTTGATTTCCCTTGTCTCAGGGTCAGCTCATTTGCAATTTAAAGCATCAACAGTAAAATATTTCTGCACTTAAAGCCATATCTTTTCACCAGTAAATCTCCTTCCTGAACACACCTCCCTTCCGTTCTGGCATGCCCTTTTGTGGGCTGTCTTTAAATTTTGTGTCTTAATTTCTCCTTCCTTCTTCCCAAGCAGGTGACCAGAGAGTGAGCCAGGCCAAATGCTTCTGAGTGCCAAACTTGGCATCAGCATTATTGGTCTGTTATAAACAGCAAAGGTTCACTAGGTTATGCAGATGGCTCCAAATCTGTAATCTTAAAATTCTGGAGCAAGTCAGTCAATAAAGTTCACATAAGGATCAAGGTCTCCTTGCAGACACTAGTGGGAATGAGTAGGCATTTCTCACTTTTGCAAAAAAGAAAGGAAGAGATGGTGGGGAGAGAGAGACCAGGGCTACCTCTGAACTGAACTGACCAGCCTGATTACCAGAAGCCCAGGGGACACTGGCAAGAACATATATACATAAGTACATGATTAGTGCCTGTATCCCAAGTCAAACCCAACTACCAGATCTGTGTGCATGGGACAAGCCAGTCCTGGCAGGGAATTCCTCTGATTCCAGTTGTGATTGACAAGAAAAGGAATAGGGAGATACGAGCTGAAGAGCTGTGTGCAGTAACCTTTCCCTTTGTCAGAAATGTCAAAGCAATTCCTAACAGCTCACTTTAAAATGCATTTTCCATCCTCTTTTTGACATCTTTCCGACCTCCCCAACATTGCCAGAAGATACAAATTCACCCTGACAGCCAGAAGAGGAAAGGAAAACAAGAAAGAAAAGAAAATAAAAACAAATCTCTCAACTCTTTCTAACCATCATAGAGGACAACAAGAGTTAGTATAATACACGTACTGACAAATCAAGCATGAACCATCTCTCCCCAAAAACCAACACTAATCAGGCAGGAACAAGGTTACTTATCCTACCAGGATCCAATGATTATTGTCTTATATCCCTGATAAACAATGATAGCCCTTCTCAATAAAGCTATAACAGGTTCTTTCTCTCTTTTTTTTTTTTTTTGATTGCTTTTCTCTTCTCACAAGCTTCCTTCATTCTTCTTCTCTGTCAGGTTGACTTACAGAACCTGACATCTTTGCATCAGGAAAGCTGTGCAGCTCTATTACTTGCTGCTGAATGCAGATGCATATCACAAAACCAAAAAAAAACCACCAAAACCCAACCCAAAACCAAACAACAATAATCCACAATAAAGAGGAAAAGAAGAGGTTTTACTGACAGAACTCTCACATTTGCCTTTTGGGACTTAGTAGGTAAACTCTCTCTTACTAAACTTACATCTCTTAGTAATTAGGTATCGGATTTCATTAGCCATCCAGGCTTCTACTACCCTCAGTGAACAGAGGAAGGGGAGGACAGGAGAATGATTCACCATACCTTCTTTACAAAGCTATTTTGGGGTGGACTAAATCATTCTTTGGAGATTAGACAACTAGTATAGACTAGATGTCCAACCTCTACACTGCTACAGGATAAGATGTACTTCTGCCATGACACAAGGAAGCGTAGGTGCAAAGACTAAAAGCTGATAATAGACATCAGTGACAATTAGTTGGTTTTAAAACCCCTGGGAAGGAGCAGACCCAGGGAGAGAAAATATTTGTTCAAGGTCACAGAGAAGGTCACTAGAACTGCTCATGCCTCCTGAGTGCTCTTCAATGTCCTGAATAAAACATTAATTTATCATGCAAGGAATAAGATTTAGGAAATGAAAGTCCAAATGTCACACGCAATTAAAAGAAAAAAAAAAAATCAGAAGAAAAAGCATGACCTTACATTGCACGTGTTTAACTACAGTTTCATTTACATGAGCAGAAGCACACCAGTTCCCTCAAGCTTCTGAGGGAATTAGTAATAGGAAAACACAATCCTGTGCATTTTCACTAACTGCTTGCAGTAACAAAAACCCAGGGCACAGGGGGGTATCAATGATCACATCAACAAACCAAACTGAACCAAAATGAATACACTGCAGTCTAACCAGAACGGGGGCAAAAGCTGTGGGCAAAACCTCTAGGCAACAGTAGGACTTTGCACTGCGTTATATTAATGCTGCCTCTGGACGAAATGATGAAAAATACACTGAAAAAGTACTGCAAACAGCAGCTAGACACCAGTCTGGGAGTGTCCAGTGATGTAGGACTTCCATACATGAAGCCAGTTGTGACCAGAAGGTGGAGAAGCAAGCTTCACCTCTCCCACGTTCAACCCTCCCCAGCCTACAGGACACCACAGGAGACATAGGGAATCTAAAGGACCTTCTGGGGACCTCTGGGTAAAGGAAGATCATTAAATATTTGGTGTGATTACCATATGAAAAACAAATAGCCTCAGCCATGGACTTGCACATAAATTGCCAACTGCAGCATGCTCAAGACAGCAGTCACTGTTACAAAATGCCTCTTGTAATAACAGTATAGAAAATTCTGCACAGAACTGAGGGATGTCTTTTATCCCACCACATTATGTGGTGATACCACCACATCCCTTTGGACTGTTCTTTTGGCTGTAGCCACTTTCTTAAAACAAGAACTGCCCACTGAACCAATGCTTCCCTGCCTCCTCCTCCAAACACTTCATAACCACAAACCTCAGCTGTGCTTACTCGTTTCCTGTGTTTACCCAACAGATCATGGCAAAAAGAGAGAAGAGAAAGGAGTTTATAATAGGAGAATAATCAATACTGACACGCCATCGCTGTCTGCAAGGCAATCATTAGCGGCTCAGGAGAGACCTCAGTGGCTTGTGTTTGCTCGGTATGTGATTGCCTCCTGCAGAGAGCTAAGCTGCTCTGAAAGACTTCAGCAGGTGCCTTTTCCTCCTCCAGCCCAGGGAATTCGGTGTAAGTCAGGCAGCTAAATTACACCTCTGGGTTATTATCAGCAGTATTAATTACTGTGTTCTCCCTAATTATCCTCTCTTAACACACTCAGTTGGTTTGCAAGAACAATGCAAGGTTGGCAAACAGTGGCATTTAAAATTGATTGGGCCAGAGGCTCAACTGATACAACACAACACAGCAGGTTTATAGAAAGGTCAGTTTAGACGTGGAGTTTATCCACTGGTTTATGAGGGTGTGAGCCGAGCTGCAGCAGGCTGAGATGCCCTGGCCAGCTGGCGTGAATGGAGACAGAGTTTTGGGTCAGTTGTTCACTGGCTTACATCATGACCCTGTGCAAAGTGCTATTCCCTACCACAGTTCTAATGTGACTTCCTGACCTACATTAAAATAAGCAACACAATATCATCATCCAGAATCAGGACATTCCTTTTGTCCTCTGTTTCACCCTGCATGAACTGCAGGTAGGCTTTGGAAACCCAGGGAGACTCTGATGTGTTTTGGCTTCAAATAACCAGACCTGAGTGATTCACACTCAGATCACTGGCATGGAAAGTCACATTTGCAACATAAGACAACTCAGTTGTGCACTTCCTTACCTTTGTTGTTCAAATGCCTCTCTCATCCTAGGGTGGCTCCCAGCTTCTTGGATGCAGCTTATGTCTGGAACACACAACTCATCTCACAAGATTCAACCCATCTCAAATGTGGTTGACAAGGATAAGGCTCAGTCACCTGACAGCCTGACATTGGAGCCTTGATAGATTTGCTGCCTTGGGGGATGACAAACCTACCCCATCAAAATGTACACACGCCCCCATCAAATAGATCTGTTCCTAAAAGAGCTCTAACATTCAGATAAAATGTAGGAAAAAGAAGAAAGAAAATACTACAATCCAGAGTTCACTTTCTTGAACTAAAATCTTTCAGCATGATCCTTTAATGCACATCTGTTCAAAACCTCAATCCAGCACCTCTAGCTATGGATCATTGTCCTCTCTGTCCCTCAAAATGTGTTTCTGCTTTGTTCTCACTTGGTACCTATGAAAATCATGTCTAACTGGTCTTCTGTCCTGCAGAAGACATAAAATACAACAGTATTTGCAGAGATAGATTTTGAGAATGTCACCTGACTTTCTACCAAGAGCTGATCCAAGCTCTATTACTCTCCGCTTGCCAGCTCTGGGGTACGAAGTACTTTTTGCAGCTATCACCAGACTCCTGTGCTCATCTGCCTGCAGAGTTCAGAGTTTCAGTGAAGCACTCAGAAAATATAGATTCAAACACACAAGATATATTTGCCAGTGCGTAGAGAAGCAATAGAAATTTCATTTTAACAAACTGTTCTCTAGCTCAGAGAGTGAAATCCACTTTGGTGAAGGTCAATTCTAACTCTATGTATATCGCTTAAGTCCTTCTTAGGCCTGTAGTTGTCACAGAGGCCACGCACTTTTGGAAATGTTTGTCTTGACAGCAAATCCTGTGTTTTTCAAGAACAAATAGTAGCTGCTACATTTTAACACTTTCCCTACAACACAACCATGATCAAGGCAAGATGAGTGACAGCCAGTGCTAGGTACTCACTGTGTGGGCAGCAAATAAGATAAATCTGCCCATTTCATGTCTAATTCCTGCTCCTGCAGGAATCCAAAGATGTCTGCAGATCCACAAACCCACAGGAGGATGAGACAGTGCCTCAAACATCAGAACCCTTCTCTCTTAGCCAGCAAACCTCCATCCTTGTAAACCACTTCCATGGCTACGAGCTCTCAGAAAGTAGCACTATCTTGTTCCACCAGCAGTTTTGCATCCCAAAGGTGACCTTCTCCTTGATGCTGCACAATGGTCAGGGTGTAAGATGGGATGCACAGATTGGGGACTGATTGCTACCTGCACTGGGCCATTTTAGGTGATTCCACAGCCCATTTCAGTCAAAAGCAATCTTTCCAACAAGCTTTGGATCAAGCCCGGCATAAATTGAGCTCCCAAGGCCTCCTCTTTGGAGGAGAGTGTGCAGAACAGTGTTTGTGCTGATGGATAACTTGGCATTGTAGTAGAAAGGTGCGGGAGATCCAAAACCCTGCTGTTGTTAATATACATGAGTCACCATTGCTGCGTGTGCCAAACATGCTCCCAAACAGAGCTGCAGTTTGCCCTTGGTTGTTTAGCTGGGCAAAGGCAAGTCTGAAAGACTTGGGTTATTTCAGTGATTCAAGATATCGACATAGCAGAAATCTCTGTCTCAATCTGCTCGCTGGCAAACATCAAACAAAGACTGTTGTATGTTTGCATTTTATTAATAGTTTACAAATTGGATTTTTCTTGTCTTTTGTTCCTGCTGATCTCACATAAAGCTATGAAAATATATATATATGTCTGCCAAATACATTTCTTGGAGGAAAGTAGAAAAGTGTGAATAATGGCTTCTGAAGTATGGATAATTAGCAGATCAAATATCCCCAAGGACTGAGGAATTTTTTCATTCTCTTCAGATATTCACCATTCTTATTTTTCTAAATAAATTATGTGTACCCTCCAGGTACATTTTTTTCTTCTGTTTTATACAATAAAAATAGAGATGTCTACTGTGGGGGTAGGGGAGGTTACTTATTTATTTTAATTAAATTTAATGCTTCTGACAGTGAGAAATGAGAGTTCTGGCTGCAGTAAGGAGTCATATGGGCAGTTGCTATACAAACTCCCTGACTGTAGCACCTCTACCCTAATCTTTCCATTCCTACAAAAGGCTGTTCTTCAATTTAGTTCAGCAATGCCAAGCTAAAGAAATTTGCCAATGTCAGCAGGGTGGTCAGTGGACAGCAGGTACACAGCAAAAATTATGGACCCATTTCTCTCTGATTGCAACTCTCCCTTAGGTTTCCTAGTCATATTCCAATGTTTTTCCCTAAACACTGCTGTCTCATTTACTTGCTCCACTTCTCAATATATCCATAAATAAGAAACATACAAATCTCTGGAGTCACAAAAACAAAGCAATTTACTTCTCACCTGAAGCAGACTAAGGCTAGAACACAGGGAAGGGTCCTTTCCTTCCCCAGACCAGCTGCCACTAGAATCACTTATCACCAGCTGACAAATGCTCTGAAAGGTGTGTGCAGCTTTGCCCATACATTTTTAGAAGGAAATTAATAGATAAAAGAATGGCTGCCCCACTGAGGTGTTCAGCTTCTGATTTGTGCAGAATGCCAGGGACTGATCTTTAAAAAATGGGTAGGACTCTTGCAACTTTGGAATTCAAAAGAACAGGTATATCATAGCAATTCTCTTATCAAAAAATAGAGGTCCAAACTCTGTATTCTACTAAAGTCACAAGAAAAATGATGCAACTATTACTTATAAATAAAACTATTAAAGTGTTTCAAAGCTTGAGCTCTCAAACCTTCTTTTTTTTCGTCCCTAAGGAAACACTGTCATCTGAGAGGCAAAATAAAAGTCTTCCTTTAGAGACAGTAATTTAATATCAGGGACATTAATTAATTTCATCTTCACATCAATGCTCTGTTTTATTTAAACTCCCATTCTGCAGCCACTGGGGTGCTTGAGCATCTGCAGAGTCTGTGAAAGCCCTGGACTGCGGCCAAGGGGAGGTTTGGTGTAGGTGGCAGATGGCAGACTAATGTAGACATGACAGAACCAGCTCTAAGCGAGTTTGCTTGGGTAGCACAAGTGGTTTACCAAGAGTAACCTGGTGCTTAGCCCAGGAAAAGTAGGATGAACTACAACTGTCCACACTTAGCCAAGGCAATAGGATGACCTTTGGTAGCAACAATGAAATAATGCCCATTAAATAGATTTTAGGTACAAAGATGCCCTAAACCCATCTGTTCCTCATCTTTGTTGATGAAAGTTTGTAAGAGTCTTTCACCATGGAACCAGAACGGTGGTGAGGCACTGGCATGAGCTGCCCAGAGAAGCTGTGGATGCCCCATCCCTAGAAGTGTTCAAGGATGGATCGGATGGGACTCGGAGCAACTTGCTGTAGTGGAAGGTGTCCCTTCCAAACTAGAGCATTCTACAATTCTAAAGTTCATTGCATGTGTGAACGATGGTGATTTCCCACTTTAGAAATCTCTTCACTGGACTACAAGAGTAAATTCAATAAATGCACCCAAACATACATGGCACATCCAAATAAAGATGCAGAACAACAAAAGCAAGGTTTGACATGACCCAGAAATCTTTCTGAATTCTTAGCTACAGCCTGGTGAGGCCTGAAAAAATATAATTCAATGTCAAGGAAAGAGGTCATGAAACAGTGTCAAGAAGATATCTCTGCCAGTAACCCCATTGAAAATCAAATTGATCTTCTGTTACCTCATGCAATTAACCTATGTAAATATGTGCTAATGACCACTTCACTAGTACTTCCTGTCATGAAGCCACATGAAGATATAAGCAAGCACTGTTCAGTGCAAAACTTCTGTCTCAGCTGAACTTCATATGCAGGGAGATCTGCCTCAGTTTCTGATTCTTGGACTTGGATTCCTTCTAGGACACGAAAATGGTAAAGAAACAGGAAGAAAGTTAAGCTTTGCATTTTTTTTTTCCACAGAAGAGGAATGGTACTGGATTCAGGAGAACCCCACTGAATTTTAATTTCTTAAAGAAATAAGATTTATGTTGCTAGTTGCCTTCAAGATCTCAAAATGCCTCTTGAACTCCAGTGCCAGGTACGGAGTAGTCCCCTGCCCCTGCCTGTTACTAATCAGTATAATAGCAATAGATTAGCTCAGTTGGTTAGAGCATAGTGCTAATGATGCCAAGATCACAGGTTTGATCCCAGTACAGGCCATTCACTTAAGAGTTGGACTCAATGATCCTTGGGTTCTCTTCCAATTCAAAATATTCTGTGATTCTCATAAGTACTACTATTGTTGTAGGAGATGCTCACAGCTCTGATAACAGCTGGGTGCAGACTCAGCAAGAGGAATCCCAGTCTTAGAGTTCTTTGCCATTAGAAGTAAACTTCATTACTTTACTGCATAGATACAGATGGAAAACAACTTCTGGAGAACAGAAATACCCACATGATCTCTGCAGAACCCTCCAGCAGCTCTGCAGTGCGTCATCCCCACAAACACACATCACAGGCACAGTCCTCTGCCCCAGCACCACGCACTGTAGCAGGTTTATGTGATGTCAGTAATTCTCTCCAGCAGCCCAGCAAGTCTGGTGAAGCCCAAGGCTACAGGCACCAGTTTTATGATCGTAATAAACAGTTTATTTCCACACCACAGCCATAAACATTTCCAGGATCCCAGCCACGTACACAGGGCACCTGAGACATCAGCAGCTGTCTCCAGCTCCACTTGACCTCCTGAAAAAGGAGGCACAGAAAATGCTATCCCAGCAGGCATTAATGCAGGTTAATTAAACCTAAACTGCTCAGCAGGGGCACAGTGAATTGAGAAGCAGTGCTTCTGCAGGCTGCCCAGTGCACCAGTCCCACCGTGGCATCATCATTAATGGTTTTCACACAAGCCTCAGGGCTCATTTGCTTGACAAGAGCAAAGCAGTAATTTTACTGTTGAACACTTGCAAAAATGATGCCCTGACTGTTATCAAAAGTGACAGGCAAGTTATGTGAGCAGTTAAGTGAAGGTTACTTTTTAGGGCCAAACCTCTGAATAGATCAGACGTCAATTAGTTCATGCATGGAAGGAGGAGGGGAAAGAAAACAAAGAGGAAAAGGAGGAAGAAAGAATACAGGAAAAGGGAATAGAAATAGCAGGAAAGAGATGGACTTGATTTGTTTCCCTGACTCAGTGCTCTGAGGGATAGAAGGGGGAAGCTTTTAACATGCAGCTGCCTGCATTCCCTGGGGAGCTCTGACCATGCCAGTCCCCAGCAGCTGCTGCAGTTTAGGCAACGCAGCTGGACAGCAGGAAGAGCCTGAGGTTTCAGCACACATGGGAAAAGCACCCTTCAAGCGGTACCTCCCACCAGGTGTTGGGGCTTTGGCTTTCCTCTACATTCCTCAAGTGAAACTTTCAAGGTCCAACAATTTGCTTCATTTATGCTATGGACACTTGAAGAGGAACAAAATCATCTATAGAGTGAATGTAACTGGGCACCATTCCAGTTCAAGATTTTTAGAGTAAAAACCAGTCTTTGATGCTCAGGAAAGTGCTTAAAGAAAAACTTTCAGCTTTGACAAAGTTTCCCTAATAAAAAAACCCAACTGGTTACTGAAGTTGCATATCCAATTTGGTTGAGTCTAAATAAAAATGATCAGGTTTTCACCTTCAAATACTTCCTTTTCAAAATTTTAGTTATACTGGGCTTCAAAAGAAAAGCTGAAAAAAAAAGATAAAGTATTAAGTTGCAGTCAGAAATGAAGCCTTAGTTTAAAAATAACAGGTTTTGTTTTCTCATACTGAAAAGCAATACTTTTCTTATTGAACACAAAAAAGTGAATGAAGTCACCAACACACCAAAACAATCTGTTCATTCTGCTTCACCTGATGGCAAATGTGAGGAAAAGGAAGATAAGGGAACTCTCAGTCTGCAAACCTCCAAGGGCTTGGAAGAACCACCTGGTTCAGAGAGAGACTGTCATATCCCATCACCTGCAGGGTGAGGAAGCAGAGAAGCCTTGTCCCTGCCCTGTGTCTGTGAATGCCTAAGGGTTTAGATGTTAATAATTGTTACTACACCAGCTAGCTGCTGGATAGATTGCTCTGTCGGGCTTCTCTAAGATGGTGTCACACAAATCCAGTGGTTCTCTGAATTTAGTGAAGAATAAGATTGATGGGAATGAGGACAAGGAATAGGATTCCCCAGAATGGAGACCTGGAAGAATTAAACCTGTAGACAACAAACTGAATTCAAAGGTATAACCAGAGGTTCTCTTGCAGCTAATGATTTTAGAAACAGTCTGGGTCACAGTTTGAGAAACACTTTCTTTCATGACTAAGAGTGAAAAACAGCCTGCCCACTTCTCTGTCTCCCACCCAGAGTAGCTGCCAGGAGTGCAGGATATTTGGTCTCAACTAAGCTTACCCAGGTGGGGTGACAGCCTCTCACCTACTGGGTGACCCAGGAACACCAACCCCAAGCCCCAGGTCCCGCAGCCCTGTCAGGCACAGCCGTGTGCCAAGTGCCACCAGGCTGCACCGTGCTGGGATGCACTGAGACAGTTCACTGGCAGCAAGATTAAAGCACACCATTATCTATTTCCAGATAAGTTCCATTCTGGACCTGTCAGCCTTGACAAGACCATAAATACTTGTAGGGCTGAACTTAGGCTGGGTGAGCCTCCTTGGTTTGGGGTGAAAATATTAGAAATGGGAGCTTACTTGCCCAAATTCCCAGTCTCCCCATCCCTCCTCTTGACACCACTTCCCCACCTTCCTAACCTTTATCTCCCAAAGACAGGTCAGCATTTTGCCTACTGTTCTGCACCTGGAGCACACCCTGGCTTGGTTGGTATAATAAGACTTGATGCAGGCAAGGACTAAACCTTATAGAGAGTGCCTGTTGGTTTTCTGATCACATCCTGGGCTGGCTGTCAGGCTCCAAAGGCAACAGGATTTATTGCACTGAAACGCAGCAGCAGCAGCCGCCCGTGAGGAGCCTACGGAGCTTCATGCACAGGAATAAAAATTTCAGGGCCGCTTGGAGATATGAAATATTTCTTAATTACTTTCTGTTCCAGCACAGCTTGAGGATTTTGCTGCTGCTGTTGTTCTCTGGGCTTGTTCGGTAGTTTGGGCTTTTTTATTTCTTTATTTTTTTGAAAGTGTAGCTGATAGCAAAGCAGTATTAATACCATTGTCCATGCTGCATCTCATAGAAGACTCGCCATGGCTTTGCCTGGGGACTGGCTGCTTATGGTGGAGGCTGGCACAGAGAGGGTGCCAGTCTCTGTCAGCATGGGATCATTTACCTCATGCTGGAACACATTAAAATCTCCTCCCCTGAGACATTTCTCCATAATGGCTTTGCAGAGAGGTGCATCACTGTAATGCGTAAAAGAAGCCTGGGCGGACTCTTCTACCGATTCCCCTCTAGCCCTGCCAGATCGTGTATTGCACTAATGCCCCTGCTGCTCCCTTGGATTCCTGTGATTCCCAAGGCACAATTTTCCCAATCACCCTTGAAACAAGTCTTCTGTTCTTCCTGCCTAATGTCTGCCCCTCAAAAGTGATGCGTTTCACTGCCAAGGCCAACAACACCTGAGGCACAAAAGGTCCAGTAGGTGCTAAGTTAAATTTGTTTCTGCGCTGCTCCTCGCTGGGTCCTGGGAGGGAAAAGGGGGAAGTCTACATGGGAAATCAGAAAGCCCAGAGATTGAACCCTGTTCCTCCCACCATTCCCACATCCTCAGACTTTACCTAAATATTCCCTTGCAGTGACAGCAAAAGGAAACTGCCAGGGCAGAGGGAGCTGCACCCTATTCACAGCTTTCCTCTCTCAAAAAAACTATGGAAAGCTCCTCTTTTGCATCAACCATCAGTGAGTAAATAGCCCCACAGCTGAACTGTAGTAGGTTTTTTGGGCAGAGGGGTGCAGGTACCAGGCTACATGGGGAATACTCAACACCACTCATCTTCTCCTTGACCCAGGATGAAGGCCAGCTGGAATATTTGCCAAGGCAGACCAGACATGGCTGCATGACCCCATGATGAATTCCTTCACACTCACACACCTTTTTTGACTTCCCCCACCCCCTGCATGTCTGTGACACTGGCTCAGAGCCTCTTCTGCATCTCCAGAGACTAGAAAGGAGAAAGGAGCATATTGCTGTAGTAACCCCAATTCAACTCCTCCCAGCAATTCTTCTGGCTGCTTCTGGGTTGTGCTTTGCACCAGGCAAATACAAGACCCAGAAACAGAGCAAAAAGACTCCAACTCGCCTCATTCTCTGCAGCTGAGGAAGGAATGACTTTTCACCACATCTCCACATTTATTTTCCTTCTACTTCATACAGAAACTGAGAACAAGGCAGCACTAGAATTCAAGTCTTCCCCCCTGCCACAGTTAGCGCATCAACTTTCAACCACACAATTATAAAACATAAACCCCTGGACATGACCTTAAAGCACTCAAGCCTCCAAATCAGAGAAGTGGCACAAGCAGGACTTGCATCCGTGTTACCAGACTTGCTTAGACCTTGTGCCTGAAAATGACACTTTTCTTCCAGCATAGCAGGTTGGGGAGGACAGCAGCAGTGGCAGCTGGACGGGAAAGAGAATGACAATTTTGCCAGGACAGCCCAATGACCGTGGTAGGACATGTTTTTTAATCTTTTCTAGGTTAAACACAGGCAGTTGCGTCTTGTTATATTACATTATATAATATGATTTGCTGATATAGTTTGATAGGTTGAATCCAAGAACATCATGACTCATGTAGGAAATTGGAAGCCTCCTTGTCTCCAGAATAGTGTTTCCAGAAGCTAGAGTGAATCAAATTGATTGTGTTTATTTAGTTATTTTTACTGTTTAGTAAATAACTATTTAGTTAGTTATTTTTAAAGTCTGCAAGGAAAACCTCCCCAGATCTGAGAGGGGGAGAAAAGCTAAAGCCTTGGATGCCACACATTCTCAAAAATCATATATTTTTAGAAAATGTCAAAAAAGTCAAAAAAATGGAGCAGGGAACTTCACCAAAGGTGTGACAGAAATCCAGGGTTGCAGTCCCTGGATCCAACACTGGCTTCAGAGAAAGTCAGCTTTTCCCTGCAAAGCAGCTGGGCTGCCAAGGAGTTCCTTGCTTTGGGAGCTGAATGCTTTTGACAAAAAAAAAAGTAATAAGCTTTTTTGAAAACCTCCTTTTTAGCATCTGGCAGTCCTGGTTTGCCCAGACACGAAGATACACTTGACAATAGCATTGTAAATCTTAATTAAGATCTGTAAACTGTAGATAAAAAGGATTATATGAGTACACAAGTATCAGTATCAGGTATAGCCCCTGAGAACCACAGGCTTTCATGCAGCACCATGCACAGCGGCATTGAGAAATGTATGAATGTCACAGCATTATTGATTTGGTAGCTGCTATAAAGCTCCAGGATCTCTGGCAATAAAAACACAATAATGAGAAGTAGCCAGGATAGCACTATTTCTGCAAACAGTATTTGCATTCCATGGGACTAGAGCATAAGCTGTATTTATTGATAGAGAGGTGAGGGCTCGTTTGAATGCAAAGGATTAGCCAAGTTCATTTTGCAGAAAATGTACTGGTTGTGGTTTACCTTTTTAGCACTGGCTGCAAGGTATCAGTAAAAAAAGAGCAACTCATCCAAAAGCAAATGCTCCAGAACACCTTCAAAAGCTATAAAAAGAGAATATATCTGCTATTTAGTTTTTTGGAGGGATTAATTTTTTTTGGTAGGTGAAGCCATCAAATTCTCAAGAGCTAAAATACCAAAACCTTGGTCTATTTATACAGGATATGCACAACCTCATTAGAAGGTGAAGGAAAAGCTGTATCTTATATTGCCCTAATGAGTAGTTACTATTTAATGAAAAAGAAGGTAAAGTATTACTTTATGGGAGCCCAAAGTGTCAGAGATTTCTCTTGAGAGGGCAATATAATGTAATTAAGGCCAAGCGCAGCGATGAAAAGAGCTACCTCAGTGATGTATGTTGTCTGATCCTGCCTTCCCCTCAGTCCCGTGTAAATGAGGGCACAGCTGTAACAGGCTGCCTCCCGTGATTTACCGGAGCAGGGTATTTACAAAAGCAGAAAGAAGGACAGTTTGTAAACACCATTCTCTCTCCTACTGAGAGAAAGGCAAAAGATGCTGCTGTGCTCTAACAGGGGCTACATGAAACAAATGGCTGCTTTGCTTCTGCAGGTCATTAGCATAGGTACAGCCATAAATTTTGTTGTTCCCTGCTGCTGCTGCTGCAGAAATCCTGCTGAAACTGTCCTTTGAGCTCGTGGCATTGTGGACAAAAGGCATCCTCACCATGCATTGGGGACCCTGTGAAGCCTCACTTTACACCTCTGCACTTGGTGACACAGCTGAGAGCTGCATCCTTCACTTCTCCTGCCTGACATCCCCCATGCTCAGTGCTCAGGCTTTGATGGAGATGGGGCAGTTTGCTCTGACATTTCAAAGACTCACGACTCTATTTTGTCTTTTTTTTCTTTTCTTTTATTCCCCTCATTAAATGAGTTTTTCTCTCTTCATTTATCTCTTCTCTCAATGAATCTTCTGGCTGCCACACGTGTTCCACATGGCAGGAAATAAAAGAAAACTTTCTTTTGGTAACACTGTGCAGGCAGAGAACTTTTGTATTGGAAAGAAAGGCAGAAAGCAAATTTTTCCAACGTTATTTGCTTGGAAAAGCTTACAAATCCTGCTGGCAGAAAGTTTATAGTCCTCTGCAGAGATCTCAGCTGGCTGATTTTTTCCTGTCTCTCAGACATAAATACCATGTAAATTCTCTTAAATTACTTGGTAACTAAGAAAGATAGGCTTGGCAAATACCCTGCCACTACACAACACAGTAATTACACATTCTGCATCCAGGTACTAATTATATTGCCTCCCGATTACTGAGAGATTACACTTGGAAGCAATTACCATGACACCTGGGTACTCTGAGTGATAAAGTAGCAATAGTCCTGTATCCATTCAAGGAGGAATTGACTTCCCTGTAAACAACTTTCCCCAAGACTTTGTAGCAAAACAGACCCGGAGATGACCCAAGAAGCAGGGATGTGAGAAAAGGAACATGGCCTTCCTCCCAGAATCCTGGTGGGCTGCATATCTTCCTCAACTGATCAATACTTGAAAACCTCTGAAAGCAAGACACTCAATTAATGTCAAAAGGAGGCAAAAGTCACCAGGGCAAAACGCACGGTGAGGAGTTGGGAGGCTCTGAAGACTAAAAAGAGGTGATATGGTGGCTCCAGAGAGCAGGGACAAGTGTTCAGTGTGTGGTAGCACTAAGAGTGACAGCCCAGACCCACATTGCAGTTCTACTACAGAAGGAGTCAAGCCTCATGACTGCAGCTTTACTGCTCCAGAACCAGAAGAGCTTGTGCCATGTGGCTGAGCCTGGCACACCCCCCAGGGTGCTGATGGCACCAGCACATGGGGTATGTACCCAGACACCAAACCACCAGAGTGCAGCTGAATCCCTGAACGCAGGAATGCAGAGCTCAGAGCACTCACACTTGCAAAGGCACGACTTATTGTCCTCCTGGGATTCCAGTAACCAAATCACACTGCTCCTACACGTTCAGCAAGTAATTTCTTCAAACATGTAAAATAAATCAGAGGGTAAAAGGGAAGAAAGGATTTTCTGAAACAAAGACTACTGCCACCTGCAGCTCCTGCTTTCCTTTCCCATCACCTCCTGAAGCTCATTTCTCACCATATACATAATCTCCATTCTCCCTGCATCCCAGAAGGATGACCCCTTTTAATTGCAGCAAGTGTAAGAGGTTTGCTTCTGCCAACCTTTTCAGAACAATCCTGAAAGCTCTGAAGCAACCTGGGTAGCATTTTAGGAGTTCAGAGTTCTGGCACTGTCCCTTAACAACGCTTAAGCGGGTGTTAATAAGTTAACATGTTAAATATTGCCTCTTTCTTGCTGGAGCCAAATGAGAACTATTCCAATTACAGTATTCCCATGGAGTATCCCTACTCACTCAAGTTATTATATGCCAGGCTGTAATCAGCACATATCTGCCTGCTCTAGGCTAAGATCACAGCTCTTTAGAGTTTTTGGTTCGTGATTGCGCTGTGCCTGGTCCAGGACAGGGGATCTTCTGGGACATCGTAATGCAATTAATAAAAAAAATCTCCAAGCTTCACCCCATCCTGTGCTGGAGCAGTGCTTGCCTCCCAGTCACAGTACCATCTGAGCTCTTGTTTTTCCCTTCTTACACACAAGTCTTACCTACAGCTTGCTGAAGTAGATGGGAATTTTCCACTGATTTCAGCATATACAGGGTCCAGTCCCTAGAGTAATTTCCAGCTAAATAAGGTACTCAAGGAAATCACCATGACAGTTCATTAACAAATCTTGTGATGAGTTTATTGCATACAGTGGAGGGAAGGAAGAGAGAAACTGCATGCTGACTGGAAAAACATGCCCTTCCCCAAGAACCATTCCCTCAAGTGCATAATAATTATCAATGAAAAGTGGTCCAGTGTGTGCTTCTGAGGAGCAAAATTATTTGCTACTCTGCAGAAAAACACAATTATTGAGCTTGTATTTCTGCACCTGATCACAGCTTTGGTCATCTGGCATCACCATGCCTGTAGGACACAGCTCCAGGCGGACATGCCATAGCAAGGCTCTGTCCAGCAGCAATCAGTCCCACTTCTCGGGGGCTGATTCTTCCCTCCTTTACACCAGTGGAAGGCAATGGTCTGCATGGATGGTCACGCTATGTTAGCACTGTGAAGCTGGATTATCCAGCTTCTGCCAGAAGTTGTGAAGGTGGATAATTAGGTCAGTTCAGCCCCTGCTAACCTTCCTTGCTCAGGTGGCTGCACCGTGTTTGTCTGCCCTCTCCATATGTATCTGCTTCTGTGGTTTGAGGGAGACCATTCCCAACTAAACAAAAGAAGTTGCCAAAGACAAAATATAATCCACTTCTAGAATTTACAGAGGAAGTTCTCCATTATGGACTTTAAAAGGAACCAATATTAACCCCAAAGTGTTTCAGGCTGGAATTCCCCTTAAGAGAAAACAGTAAAAGCAATGCAATCCTATCAGTCGAGATGCACAGAGACACTCTCACAAGGGCTTAATTAAGAACATTCTCCTTCAGCTTTGCTGGCCACGTCAAATGTAACAAAAGTTCTGACCTTCTTCCTTGGCAAGACCTGGAGTGACTTGGCTGGCTGAACCTGAGCAGCAGCTTCTTCCTGCCCCAAAATGCTCTGTAAGGAATGGTGAATACTGACATCTCCTTCTGCACTTGGGCTCACCTCAGCCTGCTGGGAAGTCCAATCACTTGCAGAAATGATCAGAGTTGGACACAGATCATGATTGAATCTACTTCAGATCTTCCCACACCCATGTCAACCACTCCAGCAAAAAGAATTCCAGACTTGTCCTTAGAAAATAATTTTCACTTCTAATATCCATCAGCAAGCAGGCAACGCTGCTTAAGCTTCTTGCCAAAAGGCAGGTGTAATCCCTGCCTGGTTCTGTCAAACCTGAAGGTCCCTGGTCAGCTCCTCTTTAGCAAGCAAAACTGAACTGGAAGGATCCAGCCGGTGCCACTGCTAAATGGATGGCAAGAGGCTCCGTGCAGTTTCACCCTTTGTGTCAAATACATTCGGCCCTATTAACATTTTATCTGCATGCCAGAGCAAGAGACTTGGCAACCAGTCAAGAATGATCTTTCCTGGAACAAGGTACCCTGCTGCAACAACTCCAATGGACTTAGGGACAGTTGATTGGCAGGAGGAAAGAGACTGAAGATGGAGGTGTGGAAGACAGGATGGGGAGGGGGGAGCAGGCAGGCCCAGGACAGGGACTGTAAGATTAAAAGATGTACATGTGCATGACTACAGGTCTAAGTTTTTCATTGCCAGAGAATCATGGCGTTGTTTCCTTCAGACACTGGCTTAATAAATGGCTGTCTGCTGTTCCCTTTGTGACTCTGGTCTCTGAAAATAGAAGGTATTAGAATTTATCTGCATAAGACATCTGATCATCGGCCAGTGTTCACACAGCACCGTGAGAGGAAAAACTTCCCCCAGCAAAATATCCCCTATGCACAAGAACCTCCTGAGCACAGAAGAAATGGAAAACAGCAAGTGTAGCTGAGACAGTGCAGATGCCATGGATCACCAGTGCTGATGACATGCTTTATCTTGGACAAATGCAGTAGTGGAAGGGAGGGATTGCTCACACTTCATCATGAGATTTGACATGGCTTGGTCAAAGCAATCTGATGAAAAAAATACAGTCTTATTTATTTTCAACTGAATGTCCACAAAACTTACTCTTCGGAATTTGTATCCCAGAGTCAGAGGAACAGCAGGTGCAAGTGATCAAATCTGGGGAGCACTGGGGAAGCATCAAGAGTTCCTTATCCCATCCCTAAAAATCCTACTTGTAAAATGAATATATTTATTCTCTTGGTGAAACAGCTGCTTATCTCCTGTCTTACAACACAACCAGCTTCTGAGCTGTGTGCTTCAGCATGTAGGTCCCAGATCAGTGAGGCTCAGAGGGGAGGCATTTTTGAAAACACACTTCAGCCCAGTTTGTAGTGGTCTCTCCTCAGCAAGCCTCTCAGCTGCTCTTCCAGCCAGCTTTCCTCTCTGTTAATTCATTTGTCCTTGTCAGCTCTTTAAGATGAAACTCTGTCCCATTCAGTGATTTCCCTGTCTGAGCTGACTTGGGGAGAAGGTCTGGAATAACAGCAAGAGACAAGAAGTTCCACAAAGGAGGAAGATGACAAGGAGACGAAGCTTTTTTCATACCCTACTCATTTGTAATGAATCTGCATCATCCCACTGCAACTGCAGGCTCATAAATATACAGTTCAGTGTTTCCCTCTTATTCACACTGATGATAATATGACTAATTGTAGTCTTCCTGCCCACTGAAAATTGAATGAAGAAGGGAATCTGCATACTGACTGAACATGCTGCCAGGGAGAATAATAAATGAAAATCAAAGGCCTGGTTCCCAGATGACTGTATGCAAAAGAATTCTTTTGCATGAGCATTCACACTTTCAATCACCACTGGAAGTCTGCCGTGGATGGCATTTTTCTGGTGAAAACGATACAAGCATTTGATCTTCCTCAGAAGATAATCTGTGATGTTCAAGAGTGCACAAAACCTCACCCTTCTCAAAGCGCCCAGACAGTGAGGCTGAGAAGAACCCAGCTCTGGATGCATGAATTCCACATGCAGCATCCCTTGGTATCAGCCTGATTTATGCAATGACTTCCTGAAAAAGAGCTAATTATGTAGATTGGGATTATTTATTTACACAGCCCTGTCACATTTGGAATGGAAGTGGAGCCCCCGATCTGCTCAAATTCCCTTGCACGGCTGATGTAGAGGTTCCCTGTCAGAACAGATCGAGCGCTTGCCTGTCACACTTCCTCTCTCTGGAAGTGAAAGGACATTATTCAGGCATGAATCACCCGAATCAGAGCAGCGTCTGTCCCAGAAGCTCCAAGCCACAGTGCACTGCTGCTGTCGGTCACGACAGCGGTTTTGTGGAAGCACAGGTCCCTGCAGCAGCCACATGGACATGCTGGAGGATGGATCGTGCCAGCCCATGGAGTCTGACAGCAGCCTGTTATTTGACTGGTCTTTCAAGAGAAAAGCAGAATAAGGCAACACCACAGCTCAGATGAGGTTTCATGAAAAAGCATGAACCGTGCCCGTATCTCATTCTCACCTCCCAAAAAGAACATGACAAAAGGCTGATGTAGTTTATTCCTTCTAGACTTCTTTCTCAGGTGCTACTCTGCTAGATTTTCTCAAAAAGGGACATAGATAACCTTCCCAAAAGCCCTCTGGAGCAACCTTCCCCATATTATGATCTCCGTCCTTCCATGGGATGGTTCAGAAGTGAACAGGACACTCTTCTCTTTGCAAGTCCTTAGGATTTCTCCATTAGCACCATTGGACCAGAGCTGCCAACTTCCCTACTTCTGCAGAGTCAAGGATGAAGCAGGGAAGCAACTGGAGGTGAATCTCCTGATACAACTAAATTTAATGCTTTTCTAAGGCATCTCAAATAGGAAAGGTGTTCTACAGTGATACCTGGCTCACCTTTACACCCTCTCCATCTCTCTTCCCATCATGCCGGGCATGCTAGACAGAGCAGCTATCAGGCTGTTGTGATTTATACTGCCCATGACCAGCTTTTCTGTGATTTTGACATTCAGATTTATTGGATTGCACACTGGCCTGAACACTCCCTTTCAGTTTTCTGCTCATTTACACAAGAAGACACCTATTTAACTCTTTAGATCAGCTCTCTCCTTGCTGGAGTGGTGCCAAGGGGACCGAGCTGAGGCCACAGTTTGAATTTACATATTAAATACAAGTCACACAAGTCAGTAAATCATTTGTCTCTACAGGGGGGCCTTGTACCTGACAGAGAAGAACAATGAAACGATCAAGCGTCCAGAGAGCTACAGAGACAGAGGAAACTGGGTGTATTTGGAGGAAACTGGATATATTTGGAGGTGTTGGAGAAGCCTTCTTCCCAAAATATCTGACAGTTACATTCCTTGGTAGCTTTACTTCCCATCAGCTCTACAACCCAGTGGAGGAAAAATGCAGGGCCAGAGCAAGGCTGAAGCACAAGACTCCCAGCGGGGAGGAGGCGTTGATCTCACATAAAACCTACCTGCACTTGGAAGGGCAACTTCACCTTGGGAGCTGGGCTTCTGCATCCAAAGCCTGATGCTCCCTCCCCATCCCCTCGGGTGTTCACTGCCCCTGGGCACGCTTCCAGCATGTTACTAATTTGGACTTGTCTCTCCAGTTCACTTCACTCATTTGCTGTGGGGTTAGATTAAAAAACCCAACAAAAACCAGAAGAAAAATAAATCTAGAAAGGAATATATTTTACTTGGTGCTGGCCAGAGCTCAAGAAGGAGTGGGACATCCTGTGCACATACATCTTTTTGGAAGTAGAATAATCACCTATTCTCTTCCTAGTAGGGTGGGGAGAGCAGGACCATACTTTCTAATAGCTAAGGGTGTTCCTTTGGTCTTAAGCCCAGCATCAGGGCTATAATTAGGGTCAGAAAAATGGCCAGTGCTGGTAGCCACATGTGGAGGATAAGCTTCTATCCACCCGAGAAGGTGGCACCTACCTGTAGCTCTTCCAGTCATATTCCTTTCCCCACTGAGGAGTTACTGTCTCCTCCACAAAATTCTCATCATGAGAAATTTGAGCAGCCTGTTGTGACAAGATCTCTCTGAGTGCTGCAAGCCCAGTGCCAGCTTGCCTGGTGATGCTCCAGGTCAGGGCTTACCTGCCTCCCTCCATCTTCCCTGTGTGCACAAACATTCCAGCTAAACATGGAAGTGACAACACAAACACTCTTTTCCTAAAAGCAGATGGGGCAAAAAAAGACAACTGCTGCAAAGCCTGTTCCTAAAACGAACTCTGCTGAAGAGGGAAGTGCATAATTTATGATGTTTCCTGGCAAACTCAGGGAATGATTTTCAATAAATAGGGAAAAAAAGTCATTTATTTCTCTACTGTTATAATATTTTAATTCAGTATTTATCCCCAAAAGTGTATTGTTTAGAAACTTGTATGTTCCAATTCAACATTATACACACATATATATTTATTTGGTTTTATTTTGAAACCGGAGGATGGGAGTGTTAAAAAAAAAATAAATTTCTATTGAAAGACCTAAAACAAAACACAACTTTTCATTTTGGGTGAGATCAAATGTTTCAGATTGACCAGACTGAGTATTTACGATGGGGTTTCACTGTCACCTCCAAAAAAATTCTGTTAACTTATCAGCACAAGATCCTCCTTGATTCTTCTCACTCAAAACCAATTCCTTCTAAGATGGTGTTTATCTTCCCCCTTCCATACCATGCTTAACTGAGAGACTTATACATTTTTTGGTAGCACAACAGTTTGGAAAACAAGAAAAGCTATGAAACACTGATAGAGAAACAACCCTGCAGAAAGACTTTCTCATACCACCACAGCAGAAAAACAGGGAGCATGTAATTAAAATAAACAAACAAAAAAAAAGCAGAGAATAAATAAACAAACAGGGTGGGAGTGGAATCACAGAAAAAGCTGTGCAAGAGCTTTAAAAATTCAAAACATTTCAGCTCTATGGCTGGACCCAAGGGGACGTTCTAAGTAGAAATGCATCTGATAGGACCTTCAGAACGTCCCTGCGAGAGCAATTTCACATTGTGGAACAATTTTTATTCTTTTGCCAGAATGCTGATTGGTATGCAACCCGCACACTGAGCAGTAAAACTTTTACACCACCTTTCATTTTATCCCAAGACAAGAATGGCTAGCAAGCTTGAATTGTTAGCTATATTGCCAACATTTTTAATAAAATAATTCCTGTCCTCATGACTCTACGCCATCACAGTTCCATTAGCCTAAGCCAGTTGTAATAAACTAATACGCAGAATGATTTCCAGCCACTTTCAGCTAAAGAGAAAATAATTTCCCTCCATCCCTTTCTTTTTTCCTTTCATATCTAAACAACAGATAAACAGAGAGACAGACAGACATCCACCCTGGTGACTGGGATATTCCTTCCCCTTTTTTCTTGCAATAGGGCAGAACAAAACAAGTCTCCTCAGCAGCTGGTAGATGGCTACTATCAGCATACAACTGTGTTTGTGCCTTGTGCAGATAGAAACTCTTGACTGACCTAGTCACGATGGAAATTTGTTTTGTTGAGGGCTTCTTCCCTCCCAGTGAACATACTGAGAACCTTATCCTAAACTCGGTGTACTGACATAAAGGAGAGTCCCCGTGCAGAATGGTCATGCTGGTGTTAATACAGCTCCCAGAGGTTGTTTTTTCCTTGTTCTCCAGGGCTGGATGAGTAATTGCATTTTTTTTTCATGTGTGTCAGCCCTTAAGTTACCATCAGAAGCCTTCACAACAAGTCAGTTCTCCAGCCATGAGGGAAGGAATGATTTTTATTCTGACAAATTTGGGCTGCAGCTGCGCTGAGAGCAAAGGCATTGGGAATGGAACATGTAACCTAACAGGCAACCAGTCACTCCCCTCTGCCTCTCTCCCCAGAGATGGCACAAAGTCATCTTGGCAGGCTGGAGGCTGCTGCAAGCAAAGAATGATTTGTTTTACTACTGCAGAGATTAGATGTCATGACCAAAATGCCAGAGGGAACAACGGACTGCAACCAAAGTGTCCAGCCATGAGTGGAAGGACCAGCCCTGGGATAACAAGGGGGTGCTGCAGACCTCTTCTGAGTGACATGACAGAGCAGCAGGGGCAAAACCCTGTGCAGCATTTCCCTGATGTCCAGTGTCCTCTAACTAGCACTATCAGTCTCCAAGTGTCTTGAGCCAAAAAGCACTCGTCCTGCTCCTTCTGCCGCTTTGCTGTGTCCCACCCCGATGACGCAGAATGCGCCAGTCAAGAGTGGAGAAGCATCATGGTTGCCTAGGCAATGTCTTTGCCACGAACAATAAATAAAATAAAAGACAATGGTTTGGGTTAGCAGCATCCAGGGGTCTGTATAACACTTCCCACTGCATTACCTCCCTATGGAAACGCCTGCTCCTCGCTCGACACACATACACATAGACACACACCCCGGTGCATTCCTTCTGCCTTTCACTGCGGGAAACTGCCTCTTCCAGCTCACTCGCCATGTAAAACAGCAAGAGAGAAGAAAACACATCCAAACCCACATTCCACTCCTTCCCACATCTTCGCAAATGACTGACAAATCGTGGGAGGAATCCAAGACCCTAAGACAAGGAGTTCAAGCCTCTGGTATTGTGAACCACTGCAGTGAAACATCTTATTTAAATGCAATGGGAAATAGCCTTATAGATGCATATCAAAACAAAAAGCAGGACTCCAGCCCACCACCCCGTGGGTTTCTCTCAAAGGAAGGTGCTGCAGACCGGCACTCGCTGCGGGCAGGCAGCCACCGCCTGGCCAAGCGTGATGGCGTGGCTCGTTTTTCACTCTGACACCACTGCAGGCTCCACAAGGCTCCTTGACTTGCAAGGTGATCAGAATATTGAGTACAATACTGCAGTAGCGAGCCTGGCACCCAGCACGGCAGTGGAGCGACTACCGCCCTTCCCTTCCCCGCCCCCTCCCTCGCTCGCACGCAGGGACAGAAGGAAAAGGAAGGAAGAACAAAACCCCCCCATGACAATGAGATTCCAGGCGTCCAACGCCCCCTCATATATCTTCGGAGAAGAGACCTTGGCTCCATTGTTTGCAGTCCTTCAACTCATTTCACAAACGCTAGAGTGTGTCCATCAGCCCCTGTCCCCAAGCACATCCCCCCTGTAATCTGCATACTTAGGCTACGGAAATATAACCCCAGCAGTACATTGTAATGATGGTCTTGCTGCAGGGACACTGTAGTCCTCCTCTGCCTGTTACTATGCAAATAAAATTCCTGGAAGGAGCAATAAGTCATCAACTATCTCGCATGGTACAGCCTGTGGCTTGGAACAGCTGCTGGGGTCAGCTCCTGAGGCGGGACCCAGCCTTATTCTCCTCATCCCATTCACCCTCAAACCCTCAGTAGCCATTTGTGAGATGGGAACAACACTATCCTGATTGACAGCCCAATGCCCCACCTTAAATCTGAAGCCACTCCTAGCTGATACCAAAAGAAACCCATGGAGGCTGAGTTTTAGTCAGGGAGATATTGCAGACTTGAATGTCCAAGCACATGGATTAATCAGTTGCCACAAAACACACCTGATAGGCAGAATATCTATGAACTTGTTGCTTGCCATACTCCTACTGATCTTTTCTTTGCTCTGCTACCTCTCCCCATCCCGTCCTTGGGTCTTGGATCATTTCTCCATCCCATCTCCTATCTGGAATATACTTCAGCCACAAGCTTCATTTCTGCCTGTAGCTTTCCTGCAATGAAGAGTGAGTCATCAAAAACACCTTCAGAAAATTTCACTTTCACTTATGAGCTTCTTATTCTCATCCACTTGGGCAGGTTGTATGCAGAAGAAACTATTTTTCTTGTTTCTGAGAGTTCTTAAGAACTCATATCATAAATTCAACATGAGAGAATCAGTGAAACTCAGTCCCACAAGGGTTAAAGGTCCATTGGCCTATTTTCATTGTATTTCTGAGATGCAGAAGCATCCTGCATGATCAAATATCTTCAGGATACTTAAGCACAGTCCCCATTCATCTTAGTTCTATTTATATATTTATTTAAAATAAATAAGATGTCTCTGAAAAGCATTTAAATTTGCATAAATATCGTGGAGAAAAAAATTTCATGCTGCTACCTGACTAATCAGTTACACACTAGCAAAACAGCAGTAACAGCCCAGCAGAGGTGAAGATCTCTCCCCCTCCCACTTGTATCACTGCTTCTGGATAACTCCTTATTGATCAGCTGAATGACACTGCAGAAATTTCCATTTCAAATTAAAAAAAAAATTCATTTGCTGATTCAGTTTTAGAAAATGTTTGTAATAGGTTTCAATGTCAACAAGGCACCATTTCATTGACCAGATTTGACTCAAGAATATGAAACTAATACATCCTGTTGTTATTCCTTTCAGTGGCAAATGAGTGTTACAATAATTAAACTGGAAAAATAGATTATTGTTATAAATATCTGATAGTAAATATTCTGAACTCATAAACATCTCTCTGATGTGAGATGAGGATTGACAACATAATCAGCTCTCTCGCCATTCTGCCCTGCTGCAGCAAAAAGTGTATTTGTGTGCTCTACAGGTCTCCTCCTTCCCCCCATCCTTCCTACTTTTGGAGCTGCTCAGGAGAGCTCATTGCTGCCTGTGGTGAATGAAAATGTGTTATCATTAGGCTCAACATGTAACTGAGTTAATTAAATGTCACACTTTTGATAACATTAATTAGAAGCATTTCAGACTCATCTGAACGCACACCCTTCACAAAACCTGAAAAGTAAGTGCCGATGTTTTCCTCTTGGTAGATTTTATTGATGGAAACACTTCATCCATTCATTCATTACTAATATTCAATGCATTCTGTACACTGTAGGGTGGCAGATTCTTCCTCTCTTTATCATTAGGTACCAGAGTGTAGGAAACACTTGTGACATGGCTATGTCCCACATTTGGAAGATCAGGTTCCCAGGACAAGGCTGGAGCCATATTTCTAGGACGTGGCTTTCAGCAAGTTGCACTCTGCAAGTCAGTGGCAGAAACTTCAGGCTGTGGCTGTCCACGGCCTGAGAGTTTCACAAAGTCATCATGGAGGTTAATGTTGTCCAACTTTGCACAGTTCAAGTATCTAGCTCTTTTCCTACTTATCAAGAATTTCCTCACCTTGAATTTGAAATAAGGGAAAGTTCTAAACCAAAGCAAAATTCAGCTCAAAAAATCCACACCTTAATAACTACGGGCAAGACAATTTTCCAAGTCAGGTACTATACTACCCATAAATTCCTATACGCACTGCAGACCTTTTCTCAGATGAAATTGCATTTCCCTTTAGCCCATCAATCACCTCTTATTTCACCTCCCCCATTGCAGGTTAATGCTCACCAATGCAGCCATCATCCCTGTTTCAGAAGCAATCTCGGTAATTTCCTTCTGAGGAAGACAAACCTATAACTTATTTGCCAGGTTTCACTTGGGGATGTCTCATGCTCTCTTGAAACCCTGACATTGCTATTCTCCCATTACAGACTGGAACAACATTTTGCACCTTATCAGAAGTCTATTTATCCATTTGTTACTGTGTAAGGGACATGAAGGAATAGCTAAAGGACATCCTCCATAACACAGGACAGGTGGGCACTCTGACTGAACTCTTGGTCATCTCTTTACTGGTAACTGCTGGGCTGCTTCTCTATGTATTCACTTATGTGAGTTTCTTTGGTTTTTGAAACCCATCTGGGTGAAGAACACACACAAATCACACCTTATTAAAGTTCTTCACACTATGAAACAGAAATAAGGACAGTAAAATAAAACAGAAACAACTTTCACCTCTTCTCCATTCCAGCTGGTTGGAGCCTCAACTGCAATGCACACTGGCAGTGGATTTTTTTCAGAAGAACCCATCAGTTTTTATTTCTTCATCACTGTGACATTGTTAGTTTGTTGTAGACCCTTTGTACTCTGCTTTATTGCTTTGTCTCAAAGCACTGTGTCATACATCTGACACTTGAGGTGTCCCACAGCATCTTTGACTAGGCTTGACCTTGGCCTTAAAAAGATGTGGTAAAAGTAGGTGTTCCTGAAAGCTCTGGCTGGAGAGGGAGGGAAAGACAGAATAAGAAAAGAAACCCAAGGAGAAGCTTATGAGAACTTTTATCAGGCAGCTGTGTAAAACATGCCATTTGCTATTAAAATGATGAACTGGAATAGTTTCCAGAGATAAAGACTATGACAAAATCCTGTTATTAAGTGCTACAGCACCGTTCTTGGCAGTAGCACACACCAAAACCAGTGTAGCTGCAACAAGATGAGGAGCATAAGTAAATTTTCACCCATCTTGCTGCAAAGAGGAGAAAGAAAGCAAAGCAGATAATAACATCACAAGTTCAGAAGATTCCTACAACATTTATATGAGACTCTGGATCACATGATGAAATTGTGATAAATGGTAGCAAAAAGGTGTATCATTGTTTGAATGTAAAAATCAGAACTTTCACCTTAAAAGTTGACTGTTGAGAGATCATCTGTATCAGGACTTATTTACATACTCCAAAGGAAGAAAAAAATAATAAAAAGAGTAAAACAATAATTTGAAAGGGAGCCACTGCCCAGGGCTATAAACATATTCGAAGACAGAATAAAAAGGTAAAGTATTACATACAACAAATGTCAGATTTGCTTTTTACAAGAGCAATTATGCACTAAAGCAGTTTGTCTACAGTTCTGTGGAGGCCTCTTTCACTCAAAGTCTTTAAACCACTGTAGGATGATCGCACAAAGGTTGTGCAGATATAATGGAGTTCAAGTCTGTATTCTGTAAGCTGACAGGATGAAAGAGTTGACATGAAATGACTCATGATCACCTTCTAGCCTTAGACTATGTGATTCCCAGACTCTCTGCATTATAGGTTTTGCTGCCTTCCTGTTTTCTAGGTGGAGTAGAGCTATCTGAGCCACAAACACCACTGAGAAGGCAGTGACATCTCAAAGTCGCTGCACCTTC
This sequence comes from Sclerurus mexicanus, assembly GCA_013396755.1. NCBI lineage: Eukaryota > Metazoa > Chordata > Aves > Passeriformes > Furnariidae > Sclerurus > Sclerurus mexicanus. The sequence goes on from VWZF01005020.1 coordinate 1,458,375, forward strand.
CTCCTCATTACTGCTCTTTGCTTTGGCCTTTCTCTGCAGATAGAAGCTGATGCTTTGATACTTTTCTCTGTGTTAGAGGGAAGACAATGAGGAATCTTCAATGACCACAAACTTTGTTTCACTGTAAGGTCTTTTGCCCCATAGAATATCCCAGCATAACTGATGTTCTATAGACATATCAATAACAGAACAAGGTCTAGCAGAGGGACAACTTGGTGGCAAAGGTATAAATAGAGCACTCAGAGATGATGGACACTTCTGATGGAGAAGGGTGAGCAGAAAATTCAGAAGTATCAGGGCTAGGGACACTTTTATTCAACATCACCTTATTTAATGCATTTGGTGATGTGTTTAGAAGCTTTTCTAGTTCTTCCTGCAGTTCCCACAAACATATTACACTATTTGGGGTGGGAATCTGAACACCAAGCTGTGTCTTAGAGGAATAAACATTGCAATAAGCCACAAATGGACTCTGCATTACTTGGAGAGGCAGTGCTTTTTCTTTTCTGCTTGTCTCCAAGCTAGCACTCCATTCTCAAAATGCTTGCACCACTGGCTAGAAAAAGAGCAACTCTTCAAACATCAAGGAGTAAACAATGTTGTCAACATCAGTGTCATTTAGCTGGTGGTAGAAGACAGATTTATAGAAGTAGCAAAAATTGCTGGCATTAAGTAATGTGACTGCAGGCTGGTTTTATTTGTATTGTTTATGATCACAGAGCAGGCTCTTTCCCTGTGGGGCTGTATCAGAAGAGATGACCACAGTCTTCCAAAAAATATTGGATTCTCACTTTAGTAACGCTCTGTCTCAGGAGGAGCAAATTCACAGGCCTCCATGGGCTTTGCACTGAACAACACTTGCAATAAAAGGAATCTTCAGAGGGCACTGAAAAGACAGTAGTGGTGTATGTTTGTGTTTGCAAGGAATGCTTTTGGGTAAAAGTAGGGAAGATATCAATTAAAATGCAATGGGGAGGTGTAAGGAGGACAAGGAAGGTGTTTCTCATAGTCTGGTCATGGGAACAGGCACCACTGGTAGACCCTTCTTGTTGACAGATCCTGCCCCACAGCCTGGCTTGTCTTCCTCCCAATTATTCTTAATAGAGATGGGCAAAAATCCCTGTTCAAGAGAAGATCATGCCTAACTGGATCCATATTTTTCACCTCATGACAGCCCCTTGCCAACCCTGCAGGGCCCCAGCATCAGTAACCTTTGAAATCCCTGAGAAAATTGTAAGGGTTTCTTTGGTTCAGAGCACATTGGACAGGAAGCAGAGAGAGGCAGGAACTGCAGTGTGTGAAGCCAATGTTTTACCTGGCCAACACAGCTCAGATTTGTTCAAAATCAGGTTTACTGGAAAGTTCATAAACTTTTCAACAAACCATGCACAAATAACCTGACAAACCTGACCTAAGGTCAGACTACCATGGCAGAAACTGCCACTGCCCTCTCTGCTGTAGTTTATTAGAGGATTAACCAGCATTGGACTGGCAGTGTTTAACTTAAGGCAGTATTTAATTGGCAGTTAAACTGTTTTACAAAAGAGATAATAATAAGAATCAGGAAAAGAAAAATGTTGCCCCCTGAGGTAGCACAGCTGGTCCCCTCAGCACCAGTCAAGTGAAGATACTGGTCCAGACAACCACTTCAGTCAATCATGAGAGCCACGGCTCTTACCAGAGCTGGGGGTTACCTGGCAGTTCAGAAATGAAAGGTGTGTGTTTGAAATAAGAGACTGATGTGCTTGAGAAGTCTCGTTGTGGCATTGTCCTCCCAAGCCTGTCCTGCTACAGCTTTTTTTTTCTTTTTATTACTGTTATTCACTGCCTCTCTCAAACAAATGGTAGGAAAGACAAATATCCAGACTGATATCTGGAACCAGTGAAAAGGTTCAGAATGGCAGTAATAGAAATGAATGTTTTCACATCTTGCAGCACAGATAGCAAGTAAACCCAAGCAAGCTGCTCCCATTACCGTCACCCTGTCAAGGCCAGACTCTCCACTGGTCAAGCTGGAAACGCATTATTTGCACTGACAAATAGTGAGCTTGTGCAATACATTTCTCTGAAAACACCAGCATGATTCACAACAGTTTCACAATCTGGCCTCAGAAGATCAGTTGAAATGGCCTGTCCTATCCTTAATGTCTTCTGCAGCCTTTGTGAAAAAAAAAATTTACTGGGAAATGGGCTTTCAAGAACACTTCCCAGCTGCACAAACATCTCCAATCTACTCTGACCTTCACTGAAATCTTCCTTGGAGGGAAGGAAAATTATATCTTTTAATTTTTTTTTAATGTTCTGGTTTATTGTTTTTGCTCCTTCTCATGCAATATAATTAAAATGATGTCCTCAGAGTTGGAGGATACTTACAATAAACAGCTTCTGTGGAAGCTGAACAACTCAGCTATGGTGCTTAATCAACTGGAGATGATGTTTATTGCTGCATATGCTCTGCTGCTGTGAAAACTAGCCCTTAAACACTCAGTTTCTAAACAAGAGAAAATAAAAATCCAATAAGAACAAGTTAAGGTCCTTGACACACAATAGGGAAGTGAAGGCAAGAAAGAAGGATTGTCTGTTGCACAATAGGAATAGACTTAGGTCAGTTAATGCTTTATAAAATGAATTCCTAGTGATAGGTGAACCATAGGACACATAAAATGCTGATTTTCTTCTAGTAAGCGTCCATGTATAGAGACCCTTAAAGCTGCAAATTTCACTCTTATTCAGCCCTCTCTGTCTGGCAGCTTCAGGGCTCAGACAAAACCTATGGGCTGCAACATAGCTCATGTGCCTCCCTTATAGGCAGTCCCAACACAGCTATTCCAGGGGCTGAAGAACACATTTTAAATAAACATCAAGGGCAGAAGAGCAGCCATTAGCAGCAGTGATAAATAATTGGGAATTATGCTGAGGGCCAAATGGTCAAGAGACCTCAAGCAGAAAATGAACCTGTCACTATAATGAGTCTTAACTTTGCAACAAGAAAAGAAGACATGGGAAGAGTTCATGCCTAGTTTTGCCTTGACTGCAAAGAATCATTTGGCTCTAAATCTTCTGAGGTCCTTCCTATTGTGTACAAATAATTCAATTTCATTTCCTGAGCTTCTTGGATTAGTCAGGATTATACAAAGCTCATCAGTGCGACTGTGACGTTCAACCTGCAGATTACGGCACAGCTTCATCCACTGGGATAGAACTGGTGAAAACCACATGGCTGCAGGAAAGGTGGCAATCAAGGGTGTCTGGAGCAGAGAAATGGAGAGATGTCACCCATCAGCATGCGCTGTGTCCCTCTCACAGGAGACCTTCTGAGCCATTCGATTAACAGCAGCTCAGTCCTGAGCACACCAAGACTGCAATTTCATTAATCAGGTCCTATACAATTAGCTATTTTTTACTGTATGTATCTTTCCAGGAAACAATCTTTGTATCTTTCCTCTTGTATATTTCTGATGGAGCCTTTAAGTTGAATACATTACAGCATTAACAGCACTAATAGCAACAAAGTGAGTGATTGGTAGGAATTTCATTTGGCATGCTGGAATTTACAGTTAGAGATATGTTTTAAATGTTGATAAATACAAGCAGAGGACTCTTGCTTCTCTGGAGAAACAGATTGTTCCTTTCCTTCCTCTTGTGACCCAGACTGAAACAATGCAAAATGATTTCTCTCATCAGTGTTCAGCCCAATCCATGCACCTTGTCTTTTCCTTCAGCTTTGAAATACAACTATAAAGCTTTTGTACTTTGACTTATCTTGCCCCTACTGAGCTACTGCACATCTAGATATCATAACCCACTGTAAATCCCCTGGAGTAAATTGTTCTGAATTAGAAAAGTATAATACAAAGGAAAGAAGAGCATTTGGATAACAAGGACGAATTAAGTCATATACATAAGAAAAAATGAGCACCTGCTTAAGTATTGCCTGTTATAAGGAAGCAATATAAAACTGTGGGAAGAATCAAAGCACCAATCATCAGATTTGATTTTCCTTAGCTTTGCGAAGAAGCAAATGCATTCTTTCAAAAATCACACAAAAGTAATAGTGGAACATTCCTAAGGACTCAGGCATTAAGGACAAGTAACAGGTCTATATTAGAAACACACAGAGAAACACCTTTTATCTCTTTTCTTTCTTATATGTATGTGTTTTTTAAGATTGGTTAAGACTGCTGAAAAAAACCATGCTGAAGACCAAAATCCAGAACTCGTATAGGTGTAAAGTATCTGTATAACATGAAGAGAAAGAGCAGCATCAAACTGTCTACAGATTTTTTTTACTAAACCACCTAAAGCGTGGCAGAGAATGCTTTTCCTTTCTTTCTATTTTTTCATGAATTCATTTAAATCCTCTTTGTGTCCTGTCATATTTGAGGATACTCTAAGTCAAGAAATGGATAGGCAGGCATGTTTTTGGGACAGATACCTTTCACACAGAGAGTAAAGCAAGCTTCCAGACAGCGCTTTCTGAACTTGTCAGCAGAAACATTTGCAGAGGAAATTTTATTTCAAGAGCTGTCTGCATTCAATTAGAGAACAGAAGCAGAGCTGCGTGAGCCGAGCGACCAGGAACGCAGCCCAATATTTTCAGTTCTAAGTATACAATGAGGCAGCCTCCAGTACCAAAACAGTAAATAGTTTGTGAACCACATCAAGCACAAGTAATCACAAGGGCAATGTGGCTGTTCATGGATAAATCACGACTGAAAGCTTGCACCAACAGGAAGGCAGAGATTTAGGCTCTTGCAAAATAATAGCTAGAAAGTCTCACTGAAACCACAGAAACAATTTCTTCCTCTCCCAAACATCCTTGTCCTGCCAACTGAAACAAGTTCCCTGCTGGAATACTATTTCAAATGGGAATACCAAAGCCTGTAAGGAATAGAGATTTCTGACTCCCATCCATCAGGTCACATGAAAACATCCTTATATTCAACTATTTTGAGTGATCACAGGGGACTACCAACCTGAGTGTGCTTTACTGCATCAGGACCCCTTGCAGACCCTCAAGACTGAGCCTCCTCTGAGTTTTTAGTTTAAGTCATGTTCCAGTCCTGGTAGATGGAGCTGGAAATACACCAGCAACTCTGATACTGAGTTTTCACTGGCTTAGTCAGACATCAAAACTCTCTGACAAATCTGAAGTGCTGCCTTCTCAACAAAATCACTACCACCACATTATTGTACTGTAATCCCCTGGGATGCCAACCACGAGTGAAAATCCAATTCAAGGATTTTCACTGGGAGATGAAAGCATTTCCTCAAACTCATCCCATGTTCCTTCACCTCCAGGCAGGCACTGAATAACTCTGAACAGGATTTTGCATGGAATGAAAGGGAAAAAAGATGTAAAGCCCTGATAGCTCTCTCTGACGAAGGGTCACACAGGGAGGACATGAAATACAAGAGAAGAAAGGGAAATTATAAGAGAAGAAGCTTTTATGATCCTAACAACAAAAATTCATAATCCACCCAGTCTTTTATTCTGGCTCAGAAGGACATTTCCCCTGAGGGACATCCATCCGGTGGGTTGGGGATGTGGAAAGAAGCAGAAATAGAAAGCAAGGGGGGAAATTATTGAAGAAGAATGAGGAAAGCAAAACCTCCTTTTGGTATGCAGGTATCAGCAGAATACGCTTCACAAGCTCATTACTAATATTCATTGTATCAGGAAGCATTTTGGAAACACTTCACTGAACAGTACACCCTCTTCTGAGAAATCCACTGCACATCCCATGGCTTCTGCAGGGTGGCCACCGAGCCACTGCAAACCTTGGCATTTGCTCCCAAGCCATCACAGGGTGTTCAGTATCTCCTTGCACCTCTCTAACAAGAATGGGAAACAACTTGTCCAATTTCCAACTCTGACAACATATTTTCTTTAGGGAAGTGGATGTCAGTTCTGTATCTGCTGGAGCCTTTGGCCAAAGATTTGGAAAATGACAACTGTGGAAACCAAAGAAAGGTCCTGCATGTCTGGAAGGTTTATAAATAATTCACAGCTTTTGTGTACAACTGCTCTGCTCAACCTTTCCCCTTCTCATTGCTTCTTTCAAACTGCTTTACCTAAACTCCTTAAGGTTACACTGAATAGGTGCCTTCCTGAGGCTTTTTGTATAATAGATGAATTCCCTAAAGATCTTGGTGTCTGAAAGCTTGTCACTCGCCCCTAAGCATCCTGCCCAGTTCGATTTAGAGTGAAGACAACCCACCTCTCCTACCCTGCTGCTGGCAGGAGCTCTGCAAATCAACCGAGTGTGTCATCAGATGGACTTGAAAGTGAAAGTGCTCTTGGAAAAGCCAGCACTACTGGCCAGTAGCCACAACCAGTTGAAGCACACTGATGTTATCTCTATCGATGAGTGAACCTCTGTTTTTCCTCAGGGCCACGGGAAACTGAAGAGGCCAAGAAATTAAATGACCCAAGACAGACATGCTTGGATCTTTCTGTCAATATTGGCTTTTCCTTATTGGCTTTTGTTCAGGTGCAGCGGATAGAAAGGTTTGGAGAGAGACACACAAAATGAAATTAATTTTTTCAGTGAAAGCCTGGCTCTGTTGTAGTTGCTGGGAATTTTGAAATTAAATTAATTTGGGCCAGGATTTTGCCTTTCAGTTTCAGACACGAGCCAGGTATGTCAGCATGTCTTCCATCTTCTCTTTGATATTTCTAAATATGGACATGCCACTGAAATATTTAATGCGTGGTTTAAATACACAGACACACATCTGAGTACTCCTGCAATCCCCCCCAACCCTCCTGGGCCAAAGCTGGCTGACACAAATGTGCAGAATTTAACTCAAAAACAGTATAGCCTTGTCGCAAATTGCACTAAAAGAGAAAATTCTACAATAAAGACATTAATTTGTTGTTAAAAAATGCCAGTGCAACACTGTGCACAAGTTCTGATTGCTTATTAAATTTTAATTAAATGATGCTACTTTAAACAATGCCTCAAAGGGAGTGATGGGGCTCTAACTCCTCTGGAAAGGCTCCTTCCAGCTTCCCAGCCCAGGGCAGGCTCCTTGTGGGATGTGGCCATTAACCAGCAGTGGGAAATGACTGCCTTCAGCAAGCGCCTGCTCTGATCAGCGAGAGTCCAACCAGAAATCAGCCCCTGATGCAATTCTAATAAAGAAGACCGTAATACTATGAAGATGAGGACATTCTAAATTTGTGATTGCAGCTAAAATGAGAGTATTATGGGTTGTTATGCCTTGTTAATTTTCTCGGGATTCTGCAGGAAGGATAGACCTAAGGTCAGATTTCTTGAACTACTGTCTCCCAGGAAATGAGACCACAGCACCCTTTACACTCCCTGCAACTGCAGTGTGTAATCCAAGACTGCATTCCTGGATCATGAGCTCTGACAGTCCAGCTGCCTTGAATTGTACCAACTGATATCTTCTCCCACTGATGAGCCACTTCAGTACTTTACTTCAATATCCACTGCATGAATTCGCATAACAATGATGGCCAAAATTATCTCAGACTTCTGGTGAACCCTAAAAGACATGATCAACTCACATAATATAATCATCCAATTTGAGATCAAACCTTACTTCTCAACCTGCCAGTCAAAAAAAAGCTCCTATATCTCCATCCAGAAGGATCATGTTTCAGTGGGAACATACCCATAACATTGCTTTTCTCCCTCCCACAATGCAGTTGCTCAGATCCTCTGGTCCAAGTAAATTTAACAAATGCTTTAGGGTACAACTGGTGCCAGCAAAAGAGGCCCATCAGCTATAAATGTTCTTGGGAATTCACACTCCTGCTTATTCACTAATTGCACAGCTGGATCCAACCCAGAGATGTTTCCACCACAGCTCAGAGAGACGGCAAAGCACATGCCTAAAGCTTTTCCAACTACATTTTGAGTGCATGGTCTGTAGCCTCAGAAGACACAGCAGTGAAAGAAAAGTCTGCCTGGTTTTGGTACCAGCTCTTGCTGGTTATATGAGGGAATGAGCATGATGGAGAACAGGGACAAGGAGAGACAGAGTGGCTGGCTGGAACCAGGGCCAGGAGCACCCACAGCTGGACATGCTTCTGTCCCAGCTTCATTCTCTGACAGCAGTACAATTACCATGTGCTTTTGACATAACCCAAGCTGACTCTCCTTCATATGGATTCGTCTTCAGCTCTCTGTTTCCTGGTCCCTTGCCTGTGGCCATAGGCATTTATATCCCGAGACTGGGTAAATTTCCTGCCTATACAACTGCTAATGTGAGTTTCAGGTAACTATCTACATGGGCCAATAACACTAATCAAATATATAGTAAATTTTTATAAAGACAACATCATGATGAGGAGACCAAGATGTGATGTAAGCTGTTTTCTTTTAGCAAGCTCTCCTAAAATTGAGGAATTTTTTTTCCCCACAGAATAAGAACGTCAGTGATGTTAGAAAAAGAAAAATCTAAGAAACCAGTCAATGGACTGTAATGAAGAGGAGCTAAGTGCAATCACTGTAATTGCACAAACTTCATCTTTGCCTCCTCAGAAAGAGCTCTTACAGATGAAAATATACATGAGGACACGTATTTTTATATATGGAGCAAAACAGTTCTACAAAGAGAGCACGTAAAACAAACAGATCATAAGATCCCTACCTGAGCCTGTAACACCATCACTCAACTGCAAGCCCACAAGCATCTTTTACTGCCAAATTTGTTTCACATGCTCTCTTGCCTTTGCAGAGGAGGAAGGAGGGAATGGTGTTGCGAGAGTAGCACAGACTGCTGGTTTTGGGAGCCTTGGGCTCCTAGAGTTTCTGTGCAACATCAGGTGGAGTGCAGGGATGAAGAGAAAACCTGTATAACATTGTGCTCACAGGGGTCTTAGAGTTGTCCCCAAGAGTGTAAATGCTGGGCCAAGGAGAGCCTGCAATGTGTGCACTCTGTGTGAGGGTGGGCTTCTCATGACAGTCAACTTCCAGAAGCTTTCCTTCAGCAAAAGGAAACAAGTTAGTGCTAAAAGACATTTCTTTAAGCCCAGAAAGATCATAAAAACTGCAGCAAGGAAAAGCTGCAAGAGATGAACAAGAAAAGAAATTTGTACAGGCTCAGGGTACATTTTGTCTGCTTTAGACCTTTCCAAAAAGGAGAACAAGACATTAATCTAATTTACTCAGCCAGTTATATGAGCTTTATGCCTTCTTCATATCACTAGTCTGGCATAAAGCAACTAGAAGTGCACAGGTAAATCAATCCCATAATTTCCATTTTAGCTTTAACAAGTGATTTTACTGTTTCTAGGTGCTAAACATGTGTATCTGATGACTGCAATACACATTATGCAGTGATGCATCCTGAATAGATAGATGAATATTAAAGGCTGCTCTGTTCTGACAGCTTACTCTGAAGTCTGCCTTATGCTGGATGAGATTTTCAGTTCTTCTTAAATGTAACTTGTGTATCACTGTACAGTCTCTCCCTCCTTTTGACAGGGTGCCCTTGTAGATGGTAATTTCCTGAGTAGGGAAGACTCACAATTCAACTTGGATTGGGTATCCTATGGCAAGGCATTTTTGCAGAACATAAATATGTATCACTAGATAAAAAGACGATATCCTGTTCTTATGGTATGCTGTGAAAAATATGGATGAATATTACTGATGTCATTGTGGCTATAGTAAAGTGAAATTGGTACAAAAGAAGGTAAAATCAGGCATATTTAGGAGTCCAGGACAAGGAGATATCATTGAGAGAACAAGTACAAGACAGTGGTAGAAAAGAATCCGCCATGGTGTTCTCTAAGCAATACCATAATACTCAGAATGGGTGTAATAGCCAAAGCAAGTAACTTAAAGAAATGAACTATTAAATAACATTATCTGCACACAGTTACATCAGCACTGCTCAAACAGTGGATTTTTGTCTGATTCATGACTGCAAGAAATTACCATTTGGATCTCATGTCTGGCATTTGCTGTCTTCCAAATTCACTCAGAACATCTGTTTCTTACTATTCTGCCATTCTCCTGGGGAATCACCACACGCCCCAGCCTACCACAGTGCTTCATGGACAGCAGAGCCTACAAACCAGAACTGTCTTCTCCTCACAGACCTCCAAGCAACATGTTGCCCTTTGATTCAAGTTAAAAATGCTCCCAGTTTACTTCACAGAAGGATGTACATAAGGGAATGAAGTCAACACTGCAGAGTGCATGGCTACACATGGTTAGGCAAAGCTCTGTTCTTATTCTACCACCAAGTCTGAACATAGATGGATGTCTTTGGTAAATTAATGAACCAGAAGAGATGAGAGAAGGGACAGAGGAGAGCTCAACCTCTGCCAACTCATTTCTCATCCATCACCTGCAGCTTTCCCAGTGGTTTTCACAGACAAACTGTCCTGAGTGGAGAGGATCCCAGCCAGACTCACCCTCTCCAGCACTTCCTTCAATCATCTCGGCAGCAAATCTGGTCTCCAAACTACAATTAAATCCTGTATCATTTTGGAGGAGAGGAGAGAAATGAAAGCAGATACAAATGAACCATGGGCTGCTGCTTGCCCTGTGATGTAGCTATGGAGCTCTGCATTGTAATGAGATGGGAAAGGACTTGTGACAAAACAACCCTGACATGCCATTAAGGCAATATCCAGGCTCCTTGTTTTTGCTGGAAGGCAGCTTATCCCTGCTCAAGCACCACTGTATTCCCTGCATAAGGCACCGACTGAAACATTCCTACTTGGAAGCTGCTACTGCTCATTTAAACATGTAATGCTTTTCCACAGGTAACAGAAAATCCTCTATTGAACCCACAAGGTGCAGGTGTCTCATTGCTAGAGGTGCTTTTGAAAAACGCCAGTCTACACAAAAAGACACTTTTCTTAATGGTTTTATTTTCTTTCCCTTTTGCTTTTGAGAACAACAGACATGGGAACAACAGAAGGAAGAAAACAGAACTTGGGAGGCCTCCAAGTGGAAGGCTTTTTTGTGGTGTGACCAGACAGAACTGGAAATCCCTGCAAGAGGCAGAAGTAGAGACCTGGACAGAGGCACAGGGAACTTGGTGAAGCCAGGAAAAGAGCAAATGGAGGCTTTAAAACAAAAGAACAGAAGGCTGGAGAACTCAGGGACCAGAGATCTGCATTTATTACATTTTTGCTAGCTTGGCTTAAATTGAGTGTCTTGAGTGACCAAGACCTGCACAGAAGAAACTGATTGCAAGACAGCCCCAGACAGGCTGAAGAGCAGAAAGCTCACTTTGGACTAAAGGTAGAGCAGTTCAAACTTGGGTTTAAGTGTTGTGAGAAATCAGGTGAGATGGGGCTGGAGTTTAAGCTACAAGCCCTGGATAATGTGCCATACAGATGCCACAGCAGGATACTGCCAATGGAACAGGCATCTTGTAGGCCAAGAGGAGGATCACTGCACAGGACAAATTTGGGGGAAAGTAGGTTAAAAAGGGAAATAACTGGCTCTTTGTCTAGATTTATAACACTTCAGCACCTGGCTGCTCTACTGCTGTGGGAGGGTGCAGTTCATTTTTCCCAGGATATTTGAAGCTTTGCTCAGGGCTTTTTTCCAGCTTTAGAAGGAACAGGGTGCTTGCATTTATCCATGGAAAAAACCTGGCTCAGGCACAGCTGCCAAAGGACACTCTGTTGCACTGCAGATGTTTGCTCTGTACCCCGCAACTTGCTTCAAAGTGCTGTGGCAAATCTGCCCAGCTTTTACCGCGGCACACTTCTCCTCTGCCCTGCCCTTTGCTGCACTGTGACAGGACGGAAAACGCCATGGAGCTGCTCAGCATTCCATCCCACAGCACGGCACATCCCGCGGGCAGCCTCCCTGTCACTACCTGCAGCACCCGGTTAATCCAACTCAACATAAGCCCAGAGGCAGCTGCTGCCATGGAGAGCTTGGCAAACCCTATTTGTAAGGGCGCTAGAGCTTTTCCCAGTCATTTGGTTTTCCAGTCATCCAGGATTTACATCATGTAGCGCAGCTCTTCAGAGCACGATTTCCAATTATTTCCTAGGCTGAAAACAGATCTTAATTGCTACCACAAAGCATCGTCTGACTTTCAAACTTACTCATGCTGGAGCAGCAGTTTCAAGATTTCTATTAAAAACCTAAATCCAGCCCCAGATCTTGTCCTGGAACCATTCTCAGAAGCCAGTCTGTGTCCAAAACAGCCACCTCCACCCACACACAAACATTACAGGGCTTTATTGAGAATGCTGATCTGGTCCTTGAGTTGGGAACTCAGCCTAAATTTCATCCTTCCTCTGGAGGAGCTGAATCAACCTTTCATCTCTTCCCCTAATTTGACACAAAGTCAAGTACATGGACATGAACTACTGCATTTTGCTCCGCAGTACACAACAGAAAATGCTTTTACCAACCTCCTAATGAGGAGGAATATTAGTGCAAAGCATTACATTCCAAGAAACAAAGTACAGGCATTCCTACAGGGTCCAGCAAGCCATGACACAGATCATATGAAATATTAAAAGGTTTTGAAACAAGTAAAAAAAAAACGTTCCACCTCATCCCTCATCCACGGATGTTGTCTGTTTAATGTATTCTCAATGGCAGAGTGAGAAACCACCAGTTTGAGACCTTGTCCGTGGTTAATCTACTCAACAACTCGAAAAGGGAAAACTGCCAGGTTATAGATTCAGTTTCTCAGAGGACTTTGCTACCAACGAGGCTGAAAGCAATGTAAAAGGAAAACTTTCCCTTAAAAGTGATGGAAGCATTTGTCTTTCCTCATTATACAAGGCAAATGAGTCTGCCTCCTCCCTTTGTACCTGTATCCATACAGCACTTGGCATCACATCCTTAAAAAAAGCAGATGATCAGTAAAACTTTCCTGTCTGAAGCTCTCTCCACATTTTACTGAGAGAAGGAGCAGTTTTCATTGAAGGGAAGAAGACACAAAAGGAGATTAAATAACTACTTGAGGCATTATGGTAAGCCTGTGGTTCTGCAGAGAACCCCAGTCTGCTCAGCATCCCAGTGTGAGGACCAGGAGAGATCCCTCTGCCTCCCCGCTGGAGAGAGACCTGGCACACTTCCCATGGCAAAGCTGCAAGCAACCACTACTCAACAAGCAAAGAGGGGGGGAAAGATGCCAAGACTCCCCTTCAGGTGAGAAGAGCCTCCTTTCATGAAGGCTCCTCAACCGTACTGTGCTTTTCCTGCTGGAGGCTCTGGTAGGCTGAAGGAAGCAAATGGCTTTCCCATCCTAAGAACTGGGTTTGTTCTTATAGCAGTGTGGTGGCTTGTGATCCCTGTCACTTCACCACCACACCAAACACCTTCCCTCCTGTTGAATCCAGGGGGATAGGAAGCTCCCAGGCAATTGTAAGAGATATTTGCTTGTGGTAATACAAGGGACTCACCTGCTTTACCCCAGGGGAATTTTCAGTCTTTTCAGGCAAAGCCATCAGTACAAAATTCCCACGCTAAGCTCCACACTGTACTTAAGATTTTTGGTTCCCAGTAACACATAAGAAATGCAGTCTATCTTTCATGAGCTCATGGCACTGGCTCTCTAGAGATGAGCATGAATTTCCTGAGATATTACAAGTAAATCCATTAATTGTTTCAGAAGCTGAAATTAATTACAATACAGCCCTTAAAAGAAACCTAGCATCTGCATGTCTTCTCTTTGTTCTGGATGTTCTTAAGAGTGAAATAAGAGACTCTACAGATTTTCCATGTAATGAACCTTAATTGGAATCTTCTACATTAGATTGCAGTTGAAGAAAACCTGTAATTAAGGCAGGTTATTAATTATTTTGTATCTAATTATAATAATTAGATAAGCTAGCATTAGACTCAAGCTAACTTTTCTGGGAGGGTCTGAGATAAGGAAGGTAACCTGGCACATCACTGCATCCCTGTGAACTGCGCAGTCACAGCTCTGCTGCAGAGAGCAGGCTGCAGTGATCGCTCCTGGGTGACCAGGGATACAGCTGTGCCTGTGGAGAGCATCCTGCAGTGCTGATTCTCACTGTGGGTACCTCTGGATTCCTCCTTCCCTCTTTTCCCCGGAGATGTGGTGCTCCCCCTCATGATTTTGATAGCTGCAGATAAAACCCTCCCCACTTCTCCTTAGGAAAGTGTTACAGGCTGGTATGGAAACCACTGTAATTCCCACTGACATGTGCAAGTGGCCCATGGCGTGTCACTTGGCATTTTCCACTTCATTTGTTTCTGTTGAGTCACCTTGTTTAACAAAGTTTTGTGATCTCTTTTTTAAGGTTGGCATCCCACATTTGTGCACTGCTGAGAGGAGAGGTTAGGACAGGTCACAGGGTTCCTCCCTGGAGGAAGCCGTAGAAAGAATGAAGATGGAAATGAATTTATGAATATTTCTCTGGAAACGGTCACGATGAAGCAGCTCTGCAGGAGCACTTGGTGGGGGACAGCGAATCCAGTGCTTTCTGATGGGCAAGAGAGACAGAAAATCTATGTATGGCTTCACTGCAACTAAAGGAAACAACCAAACCCTGAACTTAAAATTCAAGGCATGTAAATCCTTCATTAGTGGTAGAATTTAAATGTTTTATTCCCTTCAGGGGACTTTTCTCATTTCAAAGACAGGCAAACGAATTTAGCAAAATCTCTTCAATTAAATCTTGGGACAGATCCCCAAACCTCAGAGCACCTTTCTGATTTTCCCTTTGACAACAGTGACAACGAACAGAGAACCCACATGAAAAGTGGGCAAATAACAGATAAAAGAACACATTTTTGAGCAAGTGTCCTGGGCCATGACAGAGGTGCAGGAAAGATGCTCCAGCTGCTTCCTGATCCAAGAGTCCACAGTGTACTGGAACGTCATATCACTCCAGGCTGAATTATGGCTAAATATAGGCAACAGCTACTCCTTTGAATCGGGAGCTACTTTTAGGTTAGTACTTCATAGAAAGAGTAGCCCATTTCTTTAAAGCTGATCTTTGAAGAAGCTTGTATCCCTAACTCAGTTTACAGAGTCCCTGTACGGTGCAGTTCAGTTTCAAGGTCCATTGTGTTGCATTTACAACCAACCAGCTGGAGAGAGCCTTGATTCATTGGAATAAAGCTTTGTCCTTTTCTCGCCTTGCCATTGCTCCCCCTGTCCCTCACACACCACTCCCCAGTGCAAACAAAGCACCGGGAGGGGATGATCAGGAGAGTCCCTTCAAAAGCCCCCTAAAATTTTAATGAAGGCACACCCTGAGAGGATTTTGTCAAGGTAAATTGGCCTCAGGTCTCTTGGTCTCTGATACTGAAGAGCTGGTGAAATTTAAACTGATATGAACAAAAAGCAAAATCATTTTTTTCCCCTAAGGAAAAAAGAGGTAATTTATGCAGGTTTCTCTGTGTTGAAACAGCGCTGCTGTGGACTTAAGCAAACATCCAGTTAGCAGCAGCATACACCAAACAGTATATTACCATGTCTCTCTGGATCTTGTAAATCTGCCACACATTTCCAACAGGCCTCAGCAAATACCTTTGTTAAATGGATGGGAAAAGTCACACATCACTCGATGTGCTTTGGTTCTGGCTTGCATGACCCCTTTCCTGCCAAAACAGAGCATCATTTTCTACAGCAGCTCTAGTGCACAAGACAGCCTGCAGGTTTCTGTGACAGCTGCAGACACTGTTACAGGCTCAGCCATAAAGCACATAGCCCTGGGCTGTGTAGTCAGGGTGAGCCAAGGTACAAAAATGCTTTCTTCCTTGTAAGCAAACAGCAGAAAAGCTCTCACTGTAGCAGCCTCTCTCTGCCTGGCCATGTGTGGCCATCAGGGCTCCAGGGAGAGCCCCAGAATCCAAAGCAAGTGAAGTCAGTAGTTACTTTTGCAGCTGGATTACATCCAGGGGGTTTTTATCGAAGTCCAAGCCTATGTCTGCCCACTGTAGGACATTCAGTCATGGTTTTCTCATTCTCCCTGGCCTCAATAGCTCACCAGAGCTCCTGCAGTGGCTGGGGTGGAGAGACAAACAGCATGTGGCAAACACACAAGCTGCCTCTATAGACACCAGCAGTCCATCAGGACCTGGATGAAATAAATTTAAAGCACTTCACTGGCACTTGACCTCAGCTCAGAACAGGTGAGGATCTGCCTTCGGGATCTTCTAAGGGGACAGTTTTAGCAAGAGTCTTGAGATGACCAATGCACTCTGTGTTTGCCATTGGCAGGAGCCCATCTGTAACCAGCTTCCCTCACAACTCCCGTTTTCATAAGCATGTCTCTGTTGCATAAACACAACCCATAAACCAGTCTCAGAGATAAAGCTTCCCTCCTCAGGTGCTTTTATGATTCCAAATCCCTTTAAGAAAAAGCATGAAGGATTCACTTTACCCATCAATTTGGATTACATTCTCCTTTTATCAGCATCTTTCCTTAATGACTTTGGTCATTTACTTTTGCAGGTACCAGATACCAGAGAGCTGAGCTTTCCTTACTGAAAACTTCAAAACATTGTCAAGAAGAAGGAAAAATCAACAGTCATGTGCTGGACTATTGCAAGAGAGTCATCAATTATGCAGGTTTTGGAATACGTTACGCTACCGACAGCTGTTTGATAGCTGGGCGATATGATTTATGGGAACAGCCAAGATTCAATTACTGATTTCCCATAAATTATCTATACAGTCCTTTCATCCTATGCCAGGTTATGAAGGGCTCTGATGAGCAGAGGGGACTGAAGACGGAGTTCTCTGACAGTGAAACGAACTGGGATTTTCAAAGAGAAATCAAAAGGAAAGAAACAACAAGCAAAGTAGCACCAGTGGGAGGTGTCGGGCTTTGGATTCATGAAATTGGAATGTCATTCCCAGACAGGTGCAGGAACTCTTAGTACAGATGCACTGATTGAGCCAGTCTTCAGACTCTCTGTCTATTTGTCCTTGACTTCTTATCATGTACTGTGGGAGATGCAGATACGTCTAGAAGGAAATAGTACTTTTTGCTGCATCTTATAAATCTGTAAACATTATGGAGAGGAATCGCTTAAGAAGTGCCTGGGAAATTTTTAGGTGCATGCACTGGCTTTAGCAAGGATCTTTTCCAAATGGAAAAATCTTTACTGGCCCTTAGGAACAGGAACAATTGTCAATCTTGCATGAGGCAATACTGACCATGAAATACCAGAATGTCTTGTGTTTAGGAAGTATTTGGGAATCTCACTTGGAAACTGAATAAAATCTGAATGAAGTGAGAAGGAGCTGCAGTTCCTTTTTTTGTCATCCCACTGAGCCAATGGTTCTGGCCAAGGCTCTTTCCTGCACACAGCCAGTCAAGGACACCACAATGCTGCAGGTTTAATTTATTTTCCCTTTGCCTTTTCCAGTCAGCCTGAAAGGCAGTGAGCCCACATCTCTGACAGGCACCACCCATGTTATCACCACTCTCATTTCAAATCTGAGATTTCTAATCTGCTCTGTGGCAGCTGAACGCAAAAAAACTATCTACCTAGAAATGAAACACACCATCCAGAGCCAAATAAAAGAATTCTTTGACCACTACTTTGAAAAAAAAAAAAAAAAAAAAAAAAAAGCAGACAAAAGAAAAGTTAAATACAAAACTCTGGTAGGACTTCTCTGTACACTCAGGGGTTATAAGCAATCATGTTTGCTGATGGAGAAAGACACATCTCTCAAGATCAGTACAACTGTTCTTGAAGCCTGGACTCGTGGCTTGGGTACTCTAAAGTTAGATGCTTGAATTCTCCCTGCTCCCATCATTGACCTTATTCCCATTAAGGAAAAGTCACTCTCATCAGGACTTCACTGTACCTAACAAACTATGGGAAAGTGAAGTAATAGTATAACAGTTCTCTCTATTCTATAGAGCTTTAATTTATTTTCTCTCCTTTCTTGCATCCCTCTTTGCCTGACCTCTTACAAGCCATCCCCATGAATGTAACGGAGGCACAACCTGACAACCTGCACAGCCCTATGACCTTTTGGACCCAAACTAACATGACACTTCATACAAGTGCCTCTAAAACTCCAGCCAACACTTTCTCACCCTTGGCACTAATGAAAACAACCTAAACAGCATCAGGAAACAATAGGTTTCTCAATGTCACCTGCAAGTGGGTTCTGCAACTCAACAGCAAAGCACTCACTCTCCATTCAGCCCTGTGGATCTCTTCCATGTGAGGACAAAAGAGTTATCCCATCAAAAGTACGCAGCAGTCCTATGCTATGGGAAGCTGATATTTTTACTGGAAGGATCCTACGGCAGGAAAGGAAACAGAGCATTGAAAGCAACTTTCATAGGGGTTTCAAGTTTTCCAGCTCCCTTCTGTATCTCCTCTGGATTTGTCTGTTTTTCCCATTTGTTTTATTTTGTACCACTCTGTGCCACCCCTGCCCGTGTGCACAAGAGAGTGGGAGGAGGAAACTTAAAAGCAAGCAGTTGTTTGTCTGCTTATTTTAAAATAAGAGAGTGAAAATTAACGTGATTCCTTGTTGGTGAAGCAAAAGCTCAGTCAAAAGCGCTATAATGGAGCAGCTGAGGGAAATGGATTTTATTAGCCTGGTTACAAACCCTTTACTTAGGGCTGGTTATTACATAGCTATCCCCTTAATTGTGCAACCTGCTATATAGACAAATAACAGGTGAGGCCCGTAATGACGGGTTGTTACAGTCCAGAGCACTCAACTGGCAAAGTGATTCTCACAGAAAATTGTCTCTGCTCACCTGAGTAAACGCTGTGAGGGTTCCAAGGTGCTCGGGGAGAAGCATAAACCAGGCTGTGTGCTCTGGGTGCGGCAGCCACGTCAGGGATTGCTCTTGGCATTGCATTGGTACAGCCCAAAAGTCACTGTCAACACCAGGAAGGGACAAACCTGCCCCAAAAGAGGCTCTGACCTCTGGGAAAAGATAGCAGAGCGGGAAATGGCCCATCCCAGGTCACAATGTCAGGGTTAAATTGTGTAAAACTCTTATCTGTACTCCAGCAGCTTCACTACCACATGGCCCATGAGATACACACTCAAAAGAGACTTTTCAGCCATTGTTGGAGTCACAGCTCTGGGATCTGGCTGGTTTTTCAGTCTGTGTATTTTTTTGTTGCACCTTCTCCTCAGGCATTGTCCTGTGGAGCATTTTACTGACTTTGGCCAGCACACTTCAATGTTTAATTCTTAAGATTAAGATCCATGGTTTGCTGATGCAGCACTAGTCCCCCAGGTCTCTCAGGGGAATAGCACATAACTCTAAAGCCCTTCCTTGGGATGACCAGTCAATGGACTGCTTGAATCTCCCTTATTCACCAGCCCTTTGTTTTCTTCCTGTAAATGTCTGAAATAATTAATTTAAGATTTAAAGACCAAAGTTACTGTAGTGTGCCCAAAATAATAAATGTCTCAGATTTTCAATTACCATAAATGTAGAAGTGTTGGATCCCATTTCTGTATCTAATGCGTCACACAGAACCATTACCCCACTATCCATTAATTATCACAAGGTCAGCACATTCCCTGGTGTCTCTTCATGACTGCACAATGAACAAGCACTGCCTCTGCTGTGGGCAGAGTCCAGTTGTAGATATACAGCCAGACTTTGGCTACCCAAAATGATCAAGAGAAGAGTGCTAGGCTTTGGGGATAAACACATCTGGATAGAACAGAAGAGGATGAGGGAGATTAAGCTACCTGTGTATCTTTGAACCTAAACAAGAAACAAAAAAACTACATTGCTCTAGGGAGATGTGCAAAAGACCATTAACTACACCTAAGAATAGGTATAAAACCAGAAAATGAAAGACTGCTTTCATCCACAAAAGATCTCAAGAAACAGGGGACGGCAAAAAGTAGGAAACACAATAGCAGGGAAAACTGAAAAAGATAGTTCAGGTTAGGTCCAGCCCCCATCTGTTCACACCTCCCACCATCACAGCCAAGATCTGCTGCCAGCTACACCATGGTGGGCTCTTGACCATGGAAAACACACAAGCTCCCTTCTCAAAATCACCCCTCCCACAAAGAAGAATTTACTGAGCAGAGCTGGGAAGGAGACTGGGGAAGATGTACAGTTGCACCCTGAGCACCAGACCTTCCTGCAAACTGTTGCCAGATACAGGATGCATTAATCCAGCTAACCTTGCCATCCCTTCCATTTTTGTCAAAGCTTTATCTGCTTCTGTCTCACCCTATTTCTACAAGGACCCTCAAGAGCTTTGTATGATCCCCAGGCTCCAGCTGCAATATGGCCTTTCTGGCACCACAAGTGTGTAAACTGCCCATTCTCTCCTCCTGCCCTTTGTTTTCCCACTTTCCCTGAACTTCCTCTGCCTGGCTTTCATTTTCACAGATTCTAGAGGTAATATTTTATTGTAATGGCTTTTATTATGATGATGTACAACCCCCTTAAGTGCTTTGGTGAAGGAAAAAAGAAAGGTGCTATAAATAAAATTCTCATCTACAATCAAAGGCACACAAATGACGAAGGCGTGCGGGTGACTGCACACATGTACCTACAGGAAAACCCTCCACTGGGTGGGAGCTGCACTGGAAAGCACCAGGGTCATTGTGAAGATGAGGGCATTTGGCAGTGGCTTACTTCCACAAGGAGTAAGCCAGCTAGTCTGGGAGGCAAAAAGTGAACAAATAGAACCAGCTACGGACTGTTTGTGTTGCCTTTTCAGCTGGGGATTGACATAAATGTTTCTGTTTCCATGACATCTTTGAGTCTGCAGTTCACTGGGTTAATGAACTCTTGTCCCCTATCTAAGGCTTCTGCTCATTCAAACTGGTCAATCCTGCCAGTTTTTTAAAATCAGGTTTTTTAAAAAACAAGATGGGAGAAATTCCTACAGCAGGAGAGGAAGACAGCAAAGAAAGTTTCCAACTTTTGAAACTGTTCTCCTTTGAGCTACACTATGACTGGAAACAGGGGAAGATGATGACATGGAGAGGAAACAAAACAAAACAAAAATAGATAATAAAAAAAGGCACAGGGAAGAACAGAGGAGAGAGAAGGTTATCTATCCTGCAGCTTTACAGGCAGTATTACCATCTTGTTGCCTAATGAGCCATAGATGTAATAGACACACCATGAAAATAAAAGAGGGAGGGAAAAGCAAGCATCAATAGCGCAGGGAAACAACCACAGAGGCTGCTGTTAAGCAAATGTCACTTCCCTCACATTCTCCAAGTCTTCCCAGTCAGCTGCCTTCCTCCCTTGCCAGATGTTTGTTTTCTCTCTTCTAGCACTTCATCTCTGCAACCATTTGGTTTTCATTTTGTCCTGGGGTTGGCAGCAGCCAAGGGGCAAGATTCAAGTGCAGCTCCTCAGAGGTCCTTTCTAAGTATTAATGTCTCCTTCTCACAGTTCAGAGAGGTGGTCTGGCCTCAGTGAAGTTGGGAAGAGGAGGGACTAGAGTGCAGGGGACACAGTGATGTTCCCCTCTCCTTATGTCACAGGTGGGTTTTCACATACAGGAAAAGCAAAAAGACCCATGCCTGTCATCTTGTGTCAGCACCACCATGTTTGGTGAGACAACACTCTGGCTTTACTAATTCACAGAAGCAACACCAAAGCTTCCAGAAGAGCATCCACAAACCTTAGCAGTTATTTTACTGGCACAGCTTTTAGACAAGAAGCTGGGGCAATGACAGGAGTGCCAGTCAGGCAGAGGGCTGCCACTGCCCCATTTTCTTATATAGAAACCTTTGCCAGTAAATTGGACATAAAATGCAGCTAGTTCTCAGTTAAACTACCTTTGCCTTTTTTTTGGACACAAAAGGATATGCCCTAGCCTGTTTATTCCTCTTCCCTATTTCTTTTTCCTTCCTTAATCCATCAGTCCCTCCTGTCTTCTTTTTCATCTGCAGCTCCTGCACCTGCCTTCAAGGTTTATTCCTTTCCTACGGGATTATTTGGAAGTTTGCTTGTGTAGGGCGAACAGCATTTCTGTAATAAAGCCTCAGCCACATTCCATTAGTGTCATTTCCATCTGCAGAAGTGAAGTGTCAGCTAATAAAAGGTAGCACAGACCCCTTGGGCAAGATAAAATGAGAGAGCAAGAGAGGGGAAAAAAATCTACCATCAGAGATGGAGAAATGATAAATGTCTTTTCAGACGCAGAAGCACCTGGAATAGGAATAAGGGAGCACTGAGGGAAGGGGAGGGGAAAGGAAGAAGAGGGCTATGTTATCTTTGCTAAGAAAGCTTTGTTTTTGAAAGGTCTCATTACCTCAAAAATCACCTGCTACCCATCTTCTCTATGCACTAGGGCCAGCATCCAGCCTGGCCGCAGGGAGAAGACAATGTTCAATTATTCTTTGCGAACAGCAGTGGTCTGGGGGAGCTGTGGGGTCTGCACAGCAGGGTCCAGCATGACTCACACAGAAATCCACCCAGGCCATGCCCGGACAGCTCTGCTGAGCCTCGTCCCTCCACAGGGATGAGAGCAGACAGGGGTGTCACTGGCTGTGTCTGAGCTGTGAGACCCAAAGGCATTTCTCAGCAGCCAGATACAAGTTTGTCTGTCCAAGCTGTTCCCTGACCCTACATCATATGTCCAACAGGGTCCCCTGTCCAGATGATTCGAGGACAAGCTCCTCAGGGTCCATCATAGGGTGCACCTCCCCTGCAGCTCAGGGGCACATTTATGACCCATTTGGTCCCTGTCTGCTCCCATTAATCAGAAGGGAGGTGACTGCAACTCTGCTGTGGCCTCAGAGCTGTCCACCAGTCCTCCCCAGCCCCATATGCTGTGCAGTGAAGCAGACACATCACCCATCTCTTCCTAACACCCTTCCCTCTGGGCAAGGACAGAGAGGTCCAAATACCACAAGAGGGGGGAAAAAAAATAAATAAATTTCAAGTCCAGTCAGAAACAAGCGCCCATTTTATTCCTGGCTAAAACTCATCTCCCTGAACTCAGATGGTCTTTGTCTGGACTCAGGCTCCAGTTCTGGAGAAGTCTCAGCTCTCTGCTGGTTTTATCCACGACATTCAAGCTTTCCAGGACAAGATCAACTCCTACTCCATGCAAGGATCTCCCAAATACATTAGAAAAACACAATCATAAAAAAAAGCATCTCCAATTAGACTTATGCCAGTGCAGCAGCTCTTAATGCCATAATTATGTTACCACAGGCAAACATGATCTCATGAAAGGGGGTCAAGCGTGCCATACCCCAAACCTGCCAGGTGTCCAGCTAGGCCACTGAAGCTGTTGGCAGCTGGATGACAACTTTCGGGCTTTTTTCACTACCCTGAGGAATATGATCAGTCCAGACTAAGCTCAAATGTTGTACTCATAAGGTCTTTCTGCACAGTGATGTGCATGTCAGCCACAGGCATTTGTTTTAAAATATGCAATACACATGCACGCACATGTATAGTTTTTCTCAAAGCATTGGCCATGCCTTCTTCACTTCTGCCCTCAGAAACAAGGCTATTGCTCCATTTGTTCTCAAACCTGCCAGCAGTATGTTACTATCAACAGTTTAGAAAGCAGTCACCTCAAACTAAACCACTACATAGGTAAATACAGAAAGTTGTAGTGTTTACAGGCCTCAGGTTCTCACAGTTGACCACCCAAAAAACTCCCTCACAATGTATTAAGGACTTTAATTTTAATGTTATCACCTGGTAGCCCCTGCTTCTCTCCTCACTGCTTTGACTACATATGGATTTTTTTTTCCTGTATCTGTATAGAAGCATCTGTATAAAAGTTGCTTTTATATGAAGATCCAAATCCCATTTTCCAAGAACTGCCAGAGGATTTTCAGGGTGTAATCCACCTACTGCTGACCCTCCACAGCAAAGAAACTTCTCTGTTGCTGGGTGAGATTTTTTCATTTGAGAACAACACAGGCTTTTTCTGGTGGTATTGGGAAGGGGGAACGTGGGAGCACCTGAGGAGGGCCACAGGCAAAGGAAAAAGGTTGGGCAGCTTTTTCTATGTCTGCTGCACAGCCAGTTATCAAAGACAACAGGACAGAGGAGGGATCATTGAAGAGGTTACAATTCTCTGAAATTTTGCTCAGGGAAATTATTGGCAAGTTCACTGTGGAAATCTGAATCAAGAGACAGGTATCTAAAGGACCTTGGGAAGCCCTTCCTGCTGTTTCAGAAGCAGGTTCTCCTATGATGTTATCACCGTACAGAGCATCTGAACTGCTCCCAGGCAAGCCCTGGGGATTCCCAGCTGTGCTGAGACATCTGCATTCCGATGTGAAAGTGCCACTGTCTCACACTGCTGCCATCAGAAACAGCCACCTGAGTAAAAGTGAGGCTGGTATGACAGAAATGATTAAAGCTTGGAGCAAATATCCATCAATGATTCAAAATATTTGAGGAAGATTTACTCGTCTCTGGGGCCTAGAAAACCACCTTGTACAAGTCTCCTTTTCCCTCAGAAGAAATTCACACTGGGCCTTTAAGCCTTCAAAACATGCAATGGATTACTAACAAATGTGAGTGGAAGGGTAGCTCAGTTTAATGTCACCTTTGTATATACACAGGCTTCCATCCTTTCTTCACAGAAAGATTATCCTCCCCACAGATGGATGCTGGAAGTCATCCAAGAATTTAAGAACATTCTTTCATTCACAGGTGTTTTTGGAGCTTACAACAGCAGTGCTTATTCTGGAAGATGATGAGGGAGAGAATTGCCTTGGCCCTTCAATCAGCTTTTGCCCATTTCACATCAAATTGCTATCTGATATTACTCAGTACAAACTGGAATGCTCTAATGCAAACAGAAATGGCTCCAGCAGCCAGAAGAAACACTAATGACACAAATTAAATGGAAAGACACTGAAGCATGCAGGGCACATCACTGTCCTGGGGGACAAGTTGAATGTGAGCCAGCAGCACACCCCCACAGCAAGGCAGTCAGCAGCACCGTGGGCTGTGCCAGGCAGGGGATTGCCAGCAGGCCAAGGCAGATGTGGTCACTCCCCTCTAACTCAGCGCTGGCGAGACACATCTGGAGTCCTGTGTCAGTGTTTGTCTCCCCAGAACAAGAGAGACATGGACATACTGGTGTCCAGCAAAGGGCTGGGAAAATGACTAAGGGACTGGAGCACCTGAAGTACAAGGAAAGGCTGAGGGAGCTGGGTTTGTTTAGCCTGGAGAAAAGAACACTCAGAGAGACCTTATCAATGTATCAATATCTGATGGAGGTAATAAAGACAACAGGATCAACCTCTCCTCAGTGTTGCCCATAGTCAGGACAACAGGCAAAGGGCACAAACCTAAATACCATAAGTGAAGAGCTCCTGTGGCTCTTGCCTCCTCCCAAAGCAATATCCCATGTGGCAGCATGATCATGGCATTAACACTGGAGAAAACATCTCCATTTCTCACCAAACCATTTCCCTGGAGTCAGAGACAGGGGTGAGAAAGTCCGTACTCTCCTTGCTCAGAGATCCAGAGCATGAGGTTGAATTCACCAACAAAGCTTCAGCAACAGCAGACAGCGAGGGACAATACTTTAGCTGCTGACAGCAGCCTGACAAAGGATCACTACAAAGGCATGCAGAGACTGTGACAGGGATGCAGTGAGTTAGTCTGGGATTGAGAGACCTTAGTTACAACAGCAGGGTAGAGAAGTGGAGCTGGAATCCACAGAAGAGGAAAAAAAAATGTGACCTGACTGAGTGATATCTATTCTGGAGGGACCAAGGAAGGAAAAGCAACTATAAAGCTACTTAAAACTATATCAAACACACAGAATGAGGACCATGAACTTAAAGATGTGGAAAGGTCATACCACAAAGGAGCAGAGGTGGAAATCAAGAGAAGCAAAAATAAAACAAGTGCAATGGAGAGAGCAATAAGGGAAAGCAGGATAAAAAAGCTGGACGAGATTATTGACAAGTCAAAAACATTGATTCTGTGCTCCCTTAGCCAATAAGGCTGGCACCATGAGATCTGGGGAGGATGGAGAAAGTTCACAGAGGCCATCACTGGTCCTTCTCCCCCAGACAAAGACAGGGGATTGCTCACATGTATACAAATACTGCAATGACTCTGCAAACCAACTTAGGTTTTTTCCTGTCATGATGACTTTTTTATGACAAAGAAAGATTGTCTGCACCACCAGGCTTTTTTTCCTTTCTTCACTTATTCAGCCCCAGCAGAGCCTCACTCAGCCCAGATATGTCTCAAAACCTCTAGCAGCCCATGTTTCCCAAGTGACTACACCAAAGAAAGAGAAGGGAGAAGAAATCTGCAGGATTTTCTTCCCTGGGACAACTACGTTGCCTTAAAGCCAGTGTCAGGTAGATGACATACACTCCCTTTTCAAGGCTGAGAGACGACCTCCTCTTTCCTCTTCATTTATTTCATTAGCTCTAAATTATTCCTGTTGCCAAGATATTTGAAAGCAAATCGCCAAAAAGCTTCAATTGCTAACCCCAGCATCTGATTCCCCAACAGGACTCAGTGCCCAGCCTGATTCTCATCAAGACATGACTTGTAAGCACAACATCCTAACCAAGAAACAGTGAGAGGGATAGGCAGTACACAAACTAGGAGATACTTTACACAAAAAACCCAGCAAGATTTAGTACAGCCAATGCTTTTCATTCAGAGACAACTTCCACACTCATTTGGACCCAAAAAGTAGACAGGAAGCAGCAAATACAGTGTATATGCAGGGGGTGAGAACAATTGTGTCTGCTATTGTCTCATGTCAGTGCCTGAGATGGCAAAACTTTGGAGGGGGTTTTAGCCACAGCTGGAGAAAATGCTGCCCCAGTGAATCCTAACACTGGGAAAAATTAATTGGCTGCTGTTAAGTCAGCTATAAGCATACACAGCTCTGTGCACATTCAACCTTTAATCATTATTACTGGATCACAACATAATCTGCCACCATAGTCTTGCCAGACCAAGGCCAGGACTGAAATAGTAGGGCCCCTGGCTGTGGTGACTGAGCTGCCACTGTGAATGTGCACGGAGAGGCTGAGACAGCCAAGACCTGAGAGGAACCTCCACAGCCTGGTCAGAAGCATCACTGCTTCCAGAGAAGGTTTTTGACTGGGGTAGGTGCAATGTTAGAACTGTGAGTTCTAGAGTTATCCAGCATGAAAGAGGGAGAAAGAGATGTTTCAGGTTGGACAGACTATGTTTTTAGGAGAGCCAAAGAAGTCAGAAGAGCCCTACATACAGGTCAAACCCAGGGGACAGTAACTGAGCTTCAGGCTGGCTTTGATTTGTAGATGCCCCAGGCAGGAGCTGAGGCACATTTGCAGACTTGATCATGAGATCAAAGCACACTGAGAATTTGTCTCAAGCCCTTTTCAGTGAAGGGAGGAGAAATCTCTCTTGCCTGTGACAGTACACTACATGCTACAGTTTTGAGCCTGACTGCAGAATTGCCTCCTCTACAAAAGAGACAGACTGACAGTCCTTCTGATTTGGACTGTGTTGGGTGGGAGTCACCTGGCCACCAGTAGCCTGGACTGCATAATACCAAAATGAGTGTCCGTTCACCATTGGTTAACATGTGAGCGTTGCTCTACATAGAATCATTAAATTTGTAGAAGACCTCCAAGTTCATTCAGTCCAACCCCTGACCAAACATTACCACGTCACTAAACCAGAGGAGTAAGTACCACATCCATTCATTTCTTGAACACTTCCAGAAATGGGGACTCTACCACCTCTCTGGGCAGCCCCTTCCAATGCTCAACCACCCTTTCAGTGAGGACATTCTTCCTGATGTTCAACCTGAACTTCCCTAGGACATCTTGACATGCATCAGGAGTCTTCCAGACTCACAGTGTGTGATTATTGGGTCCAGAGTGAATTTCTCAGCTTTTTCTCATTGTGTTACTGAGGCTACCTGGTTGAAAAACTTTTTTCTAATGCTTCCTAGGCAGGTAAAGATGGGCTTCAGGAATAGCAGTCACCTGTTCATCATGCCCTGCCCCTCTTCTTCTCTTGCCATCTAAGTCTGTGTATCTCCGACAGAGGCAGCCGTCCAGCTGGGTGCTACCCCAGTGTGTAAATATGCTGACATGCAAAGTGCACATTTCCCCGCTTGCAGGAAACACGCTGTGTAATGAAAGAGTCTCCCAGCAGGAGGAACAGAACTTGCCAATTACCTTGGCACGCACCATGGGATCAAATGGGGCAGGAGCATAGCAGTAGGTACAGCGAAGCTGAGCTCTCCTGCCAGCCTCCCTGCTCTGCTCACTGCTGCCTTGTAATGAAGTCATTTTGGCCTGCAAGACACGCAGCAGATGGGCTGTCATTCAGGGGCTGCCGTCTGCACCATCCGTTCCTTGGGGTTCGAACTTATTAAGGTCGGTGTTTTACAAACACAATCAAGGCAGCGAGCTTGAGAGGTATTATGACAGCAATAAAAGTGTGTCCTGCCTCATCAGCACTTTTGAAAAATTAGTTTAAATGTCCTCAGTGGCAAACAGCGTTTAGTGCTGCTCAGTGCAGGAGAGGGAGGCAGGAAAAGAGACTACGCAGGATTTTTAAAAATAAAACTCGGAGCAAGTTTGGCACAATGAGTAAATCACAAGCAACTGTCTTCCCACAGTGTCCCACTGCATGAAGCTCTTCCTGAGATAAATCAGTGCCATATCTAGGCAAATACAAAAGCTGTGCCAGCTCTTGCTGCAGAGTGTACCTTACTCCAAGATATTGGAACCAGCATCTCCATCTCTTCAGAGAATTGCAGTATCTCACCTTACACTGCACCAAGCAAACACACTGTGGGTTTGTTGTTTATAACACCACCACAGCAGCCCACCAGTGCATGATATCACTGTATCATTCCTATTTTGCATCTTTTTCCCCCTGCTCTCAAGGCCTCACTGCAGTGCAAACTCCATGGTGAACCTTAAAAATCAATCCCAATTGTAGAACTTCATTTTCCCTCCATCCAAAATATTTTGTTTCTAGATAGACATTCAAATTCAGCTCCAAAGTCTTTTTTGTCTTCATTTCTTCTTTCAAACAAAATTGTTTACAAATTTGTGTAAGGGTCTGGTAAAGGAGAGAGGAATAATATATATTCTCACAACTTTTCTTAAAATAACAGAACAGACCAAAAAATTAATAAACTAAATAGCATCATTCAGTGAGAAAAAGGCCTTGAGGCTTGAAACTAAGCACTATGGCCCCAAAACACCAGTTTGATTCTGCTGGGGGGAAAAAAAAAAAAAAGAGAGCAGCTGAAACAGAGAAAATAATTCCATGTCAGCTCTTCAGAGCATCCTTCCACAGCAACTGATCCAGCTCCCTTCTTGCAGAGAGGAGAAATCACACCCCCATATTGACCTTACTGTACACTCTCCCTGCCAGCCCTTATAAGTTCATGCTCTGCTGTCCCTGGGCTGCTGCTGGGCCAATTTGCATGAGGCAAACTGTAAATGTCACACAGAAACACTCACAGTGGTATTCTCCCAAAGCAAATAAAGCTTAGGACCAGTAAGCAGAGAAAATTACGCCCACAAAGCAGTCACAAATCAGCCACATTCCAGTCCTTTTGCAAGTTTTGTTGCCTTACAAGTATTTGGCAGATTCAAAGGTTTTCTTTAGACAAAATCTAGTGTTTTCTTATTTCCCCACCAAGAAATTAAAACTCTTATGGTACACAAAGGATGCTATCACCCTGATAACACAGGACATGGGCCACATCCTTCTTGAGGTGCAAAATACGAGGATCCCTTTCCCCTTCATTAGTAAACGGAATAGTTCACTGCACTGAGGTCTCAACCCTGGGCAGGTGTCTTCAGTGCTCTCCAGGTTGAAATGGGAGATTGTTTGGAGGCTAACAGAGATGCTTTTGGACCAAAATGTGGCAGATTGAACTTGGTGTGAGACATAAGCTTTTGATGTGCAGTTTCCAAGGGGTGGAGAATCCCCCCTTGGGGAACAGCATCCTAATTATACATACAGCTCCATTGCTAGTGAGAGACCAGCAGACTCTCCACATCAGACCCACAAGTAAATAAAGGAGTGCAAATGAGTAATTCCCACTAACTGGCACAAACCACCCAGCCACCACTGCAACAGCAGAGCACACCATCTTTCTGTGCATTTCCTTTCCTCCCAGGCTTTCTCTAATACATTTTCAAAGGCTGAAACTCTCTCACTATGGCTCAGGTAATGGAGAGTAAGATGGGAAAACTATCAGTGCCTTATGACCACTCTCTCAAGGCTACACACAGTCAGCCAGAAAGAAAGAAGGTGTTTAATATGACCCTGGCGAGGGTCAGAACTACCTTTGATAAATCATTTATTCACCTGCTTCCTGGAAGTTGTTCTTCCAGATCAGTGATGTTCTGAGTGAGGTTTACAGTGGATATTTTTTCCCTCTCAGTACAAGATCAGCCAGCTCTGGCAGACACAACACCAGCAGAAGAGACAGAGCTAAGGAGGTGGATGCACTACAGACCTCAGCCCAGTGGCCTCAGGAACAGGCTGGAACAGTGAAAGGACAAGCTGGAATGTCACAGGATGGGCCCATCCCATCACTCATAGCAGAGGGAAGACTGATATCTCTCTATGCATCTGAGCAAGCCCAGAATGTTACTGAGCTTCTCTTCTCCTCCATTTCTTCATCAGTTTTTTTCCTCAAAAAACCCAAATCCACCTCTTTCATATCACTTACACTGCTGTCCCAAGGCTCAATGTGTACCTAAGCTAAAAGCTCCTGAGAGCACATAAAGGCACAGGATTAAATTTCAGCAAGCACTAAACTGAGATTGGGGTCAAGATGCTCCACTTCATGCAAGATACATTGCTGGATAAGTGATCATGCAGAGCCACCCCCAACCTATAGTGCACATTACAACAGTGCCATGTGGGTAATGTTGAACCATCCTCTGTTTTTATGGCCTTTTCCTCCACACTACTCTGATGTCCAAGCCAAAGAAACAACCCAGACAACAGAAAAGTGAATTTTAGGCTAACTGAAGAGGAAAAGAAATAAAGAAGATGGAAGTACATGTACATGGCCTGAAATCTACTCACCAACCCTTTAACTTTCTTTTTGGTGTGTCTGAGGTTCCCAACTGTTTATTTTGGGAAAGCAAATAAACAAAAAACAAAGCAATTAATCAATTCCATTTTCCCCAGAACTTCCCAACATATAAATCTTGGCACAAAACCTCTTCACGGAGCTACTGCACTGCCTTCAGGAGCCTCCTCACATCTCTGGAGAATTCAGCTGCACCAAGGCTCTTTCAGCACAAGAGCCTCAGCCAAGGAAAAATAGTTTCCTTGTGTCCTTCCTATCCCTCACTGTCACACTCCAAGTAAACAATAGCTTGGCCCAGAAGATGTTGCTGTGAGGAAGGAGTTTAGGCAATATAAGACTGATTCAGCAGCTTGGCACCTCACACAGAAGCACTGGGCAAACATGACCTGTATTTGCTGGGAGAGAGGAGACTCGGAGGTGACCGAGATAAAACATGACTCTAAAGAGAATTCATGAGATGATACAAAACTATTTAGGGCTATGTCAAATGTGGGAAGCAGGTGGCATAAATGGAAAAGCTCAGGAAAGGTCAAACCTTGGAGGAATTGAGGGAGAATCTCTTCGTGCAGGGAAGAACTGATTTGAAACAGGCTCTTGCCAGAGGCAGCAGGGAAGGAAAATCAAGTAAACAGTTTTGAAGGAACGGGAAGATAGAATTCATCTCATTTTAAGTATCAAAAAAATGAAGTATGTAACCTAGGTTTGTCATCCAGGCTCCCTCAACAGTAGAGAGAGGGAATGACACTTTAGAGGGCAAGCAATACTGGCTACCTGTGAAAGTGCCTGTTAGCATAGATCCAGGGACTGGCTCAGAGATGAGGAGAGGAAAATCCCAACCTTAATCACTGCAGAGCTCCTGAGAAGGTGACAAACATTTGCCAACATGAATTTAATGAGGTGTCTCCTTGGAGTGGCACCCCACCAAGTTTTAACAGAGACTATGTGGATATGAGGTTGGCCACATGCCAGGTTCAGCTAATCAGGCAAAACTCAGCAAAACCAAAACAAAATGGTCTTTACTAGCCTATAAATACCTGGGGTTTTATTGAAAAACAGATGGAAAAATACAAGGAAAGATGATGAATGCTAATATAATAAATGAAGAAAATATATTATCTTCGATTCCTCTTTGCCTGGATCTATAGTAATTTCAGAAGGAGATTGGGTTATGAGATAAATTTCATTTACTCCTGATAAAAGAACAATGCTACATTTTTTGACAAGTGTTCTTCAATATGCCACCTGGGTAGTTCTAGTAACAGGTAATAAAAATGAAATATGATAGGATTCCTGAGAAGATCCCAGCAGTTAACAAGAGAAACGATTTCATAGTTCTTCCTTAGGAGGTGCCCAGATTTCCCAGGGATAACAAGAAAGCTTTAATCAGTCCCTTTCCAAGGTGTGTAGGGTAAGTTTTCAGGCTTTATACCCATCTTAACTGTAGCTATTACTTAAGAACCAGCAAAGTAAAATCAGAGCCTATAGCTGGATAAAGGCAAACTGTCTCTAGAGCTGAGCAGCAGTGGGAAGTGATGGAGTAGGGGATCACAGAAGAGAAGACAGGGTGAGTTTTATTTTGAGCACCAAAGGCTCAGCAGGTGTAGTTCCCCTGGGTCTAATTCTAATTTAATCTACACAGACATAAACGTGCTTTTAGTTCTCTGTGACCCATGGGCTGAGCCTGGTTTTAAACCCACACTGTTCCAAAAGCAGCCTCATCTTGCACAGCCCCAATTCCCTGTTAGTTCTTCACAGATTTACATTTCTATAATGCCTTTTATGAGATGCCATGAAAGATGACTGTGAAGAAGCAACATACTTGCAGTGCTTAACCAAACCATCCATCTATGTATTGACTCTATATATTAAGGCATCAAGCAAACAAAATGCATCAAATCTGTTATTTATTCTCCTAGATCAGCTTCTGTTGGCTTTTGCATTTTGTATTAGTTTCTCCTTGCTTTTCAAACACACTTCCACCAACTTAACGGAGCTTCTCCACCGCTAAATTCCCAGTATAATGAGACTGCAAAGGAGCCAGGAGGAACCTCTCTGCTGTTGTCTGCAGCCAACAGAAGAGAAATGCTGTAGAAAGTGGCACTGACTATGCAATGCATAAATCATAGAGAGAATAGTCTCTCTTCCTTTGTTCAGATCCCATACATCACCATGACTCAGTGCTGTTCTCCAGTGGGGACTAATTCCAACTTTTAATGCACTTTCCATCTGATTCCTCTGTGACAACAGATGGGTCACTGTCCTGAGATATTGCATTTTGAAAATAACATATTAAGCACCTCTATGTTTCAGAACAATTTGGTTTAGGGATCCACTACTAATCCCATTTCAGTGGTTTGAGTTGTGCATTTTACCACTGAAAGAAAACCCCTCCAGTCCAAGGGCTGTCATCTACTCTCCTCTCCTCTAGTTTTTCTGGTTGTTTCACCGATCTTCCTTGATGTGATAAATCATGTAAATTTAATTTAGAGATTATACCCCTGGCTTTGAAGGCAGACAAGGTTAGCTCTCTGCTTGTAGCCTGTAGCCTGCTAATCTTATAAAATTCCTCCATTCTCACTTGGCTGGAGCTGCTGTTGGGGAGTGGAGGGAGAGCCATATCTAGTCTATGAAGTGTTTTGGATTTTTGTTGGACACTTGCAGATGGTATCCTGGCCACTTTCCAAACTCATCCTGCTGCATAAGGATAAATCCTGAAGGTTTTCATAAGCCCACTGTATTACAAACTTTATCTCAGCAGCACAAAGCTGGTGCTACCATTTCCAAACTCCTCTTTGTCTTTCTGATCAGTTACAAATTTCTCTCAGCTACATTTTTCCAAAGACTGGACAGCTCCCAGGTCCATTTCATTACCTCTTCTGCATGCTTGTCTGTGACTATTGCTGCCTCCTTTCCATATGATTGGAAGCAAATGCTCCTTCCCCAAAGCAGTAGCGGATCTGCAGCAGAGATGCAAGAAATAGGGGAATTCCTGCCACAGGAAAGCACCATTCCTTCCCGTCAAGTTTTTGACTCCTTCCCTGGAGTTTTTGGCCCCAGACTGAGGGTTACAAATACTGACCAAGCACATTATCCATGCAATCTTTCCTTTATCTATAAATTCCCTTTCTAAGGAAACATGTAGCACCAGCAGGGGAATAAAATCAGTTGTTTTTTTGGGCATCCCAGGTGGTTGTCTTTCATCTCCTTTCCTAATATTTCTGTTAGGCTTGGATAGTTTTTATTGGCGTTTTTCTCTTTGCTCTTTCACACGCCTGAACAGTTCTTCGCTTCAGCAGGCACAGAAACAGCAGTTTTATGACATGCATTTTTTAATGTATCAAAACATGTTCCTTTGATTCATTTTTTAAAAAGCAAACTCTGCTCACCCAAGGTTAATAACTTTCCCACATCAGCTGGATGTAAGAGAGTTCCAGATGTTGCTGAGAATTTTTAAACAAAGCTCTAATTTTTTATGAATCAGAGGGCAAAAACAGCAGCTTCTCAGATACTGCCTAAGCTGCAGGAAATTGCTGGACCCTCTGAGAGCTGACCCAGTGTTCTCTACTATGCTGGCAGTTTGGCAGATCTGATGGAAGTTTATATGAAGTTATGACAGCTGTATGAGCTTGATAGCAGCTGCCCAGGCAATTCACATTAGCAGCTTTCTATAGCTTTGAGTATCACACATGCAGGGAATGTGCTGAAAGCCAACACAGACCTCAGACAACAAGCATGTAACCACTCTCTTTACGTAGCAACTCGGTGTTTGCACATCCAGCACTAGGAGGGAATTGTGTCCATTCAAAAGTCTGTTCTCTTTGTTGGGTAACTGTCCGAGGTGACCCTTACGAAAAACAGAAAGGAGGGAACCACCATTTCAGCCAGCCCTGACCCCCCCAGGACTCCTCCAGGTTCTGTGCCAGGGCAGTGCCCACTGCAGCCTCCCAAGGATATCAGAGGAACAAGGTGATTTGTAAGCAAATGGCACGTTCTCTTTGGTCTTTCACACAAACTGAGTAACGTCACTGGATTTTAGTCAAGTTCTTTAGAACCTTAGTCCACACTAAAGTTTGGCATCTCAGCTTGTTTCAAGCTATATACATAAGGTAAAAAATCTTTTATTCTTTATTTTTTCCCCTTCAATTCAATGATGAAGATGTTGAATGAGCAAAATACATTTTGTTTCACCATTTCCACAGTGG
Source organism: Sclerurus mexicanus (assembly GCA_013396755.1). Taxonomy (NCBI): domain Eukaryota; kingdom Metazoa; phylum Chordata; class Aves; order Passeriformes; family Furnariidae; genus Sclerurus; species Sclerurus mexicanus. The sequence continues at coordinate 1,493,521 of VWZF01005020.1, forward strand.
ATTTCCCTGGAACCTACCTACCTACTTTAATAGGTATCATGACTTATTTGAATTTGAAAGGAAAGAGACTTACCGGACAGGACTGGACGGAGCAACCCATGGAGGGGGGAAGCCTGTCATCAGAGGCAGCGGATAATTTTTCAAGTCTTGCAACTTGGTAGATTGCAGAGGAGCACTCTAGGATCTCCCAAGGAATGCAGGTCTACAGCATCAGTAAGAGAAGAAGGATGGAGGGCCTAGAAAGCAAGGGAAGGGCATTTTCATTGAAGTAACAACACAGCAGATGGGAACTGGACACATAGATCAAGCTGAGTCAGATTTAAACCAAGCCCAGGACACCACTCATACAATTGTTCAGGTTGGAAAATACCTTTTGTATCATCAAGTGCAACTGTTAACCCAGCAGTGCCAGCCAGGTCCATCACTAAATCATGTCCTAAGTGCCACATCTAAATGTCTTTTAAATCCTGCTGAGGATGGTGACTCCACCACCTCACTGGGCAGCCATTGCATCAAAAAGACAGCTCCTAACATCTTCACACTGCACAGTGCACAGCACTACTGATCCAGATGCTCCCTGAACTAGGCTAATCCCAGATTTGTTTCAGAGAAGTTTTAGGGATGTTGTAGTTCATTTGCTAACAGGGGAAGGCTGATGCAAAAATCCCAAAGGCAAGAGAGAATGGACAGAAAACAGTGCATTACTAGCCAAGCACGCCAGGAAATAAACATGACAATTCTTATCATGGCACATCACAATTTTTCATGGTAACGCCCAGAACTCAACCAGTTTTACAACAAAACTGTTCTCAGCTCCTGATTTCTTTACTCAAAGCAGATGATCTCTCACAGAATCCTTTGGAAAACCACTCACCCTCGCAGTTCTCACTGCTTCTTCTGTCTTCCATCCTCCTCTCTTTTTCCAAGGAGGAAAGCAAAAGCTTTGCTGTCTGGGGAGAGCTTAACCAGATCATACAACTGAGTCAAGTTGTATTCTTTTCCCTTGACTTCACACTCAGTTCACCAGCAGCAAGATATGATGTCACCCATGAGGCAAACTGAGCAACAACTGAAAAGCAGCACCAAACTGTAAGTAGACCAACAGGGCTGGGAAAGCCACCATGCCCTGGGCTCAAGGAAGGCTCACAGGGGACCCAGAATTCACTCATGATGCCACTGTTGCTGGGCAAGGAAAATAACCTCTCTTCTTCTAATACCCTGAGACTTTTTGTCTACTTCAGTGTCCATAGCAGAGAATCATTTAGAATCAAACCAAACCAGCCTCACTGCAAAATGTTACATTTTTCTAACACAGCAAATCACAAACTTCACAGCAGACTAAACAAAGGAAAAGTCTCTATAAAGAAAATACCAGGAAACTGTGAAACCATCCTTTACAAAAAATATTGAAAAGAAGACAATGAATCACATTAAAGAATCCAAAATTACTTTTAGATCTCTTACAGAGTTGCTACCATGACTTCAGCAGCCCTGACAGCAATGAAGTTAAATAAGGATAAATTTAAATTAGTCAGAAAACCATCATGCTTAGAGGAGAACAAGGTCCTTGCAGAAGGTGGTGTTTAACAGCCTGAGATTTCTGAAGGAAGGACACTGCTCTGCATTGCTCTCTATAAGAAAGTCAATAGCCTGAAGAAAGACAGATTATTGTTCATTACATTTGTAAGAGCTTTTATTAGAAAAGTATCATATTTGCAGGGTGTTTAAGGGTAAGCTCATGGTTTTAATTTTCCCTCTAACCTATTTCCAATTGTTGGCAAAGCTGTTTAGAGAACAGAGGTGTCCATGTAGATGTATGAAAGTCACAGAGCAAAGGAAAGAGAGTAGCACTTTCCCCCTGTGTCTTGAAACCACTCAGCCTTACAAAAAAACAGCCTCATCCAGAATCCTGCATAAAGCCATGACTTGTCCACTTGGTATCTGATGGAAACAGAGCCTGTTTAGGGCAAAGCTTGCAGAAGTCAAGAACACTTTAAAGTTGGATGTCCAGTGTTACACAGAAACCAGCATGTGAAGGCACCAATCCTTCACACCACTCATCCCTTCCCAAGAGTTCCCTGTGACCTTTAATTCCCCTACAAGGAGGCACCAGAGGCTTTGTTTTAGCAATGATATGAACAACTCACCCAGCACAGCAGTTTCAAGGAGAGCTTCAGAGCCTGGAGCCCTCCTGGGAACCGAGAGCAATGCTCTGAGCCAGGGGCAGAATGGTACAAAGCGCCAGGTGGATGGTCAGTACAACAGCAGCAAGCAGATGGTGGGTGAGGGAAGGCAAAAGAGCTACATAATGAAGAGATCACCTTCATTTTCATTATATTTTCTACCCAAACTTGCTGAATTTAATGATATTTCCCATTACAGAAGGATGCACTGCCCAGTTAAAAGCTTCCTGGAGAAGAACTTGTACTGTTAAGAGAGTCGACTCTAGATGAGGTTATTTAGAAAACAGTAAAAATTGTCACCCCAATCTGTTTTGTAACCTAAATAATAATGGCCACACACACTTCCCAAAAACCTCTACTATATATGAATGTTTCACTAACCCAGCATTTGGTTCTTGTAACAGATTAAAGTATTTATTTTGCCAAAAATAATTTCCTCGATTTCTACCCGTAAAACACTGGTGTAAGGAAACAGTGCTTAAAGTGCCTGTAAATATTTTGCAGGTGGGGAAAGCAAATTGCCATGGGAATGAGAGACAAAAACCCCCTGCATATGTAGCAAAATCCAGCCCAGAGCTGTGATAATACTTGAAGCTACTACATAACCAAACACTCAAAAAAAAAATCCCCCATTTCTGTAGCAGCTTCTGCCCTTATGAAGTCACAAACTGAACCCCAAAGTCAAATGGAGGAGATATTTTTATGTATTTTTACTGCTGGGGATGCTGAGGCACAGAGCAGTGAAGTGCTCATCATCAAATCTTCTGTTTTCCCCTTTTACTCCTTTTCTTCCTCTGTAGAAAATATGATGAGGTGACAGAAAAACTCTTCCCAGGGAGACTGCGCCTCCGGATCAGTGCAGAATCAGTGAGGCAGAGATATGATGCATGGAACATAACCAGGAGTCCCACAGGAGAGCACTGAAAGGGAGGCAGATGCCAACAGCTGTTGGGGACAAAGCTCTGCATATGGGAACACACAGAAAAATCTGCACAGGGCAATAAATACGACACGTTCGTTACCCTGGAACACTCTCGAGGCACAGTGTTCCAGGAGGAACAAATCCTGTTTCTGCTTTGCATGTTGGATAGGATGGGAACAGTTCTGAGAACATAATTACCTGGATCCTGACTCTACTGTGACTCCATGGGTGACACGTCCTAACCAAGGCACTTCAGAGTTCCACTGCTCAGGTTGAGTGAGGAACAAATATTTTCATTTAAACTTATCTTATATTCTCCTCTCTCTGATGGCACAGGTCACTCTCTGAGTCTTAGTCCTTATCTCCAAGTTCAATGACACACAGTCATGCTCCCCCACAGCCTCCTGAAGGGGTTGATCCAGCTGTGGTCAGCAACGCCACATCTCATGTGTAGGTAACAACTCTGCTCAGCCTAATTGCTACAGCATTAACTCATGACACATAATAATCCTCACAAACTTAATTTTCCTCCTTTCCAGGAGGAATTGATTTGGCCCGGCCCTTTTTCTAGCAAATATTTAGCATCCTACGTGCACGTATTTAGAAAGAATTCCTAACAAATCACTCAGCTGAAAGTAATTTCCCCCGAGGAGGGATGAGAGAACAAACACGTGCCAGCTGCGAGTCACACTGTTCACTGCACTCCTGGAAGACACTCGGATACTGTGGTGCTGGGAACAGCGGAGGAACCGAGGTGGGATGCAATTATCCATTTCTATTGAATTAATTTTCATACTGATTTCCTATCAGGTTCACTGCTGCAAAAACAGAAGGAATGAGGTTTCGTGGAGGTGGTTTACAAGGTGAGAAAGGATAGCAGAACAAGGTAAAGAAAAGTACTAATATCAGTTTTGTTGTTTATGTTCATCTTTGCTCTGTTTCAAAACTTTTGCATGCCAGCAGCTTTGAACGAGAATTTCTGGTTACGACTATGAAAATATTTTTGCTACTTTTTTATATCTAATTTGTGTGAGTTTAGCTGGTCTCAAACAACATTGGCTGCACTATTTTCAACTCATCAGATTCACTCCAGGAAAGCTATTTGCACAAAAAAAAATGGATGCCTATGTTTCAGTAATATTGTATCAACATAAATGAAAAAAACTCCTGGATCTTTCTGGAATTTGTGCCTTTGGATTTTTTTTTCATTTTAGTTTGGAATGCTGACAGTCCAGTCATTTATATTACTTCTACTTTTCAATTTTTCACATGGACATGAGATCAATTACAAATAAAACTTTTGTTGCAGATGATAATTTGGGACAAATCATGAGGCTGAATTAAAATACTGTTTTACTGTAAATCAAAACTACAATGCAGAAAGGTCACAACTGATAACACCATGGATTAATATAAATATGGTAAGAAAACCTGATAGTTTAAAAAAAACAAACTGAAACTCCAAAATGCCTAATTTACTACAAGGAACAATTTTAGAAATTATTTCATAGGAATTCAGAGAAAAATATTGAAGTGTCAACACTCCTTGTTAAAAAGACTGAAATTGTCCATCTCTCCCCTGACCCACGATACCAGGGAGTAAAGACGTTTGTCAGAGCACTAGCCTGGCATACACAACATTTCTACTCAAATTCCAAAATGGACAGAGATTTCTGGTTAGACTATGAGCTTCTCTGTGTCTCAGTCACCAAAGTGGTGAAATGCAGTGAGAAAACACACGGCCTATTCCCAGACACAGCTACTATGATAATAAGGTGGCGTATAAATTCCTTGGATATACGCCAGTTCCTTCTAGCCACATTCACCTGCTCCCAACAGCAAAATGTTTACTGATAATAATTACAAACTGAGCTTATCAAAGCTGCCTGGGGGATTTGGATGCCCAGGGGAACTGGCAGCACTGAAGATCTCCGCCTATGGATTTTACTGATACTCCAGCTGATTGATTTCTCCCGCCAGCCCAACAACATTGCAAGTGCACACGTGAAGAACAGCAGGAATATTTACAGAAGCAGCATCTTCATGTCAGCTGGACGGACAATCCACTGTGCCACAGACTTTACAAGCAGGCAGTAATTAAGAATGTCCAGTCCCAAAAACCACGCTACTGGAGTTCTGGTACACACCTTTGAAGAGGAACAATTCTCCACCACCACCATGCAGAAAATCTGACATTTGAAAGCACTTGAAGAGTCACACACACCCAAGAGCCTGCTCTCAGGACCTTCCCCTGCACCTATGAAATTAACTTCTACCTCTCTTTTCCAAAAACTAATTCCCAATCAAAATTCTCTATGCAGAAATAAGTCTTTTGAGATTATCCCCTTCTCAGTGCAGGATCTTCTCCTCCCCATCAACAGAATTGTTGATGTTTTTGTAGCTGGTAAATAAATCAGCTGCTGTCAAGTCAGATAAAATTTTCTATCAGGTGAAGGTATGGAGAGTTTTCTAGTGGAGAGCAGCAGCATGGGAGAGGTAAGGACTCTCAATACTCTTATTTGCTATACTTCTATTTTATTTGTTAGAATAAAGGCTCCTTTAGGAATAAGTGTCAAAGATGCCCAGAGGTCAGGTGGAGAAAGTATTGCTGTGCCTTGTGTTTTTATTCTGACCCTTCAGCCCTCCTTCTGAAGCTCAATGGCTACAGAGTAGAGCCTAGAATAAAATTCCTCCTGGCAGCAGTGGAGGGAGGGAGGTGCTGAGAGAGGGGCCAGCAGCACATCCCCAGCTGAGGCAGAGATTTTTCACATGCATGGAACCTGGCTCAAATTTTCAGCAACAGCTCAGAGACTGATTTCCTACCAGTCCTAAAAGAAATAAGGATGCCAGTGCTCCTCAGAGAGTGAGAGGGCTCCAGGTTTATAAACCCATTTGTTTACAGACAGCTTGGTTACTGTTCCACCACAGACCCTCCCACTCAAGATGGCCTGGATGCTACACCAGGTGTAATTAACCCTGCACCCTGAGCACGGGCACAACCAGTCTCATTGCCTTTGTCAGACATGAGGCTGATGGAGTTTTGTGCTGCTCTGACTCTCCTACGCTTTCACCCTCCTTTTGCACTGTGACTCTCAATTTAGAGAGAAAAGGCGCTCCCACAATGGAAGGTATTTTTTGATCCAATTTTTCTTTTCCCTATTCTTTTGTTATTGCTCTGTGCTTTGGAATTTTCTTGCTGCAGTTACAGAGTCCTCTGGTTCTGGAGGCAAAAAAACCTTCTCTGGGACAGCAAGCAAACAAATAAATCGAGTGCTTCCTCAGCCAAAGGAGGGAGGAGAGAGGGAGAAGACTGGAAGGAGTTAGATTGCCCACTCCAGCCTTGTCTCCCTCTTTGCTTCACCTCCCTCCAAGCCAGTTGCCAAGGAAGCTCATTCATCATGTCTCCTCTGCTTTTCTTGCAGAACACACAATGGGAAGGGAACAAAAACCTCCCCCTTCCATGTAGGAGCAATTTGTTTACATTTCCCAGGCTCTCAGAGGGTTGGAGAGGGATGAGAGCTTCTCTTTGTTCTTTACTACTTGGAATATTTGCATAAAAAGAAACCTCATCTGCTCAGTCTCATTTTGAAGTTATAATTCTCTCTTAGTTCTGTGTGGAGGAAAGGCTGGGGTTGAACTCTGCAGGACAAGAGCCCAGGTTTGGGGAGCTGCAAGGTTGAAAGTCTTCCCTTTTCCACAGGTGGGTTTGAAGCCTGGGACTGATATTGGCTGTGCCAGAGCCGAGGAGGTTGGTGTAGAGGCCAGCAAACCTCTCCTTAGCTGGCAGAACTCTGGGTGGTTGTCCATCCCCAACCAGCCTCACTGAACAGCTCCAGAGCCAGCTGTACCCAAAGCACCTCAGACACATGGCACAGGACACTGCATCCATGAATTAGGAATGTGTCTTTCATCACCTCAGTTACCCTGTTCAGACTGGGAACGGGCAAGGAGCTTTATTGACTAGATCAAGAACAGTTTCATTTTCCTTGCATGTAGGCAGAAAGAGGAGCAACTCCTCTGAAATCAATGGCATGAAGTCAGCCAGAGACACAAATCAGACGCCCTGAGTGCTGATGGAAACAGCAGAAGTTTCTAAATTACTTTTTTAAAGTGTAGTAAGTATTTATTCTGTATTTCATTTCACATAGGAACATTGAATAAACTTGATTTTCAATATACAGCAGAAACAGACTCAGTCCTGCTGCAAGGAGATGAAATGGCTTTGCTATTGTATCCAGGATTCCTTTGTTCAAGTAAGGAAGGAAGAGAAAGCTTAATTAAATGCATTAGTAATCACAAGGTAGTTAAATAACAGTTGGTCATTAAAATACAGAGTGCAGCAAAAGCAAAATTTCTGATTTATAAACAGAAGTGCATGCCTCAGAATGGTTAAAGCATTTCCTATTAAAAGATGGCAATTTTCTTCGGGGAAATTGCCCCCATTTTATATTTTTGGGGTGTTTTTTTTCTCTTCATTAGGATTTCTATAGGCTTTGGCCAAACTATTTTCAGAGTCCTGATTTAGTCCCTATAACTTCTGAGTTGTGGATAGCAAGAGGCTCCTAAATGGGGGCTATAGAAGTATAGAAAGAAAAGGATTTGAATGACTGATGGTTATTCTTTCCTTTCCAGTTCTACTACAGACACACAGAAAGGATTTTGAGGAAAGGTAAAAAAAAAAAAACAAACATGAAAACGACACCCACCCACACACAAAAAAACAAACACCACCAAACCCCCAAAACAATCAACAAACAGAAACATGTTGGCATTTTCGGTGATTTTTAGAACAGAAAAAATATTGCCAGTCTGGAATTGACCTCTTCTAACTATTTACAAGCAAGCACAACATGGGAAATGCCAGGACAACACAAAGTCCCAAAATGCCCCTTTATCCACATGTCCAACATTGTAGAGGGCACTTCCTCATAAGAGGAGGTGTTTGTCTGCTCTGGGTGTCCCCAGGTAACCTCAGAGAAAACACTCCATCCTTGGGGTGGATTCGAACAAGTTGCAGTTGGAGTAATGATTTAGAAATCCTGTTCATTCCCTTTCATTTTTGTACATTAAATTACACATAATATTTTGCTGCTTTTTAGGAAATTTGCCATTTGTGAGGATTTATTCCCATTTTCAAGTACAGTAAACAATATCCTATCAAAAGGGGTTAACAAGGCAAGAGAATACTTAAAAGACCTGATAAAAGCTACACAACATGTCATGATTTCTGATTCACTATCAGCTGATCTAACCACTCATGTTCGCTGCCTCTGAAATACCAAACAAACCATGAAATTAAAAATCCCTTGTTCCCTACCTTTAGTACACTGAAGAAATCAAAGGATCCCAACAGGGGCTTAATTCCTTACTGATAAAGGAAAATTGTCTTTATTCAAAAACTCTTTTTGAAGGAAAAAATCCTATATTTGGCATGAGGAGGGAAAAAATAATAGCATAGCTGTTGTGATTTAGCTAAAAATATACTGACTCATACAAGGTATAAGCTTGGCATTGCTGCTCCAAAAGTTAATTTTTTTTGTCCCAGGGAAAAAAAAAAAAATTACAATCTAAGAACATCTTGATCCCAAGGTTAGTTCTAAAGTATTTTGAAATTTAAGAGTCACATAGTGGCAGTAAATTTCCAATGCTGGAAAATGTCTAAAATGGAAACTTGAAATATGACTGAATTTCCCATCACTCAGCCCCAGGCAGGCCAGACACAGTCCTTCTTTCTGACACTGTGGCTTTATCCACTTTAATCACTCGTGCCTGTTTCCACATTCAGGCTGGTCAAGTAATGAAGAACAGGTTTCCACCTTCAAACAGTGCTGTTCTGTTTCCCTGCATCTTGCTTCATGAAGGAGGTCCATGTGGTGATGCTGGATGCCAAACCTGTCTAAATGTGGAGGCTGCAGCTGCCTCTATTCTCCTAATGTCAAACCTGTGTCCTGGCCTTTACTGATGTGCACTGGACACTGGCAGGATGCTCAGATAAACAAAAATAACCTTTTTCACGCAGAGAACTCTTCATGTGTAGCTTCTTGCGTGAAAGGAAATGAAGGGTTTTTTCACAAAAAAATCACAAAGCAAAACAGCAAACAACCAAAAAAAAAACAAAACAAAACCAAACCAACAAAACCCCAACCAAACAAAAAACCCACAAGGTAAGCAATTTGACTCTTTTGTGAAAGGTGGCAATAAATGCAGATCTCCAGCCTCCATCTGCTGATGTATAAGTGAAATCAACTACCTACTGAATCTATGAGTGTCTCTGACTGCTCTGTAAGCTCTACCTTCCATGCCACCACTAAGGACTGACAGGCAGATTTTCATCTGAACACCCTTTTACTTCATCTTGCTCCCATCTTTGAATAAGGCAGGACTCCTTAATTTCCTGAGTTCTGCTGCTACTCAGGGCTGTTGTGCCACTCTGAGCCTTCAGTTCCATGACTTTGCATTGCAGGGGCTGGACATAACACACCTGAATGACACAGAGAAGCCCGGAAAGGACAAGTCTTCAAAAGCATCAGATCAAACTGATTTAATTGGAAAGGAAAAGGGATACCACTAAGTTGAGAAAATTCAGGCCCAGGAGCTCAGAGGTTGGCAGTGCAGTGAGCAAGGATAAAGCAAGCAGAACGGTGGAACTGATGTTTCACAGGTGCCAAGGAAAGTGCCAACTATCCTGCAGATCCTGCCCCGGGATAGCCCTTTCACAGTACTGCTTTGTGTGTATCTGTGGGATTTACCCTGTGCATTTGACTGTTTTAAGAGCAGCTTTGGGACCTCCTAGGAAAGTTTCACAATACCAAAAGTCATCTAAAGAACTACTCAGCACATCCGGGCATTTCATGCCTGCACAGCAAAATGACCAGTTGAACTATAGACAAGGAAAGAAGTCTTAGTATAAAATATTAGTACATTTTTTTATCATCATAGGTGCATAAATACCACACAAATTTTCATGAAGACTTGGGCACTGTCTATTCCAGTTATTCTTTCTCCATCCAAGTTTAAGAGATCTATCACGCTGTCCATTTGACAAGTCTGCAGTGTGCTTGTAAACCAGGGCATGTTTGGGATGTGCTTATGATTGAAAAGCAAAACCAAAAATCCCCTCTGCTGACCAACTCAGCTGAAGCCCAAATCAAGCCAAACCACAGGCTCTCCACAGAACCCCACAGGGCTAAGGACAAGAATTAATACTGAAACAAACACAGAAGTCTGGTTTAGCTATGTAGTGTTGAAATATTAATACTGTTGGCAGAGAGAGTACATGAAGCTATAATTTTGCAAAGTGTGGCTGGATACAGTGAAGGCAAACATTGAATAAGTAACTAGAAAATCCAGTTCTTTAACTGGATTTTTCTGGTGCCTGTAGCCAGACACACAGAATTTATTCCATTCTGCTTCTATAGCTGGAACGGATTTTCTATTAAAACTGCCTAACAGGTTTTTTAAGTGTAGGGAAAGTGTATTTTAAAAACCTAGATAATTTCATTTCCAACTATGAAGGCATATATACTGAGCTGAGAACTAGGTGACATTATTGGTATCATCAATGGGAGAGATTTGACTCAAGGATCTACAGAGGGTAAAACACGGCATAATTATTCTGAATTAGCTTCTTACTACAGTAATGTCAAGAGAGTTTGAATAGAGACCCTCAAACTAAACCTGTATTAAACATAGTAGCTCCACATCGCTAGCATCACAGATACTATTTTCGATGTACATCTTCCTGCCTGTACTGCTTGCACATAAAATCTTACATGTAAGGATCTCTGCAGAGCATCCAGGAAATAAAGCATGTTTGTCGTTCCATCCCCATGTTTTTTGATAATCTAAATTCCTTTAGAGAAGGCAAAATATCACTTGCAAAACAAGGAAAAGCAGAAAGTCAAATGTCATTATGCAATCAGTGAAAAACATCTCGATCAATGCATAGGAGCCTTAAAAATGCAGAGTTAAATACTGTTCAGCATCTCAGCAAGTGCAAATACTAAATTCATTGGGTGCGCCCTTGATTTCAAAGAGAATTAATGAAAGACAAGAATGAACACAACAGCGGGCACAGCTTATCAGGTCATCAGTGATTCAAGCCGTATCCATTAAGTAGGCATTAAAAACCATGTACATCAGACAGTAACAGCAATGCTTTCTTTTATGCCCTACACTGCAGGAAAAGGACCAGGATTCAGCTCCCTCTTCTACCTAATGGCATTTGAATTCACATTTCTAGAGACATGTCAAACCACCAAACAAGCCAAAAATTCCCCAGGGCTTTTGCCCACCAGATGTTGTACCTGGGCTGCTCAGAATGTTCAGGAGTGTCTGACACAGGGTGGAGACCTGCTCTTTCCCTTGCGGAATATTGAGGACTTGCACATGAAATACAACTACTGAAACAGGAATTCTTGCCTTCATTCACACACACAAACCCTGCCTACTCTCATTGTCTGGGAAATGTTCTGTGAAGCAATAAAAGCAAGTTTGAACCCAGTCAGACAGGGGAAAGGACTGAACTCAGGTCACTCAAATCACAGGCAGGGGGGCTGTAAGGAAAAAACTGCTTTTTAAAGAAATCTCCTACAACCATGAAGATAAATCCTGAAGTAATTACATAATGATCAAAAGTGCATTTCATTCCCTCCCCCTTTTCTTACAAGAGCAGTGAATAAAAGAGGATTTTTGCCAAAAGTGGAATTTTATAAATTTGCATAAGCCTGTATGAGTACACAGCTGTTTGACCATGAGGATTTGACATTTGCTACTACAGAAGAAAGCTAACTATATATATCCACTACCATAACTTCTTCTTTTCATTTTTATAGCTTGCTGCTGACCACAGAAAATACCCTGCATGGATGGACCTGCAGACTGCCTCTGTATGACCATTTTGACATTCTTACCTCAGCAGCAAACATGACAGGCTGGGAAATACCAGGAAATTCATATTCACTTCATCTGGAAGATGGAGTTCACAGACCATGATCCTGCCACACAGTGGTAGGGTCATTTCTGCTGCTCACCCTTAATCAGGCCAGAAATCCAGAAAGCAACGTGAGCTAGTTCTAAGTCTCAGTAAGCAACGCAGAATGGCCATATGTGATTTTGAGAGGTACAAAGATCATCTGTGGCTGCTGCTGTTTGAATGCAGGCCACCTACATCCCTCATTTTCACCGTGACAGAGAGGTAAATGGAGTTCCTCCCTCCCTCACATGGGGAAATATAAAGCAGAAGATTACAGTTATTACAACCACCCCTTGTTCGAAACAAAGTTCAAAGGCTTGTCTTCTTTAATCAATCTTCCAGGAGAATAATAGCGCTGTAAATTTCACTTTCATGGAACTAAAGCACTGGGGCTAAATCAGTTTTTCCCCTCTGTTCCCCCTTCTCAAAGCAAAGCACAAATGAAGGAGCTCAGATGAGAAAGTTAACTGAACAGCCAATACAAGCCATACAGCCTTCTCTGAGGAAAGCAAAAGGCAAGCCATGATAAAACATCTTGGCTCCAATACCAGATGCTGGCGAAGCACTTTGGGCAGTCAGATATAATGAATATTCAGCAGTCTTTGGGTATTGTGGTATAGCAAAGTGCCTCTGTCAGGGGAGCCGTTTCTGAGGCTGAGGTGAGAAAATAATAGATGTCCACTTGGCAGAGGTAGCCACAGACATGTTAACTCAGAGCCCATAGATCTCCCTGGGTAGCGTCTGGCTGGAGGTTATTAATGAGTTCATTAATGAGCTTGTTTCCACTGCAACAAAGTGGGGAAGGAGCTTTTAACATATGTGTTGCAAGTAACCCTTGTAATTGAAGAAAGAAAAAAAAAAAGAAAGAAGAAAAAAGGAAAGGAACAATCACAAAAACCCTCAAAACCAAGAGCACGGATTCATCCAATTATACGGTGCTATTGAACAGCATCCACAAACAGGCTCCAAAATGCCTATTTTCCCCCCAAAGACCCAGGCAGAATAATGCTCACAAATGCACAAACAAAAAGATAGATTCAGAAGCATTGCTAGTGTGAAGGCTTCTGAAATGTCTAATTTCTTTCACCATTTTGCAATAGTTCAGACATAATTTAGTCTGGATTTCTTCCAGTCCAGATTCACTAATGATACCACGGACTTTAAATGATCCCTCAAGCACCAACAATAACAGATAGCACAAGGTCTAGTCAAAAGGAACACTTTGCAAACTATTTGGGAATCATCAAATTTAAAGGCATATGGTAACAGTTTTAGTCATTCACTGAAGTTTTAACAAAACCAACACATACAAGCAAAACAAAATCCGCACACAAAAAAAACCCAAACCACAACCAACAACAAAACAAACCTTACCTCTACAAATTTTAAGAACCCTATTAATTCTTCAGGTAATGGTGATTGAACCCTCAACACTCATTTTGTTCCTATTTTATTACGTACACAAGTGTCTCCCTCCCACAAAAAGCACTTATCTGGTGGTGAATTCCCCCAAGCACACAGTGATGGTTCATACATGAATAGAGAGCAAAGAGAGCCTGTGTTTCCCAGTCTCTGATGGGCTCAAGTAGGAACTTGATTAGAAAATAACAACTGACACAGTGTCTGGCAGAAGTTCTAGGTCAGGGTAGTGTCTCTAGCAACCAAAACAGACAAGATGTATCTGATTCTACAGAAAATCAAGACATTCAGAACTCAACCACCCTCTCCCCCTCTACAGAGTCACATCATCAGTGTGGATTTCCTGCTGTCCCCCTCTGTCCCTTCTGATTCCTTTGCATGGTGACTCCATGGCAGCCTTGCCTGTACCACTGCAAGACTCCTGGTGATGGTTCACCCTCTCTCTCTCGTTTGTGGATTGATGTTTTGAGCTACAAAACCTGTACCTTCCAGAGGGTGGCTATGTGACATCCTCTCTGGATGTCTGGACCAGCAGGTGCAAGAGCAGAAGTTACAGTGGCTCCATAGACATTCAGCTCTACTGAAGTTCAGCACCCAATTTTTCCCCCTAGTTTGTACAACCATCACATAATGTGAGGATTTTAGCTTTGCTTGTTTTGCACTAGGTTTTTTTTCTTCCTCTTCCTTTTTTCTTTTTGTATAAATCAGCTTTTAACCCTGTTTTCCCTGAAGACAAGAAAGCACCAAGTCATGCTCTGCTTTCCTAAAGAAAGACATTTTCTGCATTACTCTCCTGTCAGTTTTCAAGCTTTGCACAGGAACTGGACCAACATAAGCCATTCTTCCACCAGCTGAGGCACATCCCCAGAGGCTGGGCTATTTGCAGAGTTGAAGATAGCTATTATCAATAAGAAACTTGTCTCCCCCTTCACTGTACTCTCAGTATATCTGGAAACAGCTCAGTGCTACAGAGAAACATGACTTCAGAGAGTAAACTGATTAGAAGTAGGAATTTCATGTTAAATCAAGGATGGAGAGGAGGGAGAGACTAAGGCTGGAGGCAGCTGTGGGATTCTCCTGGGACCACAGAGAGGAGTGCCTGAGCTAGTGCTGCACCCAGCCCCTGCAGAGGTGCCTCTGCAGAATGGCAGGTGAGTCCCACAATGTAACAGAATCCACCCTGCCAAGCCACCTGCCCAGCAGCTCCCTGTGGCACAGACACATCTCCAAACAGAAACATGTGTCCATCACCGGGCAAACCAGCTCCCATTGAGTCCTCCTAACATTAAGTGGCTGAGAGATAGAGACAAAGATTTCCCTTGCTTAGACATTTGCTGATCTTCAAGACATCCTGAGAAAGAGGAGGATTGAACTGCAAGCTCAAGGTGCTGGACTAACACTTAAGTTACAGGATGCACTACAGAAGGGTTTCCAGCTCTCAGACCTGGAAGTACCAGGGTTGTGCAAAGTGAGACATTTTGTCCACCCCAGCACCACCTGGTTAGCACAGAGACTGTTCCACAGAAGCATCTCTGAGTGTGACATCATCACTGACTACCTTTTCTGTGCTACACAGAAGAGGATTAAACCCATCACACCAGAGGATTAAACACAGCTGAAGGCAGTGAAGAGAGTTTCAAACACGTGCAAGGGAACTCTAAGGACCCTGGTATGCCTATTCATGTTGTCTGAGAGGTCTTCCTTGCTACCATTCACCCACACTCTGCAGACCTACACAAACTCAGGTAACACCTGCACAGCTTTGTTACACAGTCCTACCCTCCACAAGGTTGTGGCCACCTAGGAGGGCACCATAACACACAAGCTGGCACACAGCAGCCCTGTTAACACACCAGCATGGAGACTAGAGCCAAACTGCTGCAAAATGTCTGACAGCTACAAGGATCCAAGCAAGTTAATGTAGAGCTGTCTGTGCACAGTCATACTTGATAATCAGCACCATGGGGAAACGGTGGCAGCATTGACACATTCCAGGAGGACAGGAAAGGTGAAGTAACTGTCCCATTTCTGTGCAGGGATGAGCATCAAACAAAAAATTCACACATTCAAACACCTTAAAAGAGGGCAAAAAAACCCCATGGGACCACATGTTGCTGATTTATCCACAGCTGCACAGTAATACCATCTTCTCCAGAGCATTTCTGAGCTACCAAAAGGTTCTAGCTCTGGGCCTTGGGAGCCTTGATGCTCCTGAAGAAGCAAAGTAGAAGACCTAGAAAAATATTCTGTGAAAAATACAACTTCTGCCAAACTCTACCACACCTCTAGTACCACCAGCCACTCTCCTAGTGGGGCTCCAGGCCCTCTGAGCTCCTCTGAATGATGTGAGTAGTGGAGGGGGCTGTGTCAGGTGCTGCTGTGAGGTACCATGGGAGGAGTCCAGCTGTGACACCAACAGGAGCTGTACAAGTGGAAGACAGAGCTAACTGAGTAGCCTCATGGAAATTTATGTTATCTATAAAGGTCCACAAGCCCTAGTGATGGTGTCAAATGAGGTCATGGGGAGAGCAGTGGGAGGACTCTGCTCTTTCCAGGCATGAGTGATTGAATGAGTGCACACATGTGTCTGGCACTTCTCAGGAAGCCAAGCTTTAATGGGCTGGGAGAGAATTCTCTTCATCCTGCTGAACAGAGACATTCTCTTCCCTCCATGCAGATCAGTGTGACATCTGGATAGAAGTTATCCCCCTCCCCTCCAACAACTCCATCAGAGCAACTTGATATTATGGGTGCCTTTTCCCTGCCTGTGGAGGGATGGTTGGAACTAGATGATCCTCAAGGCCCCTTCCAATCCAAACCATTCTATGACATACCAAAGCAGGCAAGCACTCAGCAGAGCAGAAAAGATAGAGCTGAATAGGAGTATGAAATTCATGATAATAGCAACGTAAAGAGGAAAATTGTTCGCCGGCTCTCCCAGCACACAAAGTGACATCAAATGGACTAGCAAGTGGCAGGTTCAAAGCAGAGCAGAGAAGCTTCACATAGCACTTTGTTAAGCTATGAAAATGCTTGCCACAGGAGGTTCAGGATGCCAAATACTTACAAGGATTCAGAACGCAGCTGGAGAAGTTCGGGGGAAAAAAGTTCCATTAGAATAAAATTACGTGGGATTTAAGCTGCTGCTGTGCTGCAAACTGCTGGAAACCCTTGCCCTGTTCTTCTCACTCTCCCACAAACATCCATTTCTGATACTGTTGGAGACTAGCATTTCATAGCTGGACCTTTGTCTGGCTCAGAACAACTACTGTAGAATCAGCCAAGGAACAGAAAGCACCAGAGCTCTGCAGGGGATTCTAAACCAGTCTCAGAACAGCTACTGATGTTCAAACAGGCCAGGGAGAGCTGGCAGAGCTTTCAAGCTGCCCTGGCTGCCATGGGTCCAAGGCTCTGAGGAAATTTAAACTTTTTAGAATTAAGCATGTAAGTGATGGTTAGAAATTTCCACAGAAGGACTGCGTGAGCTCAATTTGTGAGAGTACAACTATGTAGTGATGGAGGTGTAGGAATGGAGGAATGATACCAGATTAAGTTTTTATTATATTTGCTTTAAATACATATTAAACATACACTGCTAAATTCAAGAAGACTTAAAGTAAGCCTATTATACTGTGACTAATAACTTATATTTTAAAAAAAATAAAAAACAAAAGGTCAATTTTAAAGCCAGCTTTGTATCTCCACAGAGAGGCTTATATGTTTTGATGAAAGCATTTTAAGTTTGCACTGTTTTCGAAGTCCCGGCCACATCCTGGCACGGAGAAACTTTAAATATCTCTGATGTTTCCTCTCTGCTCAGAGGGTTTTGAATTTCCAACTCCTGCAAACACACTGCTCAGACTCCAACTGGCCACCTGCAGCTCAAACACACAACTCCCGCCACTTGAAAGGAGCAGACCAAAAAACCTCTTTCAAAGAAACCCCTCAGGCGGCTGTGTTTGAAGAGGCAGAGACAAAAGCTTTAGCAACTAGTGCAGTCTTCAGAGACTCTCCTGGGCAGGCGACTAAACGGCAATTTTCCCTGGGGAACTCATTTTTTTTTCTCCCTTCTGCATCAGTTTCTGCAAAGGACAACTTTGCTGACAGCGCAGCCAGGGCTCAGCTCGGGCAAATGAAATCCCAGCTCCTGTTCCCTGCCATGGTAGGTTCTGCCCCTCTCCTTGCACCAGAGCAGCTACCACAGGGCACTAAACACTCAAGTCTAACAGAGGAAAAGCTCCCTGGAAAGCCGTGTGATATCCAACAGCAGCTGAGGCTTGGGATCGCTTCCCTCCAAGGTTCTTTTTCACAGAGGATGCCCAGCTCTGAGCTCTGCCAGCCTGTGAATGATGCCCAGAGCTGGGGCTGCTGCTGGGTCCTTGTGACCCAATGAAGACGTAGATGAACCTCACCAATGCAGGTCCAGGTGTAATCTAAGTCTCAGGGTACAAATGTGTCCAGGCATCCCGGCTTTCATCTGTCATGCTCAAATCCCTTTAAACCACCTCCCTCACAGTGTTCCTGATCTACAGGCTGCAAGCAAAGCACAGGCTCTGTAAGTGAGGAAACAGCATTGTGATCTTATTTCCAGTTTGGTGTAAATGTCACATCTTGACTTGAGTAATTACAAATAATTGGCTTTGAACAGACCACATTTTCTCTCTCAGCCCCTGCTTGTACCACACTCCATCCTGTTTTGGCCCTAATTACAGAAAATAATAAATCCAGCTAGACAGTGCTTTTCTGAAAAGCAATTTGGTTTGACTTCTCTCAGCACTAATGAGTTTGTTAATAGAGGGATTTTCCTTCTCCCTCCCCTCCTCTAATCTGTTTCCTTAAATAGCATCTCACACATCAGTAGCAATCCCACTCCACAGCAGGTGATGTCTCTTCCTGACCCATCTTTTCCTCTCCTCTGAGAAAAAGAGAAGCAGAGTGTTGCACCTCCCAACCTCTTTCATCTTTCAAAGGAGATGGAAAGCAAGCATGATTAATAACTGTTTGTTAACTAGCACCAGGAGGATCACTCATCAGTTCACAACCATGGCAGGCAGAAATGCTGGGCTACTACCACCATTCTGTCTGGTCAGAACAAGCATTGCGGTTTGGAGAACAGTTGAATGCTGGAGAATGAGTTTAGCTGCTGGTCCAAATCAATAAAAGATAGCACATAAATCTGATCAAAACTTCACTTTCTTTTTTTGGTTCACCAAAACAAAGTTTTAAAGCATCCCATTTATTTGTGAAATTAAATCTTTCAAGTGGCCTACAGGAAAAGTGTTCCACCTCAGTCTCTCCTGAGAGAAGCAAAGGGCTGGAAGGGGTAAGTGTTCTCAAAAGATCAACAGCTTCTGCTTGTCCTTTGTTCAATAAAAGCCTTGCCAGGAAAGGAGAAACAGGGATTTGTTTTCCCCTCTATTTGGAGAAATAAGAACTGTATCACCAATCCTAAGCAAAAACTTCCTAACAACAAGGACTTGGTCAGTGACTTTTTGAAAATCTCACCCCCAGTTTTTGGTCCTAGCAAATTTAATCAGCATTTGCAGGGACAGGTGTCAAACTTAAATTACTATTTACTTGAACCTAAGAAGAATCTTACTTCATGCTACTGGAGGAAAATCACTACACAGGTGACTTTTCCTACACTGCCTCTACAAAGTGAACACCACACCGTAGAATTCCAGATCCCATTTTCCATTAAAGAAAAAAAGTATTTTGTGTTTTTCATCTTGTAGTTGGTAGTTGTGTCAAAAGCAATTCCATAAATTCAATTCAAATTAACAGACAGTTCCAGTTCCCCTCAACTCAGAATATTCCCACATGTATTTTCATGCCTGTTATGAATCTGGGGACATGTTCACTAACCTGAAGAGCACACAGGAGACCCCTAGCTATCTTCTTGGACCATTTACAGTATGAAGTGAACCTAAAACAGCAAGTCTGAGACAAGGAGAGAAGGTCCTTGAGGTGATGTGTGCAGTACAGAGAGACAACAATGATTCTGAAGATTTCAGTTCTGACTTCACGCTCTGCATTCTTCCCCCCTAAGCCCCTTATTTGACAAAACTATTTTCTCATATCTTCTGCAGCCCATTTATTACCCTCTCTATTAATAAACCCTCCTTCCCTGATGAATCACTGCAATTTATCATTAAATTAGAAGATGAAATGAGTCTTTTTTCTTTAAACAAGGAGATTAACTACTATCAACAGTCTATTTCTCCATTATAAAATTCTGTCTTCTTCACCAGATGCAGGAGTAATATTGTTTAAACCAGCCCTAAGGTGATGTGAGGTATGAGGGACAACCAGAAAGGTCACGTCCTGCCATATAAATGTATGGATCAACCTGAATATGACTGTGGAAGAAAACACATAGCATTATGATCATGGTTCACTCAGAAGTTTTCTAATAGTACAACTATAAAAAAAAAATCTTAACTTGCACATAAATGGGACTGCCAGGAACTGATACGACAAAGCACACTCTAGGTAGAAAAACCTATCTCTCCATGAATACACCAGTGATTAATCACACACCAAAAGGCCTGTCAGGAAAAGCATTCAGCTAAATATGAAGGAGCTTTCTGCTGGAAACCCATGCCCTCCTCATTTCGTATCCTACAGGTCCCAGGAGCTGTCACTTGTCAGACTGCTGAAATTTAACATCATTACAAGCACAGAATGTATCCTCAGCTCCACCATGGCCAGGAAAGGTTTGATCCTTGCAAGTTTCTCTGCATCATTTCACTTCCTGAACACAACCTGTCTGTGAAATTAAAATTGCATTTACCATGATGGCTTGGGTATGAACAACTGTATGAGGGCAGCGCCAAAGCCCCAGTGATTCCTGTCCCAGAAATGGTGCCAGCAAGAGGTGCATAAAAGCTTGAGAGGGAGAGAGGCCCTTCACACCCCATTCTCCTCTCCAGGAAACCACTTCGCTGCAAGAGTTACACTTGGCTGCTTGCCTTTACTGCCGAAGTCAGCCTTGGATGGTGTAACAAAAGTCAGTCAGCACTAGGCACCACAGAAAACACAAAAATCCAGTATCATTCTCTAACAATCCCCAGATCCATCTCCTTCATGCACCTAGTAATTCGATTTCTACCTCCAGAATTACAAAGGTTATTTTCTTTTATTCTCGGATCATAACATGATAATCCATCTTCTGCCCCCACGGGCCTGCAGTACATAAAGAAGAAAAAAACTAGGATTTTGTGCCACTGCCACTATTTGCCTGTGATGAACTTTCTCCTATTAGGAGCACAGGTAAATCAAGGCAAAGACAACTCTACCAAGCACCCTTCCTATATGTCAGTGTAGTCCTCTCCCCAGATGTGATTTCTTGTGGAAAATCACACTCTGGCTGGGCTATTCACAGGCCCATGTCAGATTTCTGCAATGAAGGAATCTATTAATTCCAAGTAGGGGCTCATTCTCTAAAGAGTTGCTGATAAAATGGAACTGATAAAATGGAGGTAATTTAAAGGTCAGATGAAATCCAGCTCATGTTTATCCTGTTTGTAATGGGACATCACCAAGATGCTTCATCAGCTATTTATATGTATTTTTGTATTTTTTAAGAGAAATTGCTTATCTATAACAGAGACTCTAAACATCTGATAAGATGACTTCCCACATTAATCCACCCAACAGCTGGCATCCTGCTACTTGCCTTGGTGTCCCTTTCTGGAAATTAAATTTCCTATCATCTTTTTATCTCACTTTGGAAAATAGGAACAGGAATCAAATGAAGTACTCACATGAGAAGCAGAATCAAGAACTGAAACTGATAGGGCTGCATTAATTCAGGCAGGCAAGAGACAAGTCATTCAGACAGATTCCTCCCCCTTTTCTCTGTGTCTACAATGCCCAGTTCTAAATTTGAAGTGGACTTCTGAGAGAGGGTGATAGTACCTTTCCTTGGCAAGGCTGTATGTGTTGAGATACTCTAAAGGCCAAGCAAACAGGGAATTCCATGCCATGAAATCAAATCCACACACTTTTTCTCATTTTTCACACACCCTATTATTTGCTGACTGAACTCAACCATCTCCAGTGAGGGCATCAGGGATACGCAGAGGAACTGGGTCTGTCAGCAGCACATGAAACTTCTCTGCTGGTAGCAGAATTCAACTGGTAGGAGGTCCAGATACACTTCCTCTCGCTGATGGAAGACACAGGACTCATCTGGCTGCTCTATTTCCTACCACAGCACAACTGTTGCAATGAGATGTCTCCTTCCCTCCAGCCTATTCTCTGCCTCCATCCTTCACATGCTCCTCCCCCAATCCCTATAATTAATACTAAACATTACAGTTTTGTCCTATTAACACAAATTGCCCTTTCCAGAGGCAGATTAAAGAGTTTCCACTGGGGATTTCCTCTCTCCTTTACAATTTTCCTTCTGTGATCTGTGCTGTCTATGTCTCTCACTAGCTCCTAGGGGGAAAGGAGTGGGAGGGAAAGAAACGACAAACACTTATTAGCAACTCCTTTGAAGAGCTGGAGTTTGTGAATTAAACTGATTATTAACTCCTATCATACCAGCAAGGCAAATTCCCCTTTTCTCCCTCCTGCTTCTCTTCTGGGAACAGCAATTTGTAACTGCACAAGTTGTGTGCATAAAGTTTCACCTAAATCATTTACTGGGCAGTAAAAATCAACAGACTCTCTCTCCATTTCTTTGTGGGAGGGGGGTGTTGTTGCTCAGTGAAAAAGACAGGCATATAAAATACTAGAGCATATAGACATGCAAGTGTGCGGTGCTGGTACATTCCCATTTCCATGACTCTGACGGATTGGTTCTCAGAATAGAAAAGAAATACATGTGTTGGCCCTGAGGCAGCTCTAGTTACCTTCCCAGCTAGGTCCTCAATGATATTTTAGTCCTGAATTCTTAAGGGGCATGTAGGGACAGACTTGACTCAGACATGGGTCACTTGCATTCACCATCACCAGGGTCGGCAGAAGTACCCACACCAACAGCACTCTCACCACCACTAAAACCCCACATGCCACCACAGCCAAACTTCTCCAAGCCTTCACTCTGACTTCTCATTAACACAAGGGTCCAGAGGTACCACAAGTTCAAAAGAGCAAGACTTTCTGGTCCCCATTAAAAGCCTCCATTCATCACCAAAATCTTTGGCCACCTATAAATTTGGTCATCTGGCAAATACCCCACACACCCAATATCACTTGTGCTTTCCCAGAGACAGCTGAGATTCTCCTTCCTAAGAGCACCAGCCCCAGGGGAGAGTCTGACCAGCTGATATCAATGAGGGCTTTAGACAGAAAGTAAAACATTTTTGAGCCTGTCAAGATAAGTGAAACGGAGCACACATGTTGTCTGGCTTATTAAAATATTTCATAAGTACATTACTATTTCTGGGGTTGTGATGGTAAATGGATAACTGAATTTAGACACAACAGCACCAAGAAAATCTGGCCAATGACAATACACTATGACAGCTCATCACGCTAATTAAGAAACAGTGGTATCCTGAGATGTACAATCTGTGAAATAGGATGCATGTTTACAATGAATAAGTTATAATCAAGTTGCATTTATTTAGTGTACAACAAGTCTCATAAATGCAGAACTACCTGTAGATATATGGCATTTATTTAAAGTGTTTCAGGATGCAGTAGCTTTTTCAGCAAAGAGAACTTAATCAGTCCCTGGAGGTTTCCCTTCCTCTGCTAGGACAAGGCAAGTGCAGCTGTATTGATTTCTAACATACAGCACTGCCACGTGAGTCAGTTTACTGGGCCAACAAACTGTTTAACAGACAAGGCCCCAGAGGTCTGAGGTTTTATCCAGGAGCATAGGCACACCCTCTATGGACAGCTGATATAATGCTAACTGGAATTTATAAGACAATATATCATATCACATGACCCAGCGCCAGGAGCACAGCCCACACTCCAGACTGCCTGAAGTCCACTGCAACACCCCTTTTTATTACTTTGTCTACTTCTTTTGTTATAGTTTCAGCTTCTATCTTCTATTCAGAAAATCCATTAAAGTGTCATCAGTTATTTTATCTATATATGTATATATACACATGTAAATCTATTATGTTATTTATATATATATTTAGGTTTAATACTTTGGCGATTCCTTCACAGACAATTCGGCCAGCCCTCAAATACCAAGAGAAGTACATCAGAAAACCAGTGCCTATACAATAAAGCTCTCAAATTTCTTTCAGTAACCAAGCTCTGGCTCTTTGAGAGGTCTTTGCCTTGAAATACTATGGAGTACAAAGGGCGCAATGTCAGAACTATCTCCACTGGTTTTGTCCACACAGAACTCAGATGATTATCATGATAGTTCTGTTTCTCCCTAATACTGAATTTAAGTGCTTCAAACCAGGCTACTCTGTCCTTTACTCTTCCCGTCAGAGACCAGGATGTCAAACAAAATTCTCTACCAGTTGAAAGGTCTGCTTTTCCCATGGGTAAGTTCTCTGGGAGGAGACAGGAAGATTTATTTCCATGAGGATGAGTCTCTTCTAGACCATGACATATTACAAGAAGAGTTAAAAAGTTGAACTATATTTGCACTTCCATGTGCAAGCAGAAACATGCATGAAGAGGTTTTAGTGTCTGCTGCATTCAGACAATGAGCCAAAGGAGAACACAGCATCACAAGCTTCTTCAGTTCCCATTGAGAGATGCCCACTGATTTGATTTACTGCCTTTTGTTTCCAGACAGCAGCTTCAGAGATCCAGTAATCAAGCTGGAAATGCAAAGTGAGGCCATGTCTGGTCATAGGCATGGAGATTTAATGAGAGGGTTGTGATTTCCCATGTCTCAGACAAGCTGTTTCTCACCCCCAGAGTTTCCACATCTTCCCTGAAATCTAACAAAGCCTTTTCTCTTTGCACAGACTACATAAATCACTTTTGTCCAGTTCAATTGCCTTGGTAGAGAACTTTCATGGGGAGGGAAAACTATGTAAGAAAATTGTCAGCATGGTGCAACATCATGAATGGGCTGCAATTTCTTTTCTCTGATTAGTCCAAAGGAAATGCATGATAACACTCCAATTTTTTAACCATAAAGAATTGCATTGATGTTTGGAAAATAAATCAGAGCTAGCATATTTTTTACTAAAAAAAAATAAAATTCCATTCTCTTGACATCTTGGTTTTTATGCCTCCATTCTTTTCAATAAATAGAGGCCACTGATACTTACAGGAATTTTCAAAGGCTTTGCAACACTGGGCTTTGCCAGACATGCAGCACATAAAGGCAGCAACAGAACAGTGCAGCAAAACTTGTAACCAGTAGCACTTTGGTAGTTTTATGTTAGCTGAACTGTGGACACAAAGTGTCTGCCTGGACAGTCATTAGAACCCACAGTGATTTAAAATATTTTGAAAAGGGAAGAGAATTTTTTTCTGGTAGAAAAAGCAATCTTCCAGTTAAAACACAAAAGAATTGTGATCTAGGAGACTCAGTGTCCTTCTCCAACATATACCTTTAGGAATACTCACTGCAAGAGAAATTACTTAAATCACTAGTATCTTCAGAAAATTAAGAGATTCCATTCATTAATGGTGGCTGTCATTTAGAGAAGGGCTTTTATCAGGTGCTATGATCAAGTAGAGCACATACAAGTCTGCGTCATAGAAGAGCATTCCTTTCATTCACATTTGGCAGGGGATCAGTGTGTTGACACCTGCCAAATTCCCTTTGCCGAACCCAATGAGTAGTCCATGCTAATACCATTTTCCAAGTAATGAATCAGTTGTATCAAAATGTTGAAAACAGGGCTCACTGGACAAACTTTGAAGCCCCTCCAGGGGTGATAAGGGGCAGTTTTGCCTGAGCCCTGAGAGAACACTGGGCTGAGAGAGGGCATGCAAGAGGGCTCGTGCCCTCTGAGCTAACAGGGTTTAGCTCAATAAGCTGCAAAGGAATACATAGCCTAAGGCAATAACAAGCTACTTAGCAAAACGTGTTAAAATTGCTGTTCTGGTTTCCACCTGAGGCATGAGATACTGCACCCAAGGCAAGGATTTTAGATGAGGTAAGCACACAACTTGCACACACAATCCAGCTGAGATTTTCAAACGGCACTTTTCACCTCCCACTAGGACTCTCAGAGACAGTTACCAGTAAACCAAGTGCAGAGATGTCCTCAGTAACCCAACCGTACATCAGCTCTCTCTCTTGGACAAATCAAGAGGATTCTACCAGAGGAAGGTCCCTACTGATACACTACATCTCAGCAGTGTTATCAAACTTGGAGGTACCTTGAGTTAAGGCACCTTTGCTCTGATAATGCAATGTGAAACCCACCCTATCATCAGCGCTTTTGGAAACTGAGATTGCTAACTACAGCGGTTCCATACCTCCCTTCAGAGCCAAAAGGCTTCATTAAAGTGGATGGAGGATCAAACCATCGTTTTTAAAAGAGGAGGGGTCCTACAGGGGTTTTTTTTATCCTTTAGATGTCTGACATGCAAATATTTCTATTGCCAAAAGCCAAAAAAAAAAAAAAAGGGAAAAAAAAGAATCTGCAGATTGGTTTTTTCACTTCAGAAGATAATTTTTGCTACTCGGTCCTGTGAGTGAATTGGAGCATGTAAGAGGGTGCTTCACCATCTATACACTGGACACTGAGGGGCCACCTCAGCATCATCACTGGCTGTTGTCTCCCAGTTTCCTTTTCAAGTCTGCTGTTTTCAGTCAAACTTTTCCTATAAAGGATTCCACTTCTTGGTGTTTCCCACATAGACTCTATTGAATTCACAAGATAAATGCAGCAATGAAAGTATTCAATTTATTTGTTTCTATTTATTTCCCTATTTGTCTTCCTATATGGCATTTCTGTTTAGTTTGAGGTTTGGGGGTTTTTTGAGAGATGTGGGTTTTTTTCTTGTTTATTTGCTGTTTTAGTTTGTTTTTAATCCCAGACAACAGGAGTGAAGAGGTAATGTGAACAGCTCTAGGTGTGCCCTGTATTCTGCTATACCTCTGTGTAAGCATCTCTCAAAACATGGTGCCTGCTCACCTCAAAATAAATAGATGAGGTTTTTTTCATTTACAGGCAAGACACAGAGTGGATAAGTTCAATTTCCCACAGCACTCGAGGGCTGCTAAGGCAGGAGAAATGGGTTGCACAACACTAAAAGCCAAGATAATATTTCCAACAACTGCATGATGCTCAGCACCTGGTGAGTTCAGGCAAGACTGGCTGTAAAAGTCACTGGCTTATTTTTCATTCACACAGTAGTGCAGCCAAAAAGTTTTATTGGTCAAGATCTTTGAAAGAATTATTACTTCTGCCTTCTCTGGGATTGCCTGGTAATTGTTCCATACAGGTCAGAAAATAATTAGCTTATGACCTGCAAATCAAGCTTCTAGTGGAAGCAGCAGCATAATTTTTTAAGGGCTACAAGGTCCATGATGCTTTCTTGCTACAGAACACTACATAAATTGTGACAGTGACAAGCCTATGATATGCAGCAAGACTACTCACAGCTCAAGTGTCATTATATGACATATGAGACATGGAAATTTATTAATAAATCAGCACTCCTAGGGGGAAAATGGTCATCCATTCTTCTTTATTTCCTCTTCTTCAGGGATTACTGCCTTAACCTGATTCATGCACCTGATATAGGGGAGCAAACACACACACTCAGGTCAGAAAGACCTGGATGTTGCTCTTGGCAAAATCTTCACTTGGCCTCCTGCAGACTTATAGTTTGTCATGAAGTCATCCTAGCACAGGGCTTCACTCCACTTCCAAAGAGTCCATGATCACAGACTGGATGTCACCAGACTCATGGGGGCCCTGTTTGTAATGATGAGAAATCAATGCAACCCCTAATCTACTTGTCAAGAAATATACTGCCCAGGAGTGTGAAGGTCATGGACAATCCATATAACTGCTCTGTTTGCAGAGAAAGATGTAGGGCTGAACCTCAAACACAGTTAGGTCCATAATTTTTAAAACACACAGGATAAGAGACCATCAACAGTGGTATTTGGCTTGAATTTCAGTCAAAAATATCAGTCACCTACACCATAAATCTCTCACCTTTGCCCCCAGTAGCCTTCCAACCTTAGGCTGCAAGTTCTGCTGAATTTCCTATGCAAAACACTCCAGTGGTTGTTCTCCAAAGAGTAAAGGCATATCATAACAGAATTTATCAAACTTTTCATCCAAGTTAATTTTAAACTTAGTTTTGGAACTGTGGATGGAAGATGGACCTTTATCCAGTGAATTCCCTTTCATCTGTAAATCTTTTCAGTGAAGAATCTTGACTAAACACTATAAAAACCATTTCAGAAGCACTTTATGGTGTTATTTTACCAGCAATTATTCTCTTTAAAATAAGTATCTCAGGTTCTCAAGTTTCAAGAAAATTGTATTTACTTGAACAGTCTTGCACAGAAATATCTTGCTGCTCATGGAAATTAGCTAAATAGGAAATTACTTCATAGAATCCTTTGTAAAATTCCCTGAACTTAATTCTAATTTAAAATTTGTTTTTCATTTGTTCGGTGTCAAAAAGGCAAGTAGTGCTGCTGTAGCAATTTGAATCTCTGCCTTGGAAGCACAATCCAAGTTCTTGGGGCACTGTTTCCTCATTAGCCATTCTCCAAAGAACAAACTGACAATAATGGATTTAGTATTCCCAAGACAGGCTGAGTGCACTTTACTGCTATGCCAGCCACTTCTTCACCAAAAATCCTGTCATTTATTTGGAGAAGGAAAGAAGTGTGTGTGCATGGTCAACCTGAAGGAGTTTGTGCCCATAATGAATTTATTATCAGAATTTGAATTTTAAAAAGGTAATTAAAAAACACTAAAAATTTCTCTACCTGCTATAAAATCCAGAGACGAAAACCAGATCAAGAATGAAATCAACTTGTAGATGAGGCTTTAGATTAGTTCTCAGCATGGGGTGCATGCTCACCTCAATACAAGTGCTTTCCAAGGCCTTCTGTGTTCTCCTGGTCCTTAAGCTATTCTATCAACTATCAAAACCAAAACAAAGTAACAGGAAGATTCATTGTCTTCACAGAGAAGAAATTCACTTGCACTCCTCAAAGGGAAAGGATCAGGGAGGAACCACCTAAAGGAAACTGGAGAAACAGATATTCTCTGGCTTTTATCACTCCTCATGTACACCCTTTTTTGCAGGTGTCCCCAAATTTCAGGTGAGTGCTGCAAAACAAATTAAAACCATTATCTCTGTGGTGTCTTATATTGAACAGAATCCATCACTCACAGCTCAGAAAGATGACAGAAGCTTCCCAGACAACTTCACCTACAAGTGAGTTTTACAAGACTCATCTACTTTGAAACTAAAACCAAGATGAACACACAGCAGGTAATTCTAAGAACTCATTTGACATTGTGATAAGTTATCTTCAACTCTGTCACTTGTACAAGTGGCACCAGAGAAAGACAAATGCCTTTTCAAACCATTTGGACTCTACTTGAAAAACAGGAAACCTGGCAAATGAACCCTCCCCCCTAAAAAAATAAATCACAAAGCACTGCAGGTAAACCAAGCAGAAAGCTAAAACCCTATCTAAGGGCACGGGACATCAGGACAGATCCAGGAAGAGAATACCTGATGATATGGGTTACTTAACGTAACAGTGATAAAACTGACTTCCAGCCACTATTAGATCTCCAGACCTATTTCCTGTTTATCTGCCTTAGCTTCTTGGAGAACAAAAGAAAACCTAAACACCTGGCATTGTATAGAACCAATGTGGGTAAATTCACCACTGAAACTCCTGTATAGGGGTATCTGTGAGGATTGGTTGGCTGTTTCTTGAATCACCGGATGTGAATTCCAAGGATCTGATGCCACCCTGACTAAGGCCTGACACATTCACAGAGCACGTGTAGGGCACTGTACCAAGACAAGCAATTGAAAGGGAGATCCTATAGCATAGACAAACATTAATGCAGAAGGTGTAGGTACTTTTGGGGCCATCCTGATAAGACATGCAAAATTCATGTCCCTTAAATTTACATTTGGTTTGTCTTTATTCTCTGGTCTAAATCACATTAATGCCTAGACCTGTTCCAAATATCTGTTACAACCTGGTTTTGCCTCCATTTCCCCAAACATCAAATGTAAATAATGTTCCTGTGTCTCTCCAGAAAGAAGAAATGTTTGAATACCAGCAGAAGAGACTCTGAGCTGACACAAATCACTCAGTCACCACCAAGACAGAACACAGCAAAGCAGAGAAGTTCTTTCCCTGGAAAAGCAGATTTGAGATCCTTCAACAGGAATAGCTGTGAAGATTCTTTGTCTTATATACACATAGATTCATCTGCTTTCTTGATTTTAAGCACAGCCATCCTTCTTCTCTAACTCAAGGTAATACCAGGAAAGAAAGTGGGGACCAAAGGAGATAAGCCCAGGTACCTTTGGTATTAAAAAAAAAGACCAAACTTAAGGGCAAGGGAAATATCACAAGACAGTCTTATCTCTAACAGAGCCCATTTCCATTTCTAAGAGAATCAGAATGCTGACAGCCTCTAGACTTAACCCACAGATGCCAAGAGATGATTCTGCCTCCTGCTCTTTGTCCTGATTCCCAATTAAAAAAAAAAAAGATCAGGAAAGCACCGTTTCTTTCCTGCTGTGGGGGTCCTGTTAACACTCCCAATCTGGAGCTCCCCCTCTGGTCTGTCAGCACACTGAGGGCTGGAAAAACACAGTGACAGGGGCTCATCCATGTGGGGATAAATGTCAAGAGAGAAAGTACAGTGTGGAGCCAGAAAGCAGCAGGCAGGAAACGCTGCATGGATTCACATCCCCAGGAATCTCCAGGAGTTGAAATCAGAGCCTGTTATTAATCTAGCTAGCTCCTGAGACCCAGGAGCTGGACTAAATCTGATTAAATTCTCACTGTACCAATGGCTAGAAACCAAGCAGATCTTTCTTTTCTTCTGAATGATAATGCAAAGGTTATTTCTGTCTGTTTCACTAAGTAAACATACTGCTTTAAAACAAATAAAAACAGGAGATCAAAATAATCAGGTAAATTTTAGTATGGCAGTAAGATCCTTTGGGATGTAGCCCAAACTGAGAAGAAAAACTTAGTTATTTCCTAGTCTGGTGAGGCTACAGTAGTGGTGGAGTACTCAATTCATTTCCACCCTTCCAACATGGGATGGGAGAAGTCCTTGAAGAGACTAAAAGCAACTTAAAAGGGGTTAAAAGTGAGTCTTTGCCATAGGGAGTTTTTCTAAGCACAGGACAACTAAACAAAACAGAACCTAAAGAAGAAAAATCCCATCACACTTGACAATAGAGAGGAAAACAAAAAAATCTAGATTATTTTTGAGAGCTAAGCTTTCATTTCAGTTCTCAGAAGTTGATGAGAAGCTGAGCAGAGTGACACACTGACAAAGTGACTGAGACCACTCCTCCCCACCCCAACCACCACACTCAGCACCATTCGAGCACGGCTGGAGCTGCAATAAGAAACTACTAAATGCTCCTTACCTGCCCTGGCCTTGGCAGCTCTGCTGTTTGCCAAACCTCTTTGCAAAACCAAATGCAAAAAATAAAAAATATAGAGAAAAATGAAAAAAAACAAAACAACAAATCAAAGCCAAATAAACATTAAAAATAAAAAAAAAAATCAACCCAACAACACAGAGATGATCCTTAAAAGCCAACAGCAACACATATCAGCTGCCAGCCAAGTAGATCTTTCACGAGATGGAGATTGAAGGCACATTACGCTTGCCCTGTCAAGGGAGACGATTTCAGACTTCTTAAAAAGACAGCAATTCGGGTTAAAAAAATTGAAATAAACCAAAACGTATCAGCGCTTTAAAGGTTAACAGCCTCTGCTGAACAACATGCGTTTATCCAACCACGTCCTAGAGTAGTTTTTTCAGCCCCGAGACCAATGAGCACAGCTAAGAGGAGGGCCTTGGGATGGTGGAGAGGCTGAGTTGCCCCCTCCCCTCTGCCTTCCCTCTTCTCCACCTTCCCCTCTTTTCTTTTTTTCTTTCTTTTTTTTTTTTTTTTTTTGTTTTTTAAATTAATTGCTACAA